>CM038634.1:37246429-37583929 GCA_021554675.1 Leuciscus idus
CCAAAGCTCGCCGGTTCACCCGCTTGCTTCCCCGGCTTCGTCAGCCTCTCTTCCTGACGGACAGCGGCCGCCGTCTGCCGCCGCTTCCGTCGACATCGCTGACGAGGAAGCCCTGCTGGGAGAGGATGATTCCTGCTCTATCCTGGCGTCAGGCAGTGAGGATTGGGCGGGCTCTGAGGATCCCGCGCCCCCTGCCCGCACATCGTCAGGCAAGAGAGCGTCCATCGAGACGGAGCTCATGCGAGTACTCGCACAGGCCGCGGCGAGCCTCGGCCTCGAGTGGTCTTCACCCGAGCAGCCCGCTCACAACCGGCTGGATGGCTTTTTCCTGCCTGGGGAGCGCGCTTCGCCTGCGTCCAGACCAGCGCCTTTTCTTCCTGAGTTACACGAAGAAGTCGCTAAGTCCTGGAACGCCCCCTATTCAGCTAGAGTGCGTCCTGCTGTTTCTTTGGCATTCTCTGCAGTTGACGATGCCAAGAACAAGGGATACCTTCTGCACAGAGCTCACAGCCCCAGCCACCGTCCACTGCCGCCACTTCGCAGCGCCGCCAGGCCCGAAGTGCGAGACCGCGCTCCCGCTCATCCAGTCGCCGCCCCGCCGTGCGTGGTCCGCGACCTAGGATTACGGTAAAGCCCGAGGCCCCAAAGTCGTCCTAGCACGCCTAGGAAAAGTGAAAGTGAAAGTGAAAGTGACAGTGACGGCCAAGTATGGTAACCCATACTTGGAATTTGACCTCTGCATTTAACCCATCCAAGTTAATGCACACACATTAGGAGCAGAGTAGTGAGTAGTTAACACACACACACTGCAAACGTGGATACACACACCCAGAGCAGCGGGCAGCCTTTGTGTGGCGCCCGGGGAGCGATTAGGGGTTAGGTGCCTTGCTCAAGGGCACCTCAGTCATTTCCCACCGGTTCTGGAATCGAACCAGCAACCTTTGGGTTACCAGTTCAACTCCCTAACCACTAGGCCATGACTGCCCACGACGGTGTTCAAGTCCCGCTGCGGCCGGACTCACACCAAAGCTATTCGCTCGTCCAGTTCCAGCAAATGTGACTGTTCCACTGTTTTCTGCAGCCAACAAGCCGGTTCTGTCACCCGCTTGCCTGCACACAAATGCTGTTTTCACGGCTACCCAGATAAATCCCCAAAAGAGTGTATTTTCTGGTGTCCCGGCCACGGCCGATGGTGTCTCATGTGTAGTAAGAATGCCCACTGCCCAGTGCCCATCTCTACACACAAGCACAGCCTGTCACACAGGGCTCGCGCACATAAAATCGACTCAAATCGGTTGCGCTTCAAACATGGTGAATGTGCCCACTACCCAGTGCCCACTAACACCACGTTATGCATGTCTCACGGTTTCTGTAAAAACGAAACCAACGTGCATTCGCTTCACTCAAGCGAACGATGTTTTCGGTGTGATAAATGTGCCCGCTGTCCCGCGCCCACATCCACACATAGACATGACAGTTCCTACGGGAACCGCCCAGCCCTCCCCCTCGCGGTTGACCACCGCAGAGGAGTCGAGCGCGGGCAATCTGCCCGCTGTTATCAGCGCGCCCCATGCCTCAAATGTCACGAGCGCGACGCTTGTGTTGCAGCACGCCGAAGCTTCTCCATCGCTGAGCGAGCGGAGCGCGCTTCGTATTCAACCCCTAGCTATTCATGCAGACGCATGGGCAAAGCTGCCCGGGGTTTCGAAGTGGGTGCTGGACATTATAAAAAGAGGCTATTCGCTACAGTTTCACCGACGCCCTCGCCGCTATGCGGCGCGCGTCGAGACCACGGTAAAAGCAGAAGTAGCACATTTACTTCGAGCCGAAGTGGCGAAACTATTGAACAAAGGGGCCATAGAGCCTCTCTCTCAAGTTCAGAGCGAAGGAGGGCTATACAGCAGATACTTCCTGGTACCGAAAAAAGACGGGGGTCTCAGACCCATACTAGATCTAAGGCAACTGAACAGAGTGCTTGTGAAGCGACAGTTCAGGATGCTCACGACCAGACAAATCCTCGTGCAGATTCGCCAAGGAGATTGGTTTGTGTCAATAGATCTGAAAGACGCGTATTTTCAAATACAGATAGCGTCACGTCACAGGCGATATTTGAGATTCGCCTTCGAGGGCCAGGCATATCAGTACACAGTCCTGCCGTTCGGTTTATCCCTGGCACCCCGTACGTTTACGAAGTGCATGGATGCGGCACTCGCACCCCTCAGAATGAGAGGCATGCGAGTACTGAACTATTTGGACGATTGGCTGATTCTAGCGCAATCTCGCTCAGTGCTCATAGAACACACGACCGTTTTACTCGATCACCTCGAGAATTTGGGTCTCAGTGTCAATTGGGCGAAGAGCTCTCTGTCACCCAGTCAGAAGATATCTTTCCTGGGCACAGAATTGGACTCGCTGTCCATGATAGCGCGACTATCACCACAGCACGCGGTAGACATTCAACGCACAGCGAACTCGTTCCGCTGCGGCGCGTCTGTCCCGCTCAAGAAATTTCAGAAGATGCTGGGTCTCATGGCCTCAGCATCATCAGTGCTCCAGCTGGGCCTGCTCCGCATGCGCCCGCTGCAGTTTTGGCTGAAAGCGCGAGTCCCACGCCGAGCGTGGGCATCCGGTTTGCTTCGCCTCAGGGTCAATCAGAAGTGCGTCACAGCTCTGAAACCTTGGAGAGCGAACGACTGGTACCAATCAGGTGTAAGCCTGGGGACTTCCTCGAGGGTGAAAGTGGTGTCCACGGACGCGTCCACCTCGGGATGGAGAGCGCTGTTCGCGTCTCAAGAAAACGCTCACTGTCTGGAATTTTTCTTCAAGAGCAGGGACGCGCTGGCCCATGTGTGGCCCCGCCGCCCGCTCTATGCTTTTCCCCCCGTCTCTCTCCTGCCTCAGGTGATAGAGCGGATCAGGGAAGAAGGATGCTCAGTATTGCTGGTGGCACCGTTCTGGGAAAACCAACCTTGGTTCCCAGTCGTGATGCAGTTAGCAAGTACTGCCCCGTGGCCAGTACCAGTGAGGAGAGACCTCCTCTCACAGGCCCACGGCTCGATCTGGCATCCTCACCCGGAATTGTGGTCCCTTCATGTCTGGGCCATCAACGGGTACATGTTGGACTCCCTAAAGAAGTATTAAACACGATCACGCAGGCTAGAGCTCCGTCTACGAGACGGCTCTACTCCTCGAAATGGTCAGTGTTTTCGGGCTGGTGCACAGCCCGTGGCGTGTCACCCACAGACTGTGGAGTGACGGAGGTGTTTTCCTTCCTACAAGAGCTGTTGGATAAGGGCAGGGCCCCCTCCACGCTCAAAGTTTATGTGGCGGCTATAGCAGCCCTGTCTGTATGATGAAATTCGCGTCTAAGCGATGCTGCCATATGTGGAAGAGTGCGGCTTCGCCCCTCCCTCTTCCTGGACTCCCTGTGAGTTCCCTGGGTGATTGTGCACTATATGTACCCCGGGCTTTCGCCCTTGGGTCTTTGGTGTCAGATCTCAGCACGCACGGCGTTTTGCATTGGGTCCCCTAGCGTAAGATATCTTACGCAGTACGAGAGACCTCTCGTAAGAGAACGTACTCGGTTACTAACGTAACCTCGGTTCTCTCTAGAAGAGGGAACGAGTACTGCGTATCTTGCCGTGCATGCACACGCTCTGGTTGCTTCGATGATGAAAAACCAGATAATAGCTGCCTGCGAGCGGTATTTATAGGCCTAGACCACGCCCATTTCGGCGGGACGTGACGCAGCGGGCGCGAAGTGCCCTGATTGGGTCTGGCGTCACGCCAGGCCTCACTCGATAGGCTGCTGCAGTTGCCGCAGATAGGTTGCCGCGCGAGCTGCCTCGCCTATGTCTGCATGCTGCCGCAATGCGTTTTGCATTATTACAAAATTAAGGATAATTTTTGGCTTCAATATCTCGCGGAAAAAGGATTTTCCCCTAGCGTAAGATCATGGGCGTAGGTTTAGGGGGGGACGCTAGGTACTAGTCCCAATCAATATTTTGAGATGACAAATTTGTCCCCACCAATATTTAGCAAGCTCCTTTGAACTGCTATTTGGATCTTTGCGCTGCTATTTGGATCGATTCCAACGGCCAAAACAAAGACAGTACAAGAAACGCCGTAATTTGATTGGCGGCGGTGTATCTGACAGGCTACACGCGCGGGCCGGGACTACTTTTGTGCTTGCACTGGCAGCGAGCGGGTGGTGTGTGTGTGTGTGTGTGCGCGCGCGCGTCGACAACGCCGACGGTAAGTTACCAGGGCTGTCTCTCTGCCACATACAAAGGCCAGAGTAAAACATTTTAATATTCCGTTTTTTGCCACTTTTTGTACTTTGTAGATAGATCAGCTATGCCACCCAAGAAGAAGAAAGGGGACATACGAAGCTTTTTCATAAAGCAGAGTGTAAGTAGGCAAAATAACTAGCCACACAAATAAACTAGCAGTAGTAGTGACTGACCAGGCTTTCAAATGCAGATTCTACTGTGGAAAATAGTATTGATTGGTGATAGTATGTGTTACCATGTTGTTACAGTTAAACCTAGCAGCAGCAATCTTTCAACTAAGGTTAAGAGTATTGATTAGGCTGTGCAGCACTGATAGACTCATAGAAGTCACGCTATCATGATAGAATGCTACGTTAGCAAGTCACTGAATGTTAATTAGCTGACCTTAACTTAGAATCTTGCAGTCAACATAAACAGTGGATCTGAGACATTTTTCGTTTCTACATTCTATTTATGTAATGTATTTGTGAGTGAGTGTAGCCTAAGAATTTAATATTTAAGAATAGAATATATCAATAGAATTTGATATAGAATAGTAGATACAATTTTAGTATTAATGGAATACTGTAATCATGGATAATAATAATAATAATAGATAATAATAATGGATTTGTTGTGTTGAATGCATACTATGATACGTGTGTATTTTATTCATTTGTTCATTATTTAATTACATATATAAAACTCATTCCAGGGGGAGGGGGAGGGGGGAGGGGGAGGGGGATGTCCCCACCAAAGCTGAGGCCAAACCTACGCCCTTGCGTAAGATATCTTATGCAGTACTCGTTCCCTCTTCTAGAGAGAACCGAGGTTACGTAAGTAACCGAGTACGTTTCCTCATATATAAACTCCTGTGAAACAAGAAGTCATAGCTGGACAATTTCATGTTCCTAGTCACCCTGGTGTGCTAAAAAAAAAAGGTAAATATTAATGGGAATATACTTCAGAGATATTTTATTCATAAAAAATTCTAGGGGTATGAATAATTGTGGCCAACGTGTTTTGGAGAAAAACATTTATTTCATAATGTGATTTCCCCCCCACTTTCAATTCTTTTACTTCAATGAAAGGTGAATGAAAGATCATATTCATTTTTTGAATGAAAGATCAAAAGGATAAACGATGCAGATTTATTTTTTACAGCCATTTTTGATCATATTTACCAGGGGTATGATTAATTCTGAGCACGACTGTATATATATATATATATATATATATATATATATATATGGATATAAATGTTTATCACTAAGTTCACAAATATTTTTCAAATTTTTTCCAGTATTTTCTATTCAGTTGTTTTCTGGCTGCCACATCATTATTTGAATTTCCACACCAGTCTGTTATTGTGGCATTTCAGATAAACAAAACCCACAACAGCACTTGAAAACAGAGCTATGGTTTGTCGCTGTACAAGCAAAACCAATGTGGATCAAATGTTAAACGTTTGACTACACTAAAATAAGAATAATATATCATCAGGCATTGATTCATGATTATAATTATAAAAATGAATAATAAAGGGCTTCTGATAATTAACAGCTAAAGAGTAAACTAAGACAGCTCAGGTCTCCTTTATGCTAAATATCAGTTTTGGATTTCAAATATGAGGAATGGGCCAGAATAAGAGGTTCTGGGATAACAAATGTGAGAGGCTAATAATGCTCTTTTTTGCTCTTCTGCGGGCCAAATTCAATAAAACACGCTACAGTGAGAGGAAGAGAAAGGCACAGAGCCAAGAAACTGTCCAGAAACTCAGACCCAACAAGAGAGTCCTGCTTCAACTATATTTGCATTTCCCAAAGGAAATAAAACTGCTTGCGAAGCATTAAAAAGATAATGTTAAAGCTTTAGATAAGTTCAGGTTTTAGTCGTTTGTTCTTTGTGTAAATGAGCCGCTTTAGTTGTACTCAACACACGTAGGCCTGGTTTCACAGACAGGGTTTAGATTTAGCCAAGATTAGGCCATAGTTCAATTAGGACATTTAACCCTCATTCCCTCGCACTTTGTAACATCTTTCCCTCACGGTTCAAAATTTCACGAAGCCCTAAAATTATCCTTTTTTTTTTTTTTTCAGAGTGCTTATTTCATGTTGATAATATTGTTTCAATTTTTTTTGTGCAATTTATTTTATTTTTTTTATCTATCAGCTCAAAATATCTTACATTGGGTGTTTTTGCCGACCTCTTGTGGAAAAAAATTATATAACATGATAGTTCATGACTCTAGCCACTTATAGCTCTGTGTGGAGCAAATAAGCTGTTCCGCTGGGTCCTAAAGTCCGTTCTTCAGTGTGCATTCAGATCAAGCGGCAACATTCTAATCTGAAAAATGAAGCCTACCCGGAAGTGCGAAAAACTGCAATACATCGAAAATCCGCTAGGGGAAGGTCCCAAAAGGGAGCAAATGTCCATACACCCCCATGTTAAAATGTCAGTTCTCTTACGAGAGGTTCTCTCGTACTGCGTAAGTCTTACGCTAGGGGAAAATCTCTTTTCCGCGAGATACTGAAGCCAAAAAATTATCCTTAATTTTGAAATAATGTAAAACGCGTTGCGGCAGCATGCAGACATAGGCGAGACGGCTTGCGCGCCTATTGGCTGCCCTGCGGCAACTGCAGCAGCCTATCGATAAGGCCCTATCGTGACGTCAGTACCAATGGGGGCGCTTCGCGCCCAATACGTCACGTCCCGCCGAAACGGGCGTGGCCTGGGGCTATAAATATAGCATCGAAAGGCTAGCTTACCGATTTTTCATCTCTTCAGCGGAGCTCACGCATCGCTGAATCCAGAGAGAAGAAGCCGCGCCGTGGAAAAAGCCTTTCAGCGGGACGAGCACTGTACCTGGAGTCGCTGGCCGCGCCGCCTTCAGCCGCCGTTCCTGCTACGCTATCCGGCGTCATATCCTTTTCACTGCTAGTGTGTGTTCGCCGCCGCGACTCACACTTCTTCAGGGGACCGCGTTTCTACGCCCTCAAGACCCGCCCCGTTTCTTCCTGAGCTTCATGAAGAACTGGCAAAGTCTTGGAGCGCCCCTTTCTCAGCCAGGCTGCGCTCCTCTGCTTCAGCGGCATTCTCTGTGGTGGACGGTGCTAAAGACAGAGGATACCTCGCTCTTCCTCTGGTGGAGGAGGCAGTAGCAGCCCATCTTTGCCCGCCCTCTGCTGGACGGCGGGCTAAGACGGCGCTACCATCAAAAGCCTGCCGCGCTACATCTACCCTGCACAGTCGCGCTTACACCGCCGCTGGGCAGGCTGCATCAGCGCTACACACTATGGCCACTCTCCAGATCTTCCAAGCTAACCTTCTCCGAAAGCTGGACGAGGAAGGCACGGAAGCAATCAACGTGGCGGATTTAAGGAGCGCTACGGACCTCGCTCTCCGCGCTACAAAATCCGCTGCACAGGCCATAGGGCGGAGCATGGCCTCTCTCACCGTTGCTGAGAGACACCTCTGGCTGACGCTTTCAGAAATGCCGGACTCGGAGCGCTCTGTGTTCCTCGACGCCCCCGTTTCTGCTACTGGCCTCTTCGGATCGTCCGTCAAGGATTTCGCGGACAGATTCGCCGAGGTACAAAAGACGTCGCAGGCCATGAAGCACTTTTTGCCAAAGCGCTCTAGCTCCGCATCAGGCCGCTCTAAACAGCCGTCTGCTCGCAGCTCGCAGCCGCCGCCCCCCGCCGCCGCCTCACAGCGTCGACAGGCCTGGGACCAGAGACCGCGCTCTCGCTCTGCCGGCCGCCGCCCCCCTCCGCGTGGGCCTCGGCCGAAGATTGAGATAAAGCCCGAGGCCTCAAAGTCTTCCTAGCCAGCTTAGGAAAACGACGGTGTTTAAGTCCCGCTGCGGCCGGGCTTCCACCAAAACTTCTCGCTCGTTCAGTTCCATTACATGCGACTGTTCCAGTGTATTCTGCAGTAAACAAGTCGGTTACACTACCCGCTTGCCTGTACACAAACGCCGTTTTTACGGCGACCCAGATAAATCCTGTAAAGAGTGTATTTTCTGGTATTCCGGCCACGGCCGATGGTGTTATGAGTGTAGTAAAAATGCCCACTGCCCAGTGCCCATTCCTACACACAGACACAGCCCGCCCCACAGGGCTCGCGCACATAAAATCGACTCATGTCGATTGCGCACAGAATGTAGTGAGCGTGCCCACATCCCAGTGCCCACAAACACTACACACTGCATGTCTCTCGGTTTCTGTAAAAACGAAACCAACACACATACAGCCGACTCAGGTCGACGGTGTTTTCAGTGCAAATGTGCCCGCTGTCCTGCGCCCACATTCACTCACAGACATGACGAATCCCTCGGTTTCCCCCACGCTCGCCGTCTCTCAGCTACCCGCCATGAGAGAGCCGAGCGCGGGCGAACCGCCCGCTGTGATCAGCACACTCCCCGCCTCGAGCGCTGCAAATGCGGTGTCTATAATACAGCATACCGAAGCTCTCCGGCCGCCACTATGTCACGGCCAGAGCTCCGATCTCATTCAACCCTTAGCTATGCATGCAAATGCGTGGGCAAAGCTTCCCGGTGTATCAGAATGGGTGCTGAACATTATAGAAAGAGGCTATTCGCTACAGTTCGCTCGACGTCCCCGCCGTTGCGCGGCGCGAATCGAAACCACGGTAGAAAAGGAAGTAGCACATTTACTTCGTGCCGAAATTGCGAAACTGTTGAGCAAAGGGGCAATAGAGCCTTTATCTCAAGCTCAGAGCGAAGGGGGGCTATACAGCAGATATTTTCTGGTTCCGAAAAAAGACGGGGGTCTCAGACCCATTCTAGATCTAACTGAACAAAGCGCTTTCAAAACGCCGGTTCAGAATGCTCACAACCAAGAAAATCCTCGCGCAAATTCGCCACGGGGACTGGTTTGTGTCAATAGATCTGAAAGACGCGTATTTCCAAATACAAATAGCGTCACGTCACAGGCGATTTTTGAGATTCGCCTTCGAGGGCCAGGCTTATCAATACACAGTCCTACCGTTTGGCCTGTCCCTAGCACCCCGTACATTCACGATGTGCATGGACGCAGCCCTCGCTCCCCTGAAACTTCGGGGAATGCGAGTTTTGAACTACTTGGACGATTGGCTGGTTCTAGCTCAGTCACATACAGAGCTCATAGAACACAGAACCATTTTACTCGAACATCTCGAGAATCTGGGTCTCGAAGTCAATTGGGCGAAAAGTTCACTGTCTCCCAGTCAGAGAATATCTTTTCTGGGCACAGAACTGGACTCGCTGTCAATGACAGCTCAACTATCGCCACAGCGCAGACTGACTATTCAGCGCATGACAGAAACCTTCCGCCGCGGCACTATTGTCCCGCTAAAGAAGTTTCAAAGGATGCTCGGTCTCATGGCAGCAGCATCTACAGTTCTCCAGCTGGGTCTGCTTCGCATGCGCCCACTGCAGTTCTGGCTACAAGCGCGAGTACCGCGTCGAGCGTGGACTTCAGGTCTCTTTCGCCTCAAGGTCGATCAAAAATGCGTCTCAGCACTGATACCCTGGAGAGCGACCGACTGGTACCAGTCAGGTGTAAGCCTGGGGACTTCCTCGAGTGTGAAGGTGGTGTCTACGGACGCCTCCACCTCGGGATGGGGAGCACTGCTCGAGGGCAGACCGTTTTTCGCGCCAGTGGTCAGAACGGGAAAAGCTTCTGCACATAAACTGCCTGGAAATGATGGCAGTCGACAATATAGCAGGACACCACGTCTTGGTCCGCTCGGACAACATGTCAGTGGTAGCCTACATAAATCGCCAGGGAGGCATCACATCCCGAAACCTGTACAGGTTAGCGAAACGCCTCCTGGTATGGGCTCAGCACAATTTGCGCTCGCTCAGAGCAGCGCATGTGCCTGGCCACCTGAATGTGGGACCAGACAGACTGTCCAGGAACAATGTTCCAGCAGGAGAATGGTCACTGCATCCGCAGACAGTCCAACTGCTGTGGCAGACATTCGGCAGAGCGAAGATAGACCTGTTTGCGTCTCAAGAAAACGCTCACTGCCCGGAATTTTTCTCCAAGAGCAGGGATGCGCTGGCCCACGTCTGGCCCCGCTGCCCGCTCTATGCTTTTCCCCCCGTCGCGCTCCTACCTCAGGTATTAGAGCGGATCAGGGAAAGCAGATGCTCAGTGCTACTGGTGGCTCCGTTCTGGAAGAACCAGGCTTGGTTCCCAGTTCTTATGCAGCTGACGAGCGCTGCCCCGTGGCCAATACCAGTGAGGAGGGACCTCCTCTCTCAAGCCAGGGGCTCGATCTGGCATCCTCGCCCGGAGCTTTGGTCCCTACATGAGTGGGCCATCAACGGGTACCCTCTGATCACCCAGAAGGAGTGTTAAACACGATCATGCAGGCTAGAGCTCCCTCTACGAGACGGCTCTATTCCTCAAAATGGTCAGTGTTCTCCAGCTGGTGCGCAGCACGCGGCTTTTCACCCCTGGACTGTGGAGTGACGGAGGTTCTCTCCTTCCTACAAGAGCTACTGGATGAAGGCAGAGCCCCATCCACGCTCAAAGTCTATGTGGCGGCTATAGCAGCGTTTTCTAAACCAACGCTTGGTCAGTCACTGGGAAGGAACGATCTGGTCATTCGGTTCCTTAGAGGAGCTAAGAGGTTAAATCCTCCCAGACCTCCCTCAGTCCCCATATGGGACCTTTCTACGGTCTTGGAGACCATGAAGGGTGCCCCATTTGAGCCAATCCAATCAATAGATATCAAACACTTGTCTTTCAAAACAGTGTTTCTTCTGGCTCTCGCTTCAGTAAAGCGCATAGGGGACTTACAAGCGCTCTCAGTGAGCGCGACATGTATGGAGTTTGGGCCAAATGACTCGAAAGTCATACTCAAACCGAGGCACGGGTACGTCCCTAAATCCCTCAACACACCGTTCAGGGCCCAGGTGATTTCCCTGTCTGCCCTGCCGGTCTCTAACGAGGAGAAGGACGCCAGCTTCCTTTGCCCGGTCAGGGCGTTAAGGGCTTATGTGTCTCGCACGTCTGTTTTCAGACAGACGGAGCAGCTCTTTGTTTCACTCTACGGACGTTCTAAGGGACTCGCCGTGTCGAAACAGAGTCTATCCAGATGGATAGTCGATGCTATAGCGCTGGCTTACACCTCTAAGGGCTTGCAGTGCCCATTAGGTGTCAGAGCGCACTCCACGAGAGGCGTGGCCTCGTCGTGGGCTTGGTCTAGTGGGATTGCCTTGCAAGATATCTGTATGGCGGCAGGCTGGGCCTCCCCGTCTACATTTATAAGGTTTTATAACCTAGAGGTTCCCGCTCTGCAAGCTAAGCTGCTTTCGGTCTAAAATCGGTACTGTCTGCCCCGAATGTGTCCGGCCCAGAATACTGAAATGGCTTGAGCAACGCTCGTTTATAGATCGCGCAGCTTTATGGGCAGTGTGTAAGACCCACTATATTCATCAGTCCAGGCCGGGGTCGCCCTGACTGAATAAAATACCATCACTATAACTGTTTCTTATAGGATGCTACATTATTATAGGAATGATGCTATTCTAGCCACTCTTCCTGGGCTCTCTGTGAGTCACTTATGATCATGTACTATATGAGCCCGGGCACTTGCCCTTGGGACTTTGGTGCTGGATCTTAGCATGCACGGCGTTTTACACTGTGTTCCCCTAGCGTAAGACTTACACAGTACGAGAGAACCTCTCGTAAGAGAACGTACTCGGTTACTAACGTAACCTCGGTTCTCTCTAGAGAGGGAACGAGTACTGCGTATCTTGCCGTGCCTGCGCGCGCTCCGGTTCGCTCCGGCGATGAAAAACCGGTAAGCTAGCCTTTCGATGCTATATTTATAGCCCCAGGCCACGCCCGTTTCGGCGGGACGTGACGTATTGGGCGCGAAGCGCCCCCATTGGTACTGACGTCACGATAGGGCCTTATCGATAGGCTGCTGCAGTTGCCGCAGGGCAGCCAATAGGCGCGCAAGCCGTCTCGCCTATGTCTGCATGCTGCCGCAACGCGTTTTACATTATTTCAAAATTAAGGATAATTTTTTGGCTTCAGTATCTCGCGGAAAAGAGATTTTCCCCTAGCGTAAGACTTACGCAGTACTCGTTCCCTCTCTAGAGAGAACCGAGGTTACGTTAGTAACCGAGTACGTTTTCACAGCATAAATTCATGTTTTTACAGGTTGGTCCCATGGACTTTTATTGTATTTTTCGATAGGTTCCGAGTGCCTGACAACTGTGAGGGGGGTGAATTTTTTTCTAACTCGTTAGTTTAGATCGTATTTAGATATAAAATGTATGACAAATAAGGGCGCGATTGACAGCTTGATTGACAGCTGACAACGAGCATAGGCTGCGCCGAGTGGAATTCCTGAAATTTGACGTCTCGGCCATGATCTGACACAACACATCATACCTGTAAGTTATCCTTTCTGAACATTTGTATTGAAATATGGCGCCGCCCATACCCCCCATAAACGGCCTCAAAACCGTTCTTCAGAAGTCTATGGGTGACGTCACAGACGCTTTGTCCATATTTTTTACAGTCTATGATTCAGATACGCACGTAGACTTTATTTTTTTTAAATTGGTAGAGTTTTTGCATTTTTAGGTTTTTCTATGTTGTGACGATGTCATAAGTTACCCGATTGCGGTGTATGCCCTGTGTTTTTTTGGTTTATATGTTTTGCATAAATGTTTGTTTGTTTCTCATTGTTAAATATGAGTTTGGTAACCTTTTCTAGTCTAAGGTGCACATTAAACAGATGACAAAAGACATCAAGAGTTTTATTTCTTTATTTAAAATGTACATAAACTATATTAGTTTATATCCCCATTTTCAAAACTTACCTTCTGGGTTCATGGCTGCAGCAAGGTTTCCGGGGGTGGGGGTTTAAGAGGAAGTGCGGCCTTCCTGTTCCTCATTTTATGCCATCCCAAGGAATTCTGGCTAGTATAGGCATAGTCCATTTCCTAGTGTGAGCAGGTAATTTTTATTTATTTTTTTCATTGTTTTATTGTGTTTATTTTTATATCATGTAGAATTGTATTGTTTATTTTTTCTTTCCTTGTAAAATTTATGTTAATGTGTTTTGAATATTATTTTCATTTAAGTTTATTTATGTATTGTGTATGTGTACATATTATTTAAATTCCCTATTAATATGAAATGGTTGAACCTTTCAGTATAAAATAATTTATTTTGTCTGTTCGAGTCAGTTCTGGTGAGGGGGATCACCTTTAGTGTCTTTGTTAGATTTTTTTATTTTGATTTGGTATTCTTTTTCTGAAGTCAATAAAATTTTGAATTGACTGCAAGCAGTGTCTCCTGCCTTTGCTCTGGACGTGTCCTCACATATGTGTACTGAAGCATTCCTCACATTTCATCCATTCCATAGGGGGTCAAATTGATCCAGTCACAAAACTCCTCGAATCCATTAAGAAATGTTGTGTGTATTTGTGGTTCAAGTGCGACAAAAGTCCTAGGGTCTTGGACCCCTCTGATGAACACTCGATTTTTAAAACATGTAAACAAAAATGAGTTTCGGTTCAAAATTACCCGAGGGAAGTTAAGAAGCTTTTTTAAACGTGCCTTGGAATCTTGAGACAAAACTACAAACATGCATTTTAGTCCGGGACTAGGTTTAAGCCTTGTCTGTGAAACAACTATTGTTTTCTGTCAGCTGCACTAGTTCAGGAAAATAAACTCTATTACAGAATTTTTTCTTAAAAGTTTAACATTATGAAAACTTTCTTCCATTGGTTTGTCTGTGTACACTGGAAGAGAGATCAGTAAACCACACCAGTGCCAGAAGGGACGCAATGCTAGAGGAAAATATCAGAGCAGATCTTTAAAAATGTAAAAAACCAGCAGCATCCCTGAAGGTCAAACAGAGTAAGTCGGCACACGGGAACCAGACGCATCTGAGGATACTGGAATTGATATTTTAAGAGAGGAAATTTTGTCCCCTGATGCTTTTAGAGACTCTGATTGGATGAAGGAATTGAGTGCGAGCTGTTGATGTAGAAGAGCAGCAGAATACAATCTCACAGTCTGGACAGGAACCTAATGCCCATCTCACACCTGTACATGGAGGCTGCTGGGAAACAAGAGACTCAAGACATCCAGAAATTTAAGATGCAAGTTTGGAAAACTGAGAGTAAAATTCTGAAAGCACCACTCATATTTTTTTTGCAATGTTCGAATCACAAGTGAAACAGTGACTGTGTAATCAGTTGAGTTCAGCCGGGCAGTAGTCGATGATTTGACAAGTATTCTGAGCAGACATTTCACAATGTTCCCTCTATCTGTCTCGACAGGGTCATCTAATCCCGAACACGCGATACGGGCTACAAACACAATCACACGCTGCTGTACACACAGAGTTTAAGGTATTAGAGATGCCTGACTTCACCAAGATCATTTCAGGAAAGGACAAAATTCAAGCATTGAACTATAGCCTATATGTCCATTCTCCTGCTTCAAACTCCATAATCAGAAACTTTCAACTTAAAATCACCATGAAAAGGCATTTTACTTCCTAAGTATTTCCGTGAAACAGCTTATGCATTTTATAGGCCTATGCATCTTATGCATCTTTATTAGGCACTAGAGAAGCAGCTAATATAATATGATGAAATTTCTGTGATGACGGATCCAGCCTTTCCACTGTTTTCAGGCGACACAGACAATTGCAAAGGTTTCAGATGATGGCGACTTTTAATTGACATGCAAAACTTTCAAAAATAATCCTAATATTATAATATTATCCTTATATTGCAATCATTGTGAGCACAAGTTGCAATTGCTACCTAACATATTAATTGTTTTTACTTAACTGAATACATTAAGTTAACTAACACATAATATTAGCTATATCCCTGCCATACGGGTATGATACGCTCATCTCTGGCTGATAATGGACTTCTTCCTAAATTTTAACATTTAAACAAGCATGTTCTGTCTTTTCTTGTGGATCCAGGTTGTGTTTTATCTCCTAAGAGCATGAAGGCCATCTGAACCTGCTGACTTTAAAATCAGATCAGTGCTAGACTTAATATTCTCTGATATATATATAAAAAAAAAAACTGGAATACCAGATCACATTTTCAGACAGCGCGTCCATCCGTTGCTCCAGAGATACTGTGCTCACTATTGCTTCTGTCCTCAGTCTTGTCCAGCGTGAGGCCGATATAAGGATCATCTAGGTTTGTTGTTGTATCTATATTTGTTTGCACAAAGAAAGACAAAATAATCATCATCACCTTGCACATATGTACTTTTATTCATTAAGAAGATGCTTTGTTTGATACATTGTATATTCACTTTGCATCATCCTTCCCAATTTGTTTTTTCTGTCTTTGGAATAAATAGAAAGATGCTCATCACCACAGCAAAACGGCTCAATGGCACCATCTACTGGCTTCTCTAAACACTTACAACTCAAAAATATTTGTTAGTGGTGTTTGCCAAGGACAGCATATGGGTATATTATTTGAACAACCCCATAAACAAGAGTACACTTCAGCATCAAACTCATCCTGCAATGACAGTTTTACAGACGTGCATGATGACTGATATTAAGATCATTCTTAAAATGTTCACCCAAGGATGATACAGCATGCTAATAAAAAACACCCAGAACACCTTCCAAAAATGGAAAAATACAGTTTGAGTGTCCAATATAAAATGCAATTAATCTCATGAAATAGTTGCATTTCAAGCATGATCCAAAATCAGTTTTATGGTTTATTTGAAACAGATTTTGCACACGTGATCAGGGGCCTAACAGTTGGATTATTCTGATGATATCGGCGCACAGGCTGCTCTCATTTATCCATCATCACAGACCATTACACACTCATGATTGATTATTGGGGTTGAACTTCCCGTCCTGACCGTTTTATGTTATGACTCCTGATGCCTTAAACTGACAATGACAAATGATCCCTGTGGCAGTCATAGGATCCAACTATAACAGAATGTCGTTATTCGTTCAGCTTGAACAGCATAGAGGAAAAGAAGCAGCATCATTGATCATATTTATGAACACTTTAGAAACTCAAACATGAGAGCTTAAATTAGCTGTTAGGCTTTGACAAGGTGGTTCTCTTTTTCTCAGAATATGACAGAGTTGTGGATCTGATAGAGCTATACGTGTGTGTGTGTGTGTGTGTGTGTGTGTGTGTGTGTGTGTGTGTGTGTGTGTGTGTGTGTGTGTGTGTGTGTGTGTGTGTGTGTGTGTGCGCGCATAAAGGAATCAATTCAATTCACATTTATTTGTATAGCGCTTTTCACAATACATATTGTTTCAAAGCAGCTTTACATAAAATGCATGTGTCTACATTTCAATTTAGATCTGCTATCAAAGGTGACTGTGTCTAAGTTGTGTATTTCAGAAATGTAGGCATATACAAATCATGCAGTTAGCTAACAATGTATTGACTCTATACAAATCAATGCTCTAATTGCAGAAATGAAAGTAATAATTACATTTTTGCCAAGTGGAAAAATGCAGCAGTACACCGGTGATGACTTGAGCTCATCTTTCCATAGTAAGCAGGGTCTGAAATAGCACTATTGTGGCACTGACCACACTAAATGTACAGTAGTGGCCAAAAGTAATGTGCGGAGGTATTTCATTTTTTTTTTTTATGACCCTACAAGTTTGCTTAAACCATTAAATTATGAGGAAAATATTTTTATATTTATATATTTTAAATATTTTAAAATATGAGGGAAGAACAAAACACTTAACTTAGTAAATGTATTTATCTGACAAAATGATTTCACATCAAGTGAAACTTTTTACAATACAGATTGTTTCAAAGATTGATTACAGAAAAAGGATGCAACGAAGTTAGTTTTGTAGTCTGTAGATTTTCTAAACTGTAGGGGTTTTTTGCCAAATAATTTTGTCAGATAAAAACCTTCACTAAGTTAAGTTTTTGTTCTTTCTTCATATTTTGAAATGTAAATATATATGATCTACATATGTGATATGATATTTTTGCCATATCGACCACCCCTCTAATTGTGCAGCCCTGTTTTTTTTCCTCACATTTTTATGAACTTGTAAGGTCATTAAAAACAAAAAAACAAAACAAAAACCTTTGCACTTTCATCACTTTGGGCCACTACTATGTTTGGTGTGGTTGGTGCCACAATAGTGCTATTTCAGAACCTGCTTACTGTGGACTGAAGGGCCCTAGTCATCACCGGTGCACTGCTGCATTTTTCCGGTCGCCAAAAATGTCATTATTACTTTTCATTACAGCAGTCAGAGCACTAATTTGTAGAGTGGGGGGAGTTATTCAATTTCTTACAAGTTCAGTTACAAAAAGAATACCTTTACGATCAAGCCTATCGTTTATCTGCCTGTCAATATACCATAATATACATAATATCATATACATGTACATAACTCCAATACATTATATGTTTGTTGGAAAGTTTGTGTCTCCTCCTCTTTGCTGCCATCTTGTTACTCCTAACTAGGTTAGGATACCTCTCCAGCACTCTTAAATAATTTAGGAGCAGAGACCTATTTTAACACTTATACACATAATTAATAATAATTCATTACATTTATATAGCGCTTTTCTGGGTACTCAAAGCGCTTTACATGGAAGGGGGAATCTCCTCAACCACCACCAATGTGCAGCATCCACCTGGATGATACGACGGCAGCCATATTGCACCAGAACGCCCACCACACACCAGCTTACTGGTGGAGAGGAGAAAGTGATGAAGCCAATCGGTATATGGGGATGATTAGGAGGCCATGATGGACAGAGGCTAAGGGGGCAAATTTGGCCAGGATGTCGGGGTGACACCCCTACTCTTTTTCGAAGGACATCCTGGGATTTTTAATGACCACAGAGAGTCAGGACCTCGGTTTAACGTCTCATCCGAAGGACTTAGGAACCTTTATGAATCACACTTATTCTTAAGTTTAGGAATAAGAGTAAAATTACGTCAATCTTAGTATTTTGACACACTTGAGACAAAAATTTTACTCTGAGCTGCTTTATTCGGCACCTGGTCAGGCCACGTGTGTGTGTGTGTGGCTGCCATTGGAGTGTACTTAAATTTGTCCACGAAAATGTCTTACAATTTCAGGATAATTTCTTAATAGGCTATATTGCAACAAATCAATCAGTCCAATGAAAACAATCCAGTGAACGAACTAAGTTTTAAAAAAGTGTAATTTGCCATCACTGCTCGACTGTCATGATAGAATATAACCACCCACAAACAGTCTCAATATACACACATACAATATACATCTTTCTATTAAAGGTTCGCAATCGCGTCATTCTAAAATTCAAACAGAAATAGCAGTTAAGTGTAACCGTGTCTGCGGTCTGTTTTTACCAAGTAGAACTTTGCTCAGTCGCGATGAAGAGTGAAAATAGCTTAAGTGGTCAGGTAAAAACAAGCTGGTCGCAAGATCTCGTAAAAGGAATACGATCAGTGTGTGTTGAAGGGAACGAAAATGCAGAGAAAAACGAAGCCTACCGTGAAACCTACCGCTGGGTCTTAAACCCACAGAGTCACTTCAGGTAACGTTAACGTTAACACAGACTCACTAGCCTCCCTCATGGAAACCAACGCTCACCATATTTCATATTAACCAAGCTAACGTAATTCAGTTTCTAATTATTCAGCATCAGCATATGGTAATTAGAGGAATTAGGGGAGGAATAATAAATGAAAGAAGGCACAATTTGTTATGAAACTTTAAAAGGAACTTCCAAATGATCACATATGGAATTTAAGATATTATTTATGTACAGTAGCACTTTACATTGTTTCAAAGCTTGACTTGACAAATGCGTAAAAATAAAGGCTCCAATAAAAAGGCTGTCATATTAAATGTTATACCAAGAAGGACTTGTTATTCTCTAGTTTTTCAGAAAACCATCTATGATCTTATCATTTAAAGGGATAGTTCACCCAAAAAGGAAAACTTTGTCATAATTTACTCACCCTCATGTTGTTCCAAACCTGTATGAGTTTCTTTTTTCTGTTGGAACAGAAAAGAATATATTAAAAAAAAAATTGGTAACCAGACAGTTGGCAGCACCTATTGACTTCCATAGTATTTTTTATTTTTCCATATATGGAAGTCAATGGGTGCCATCAACTGTCTGGTTACCAACATTCTACAAAATATCATCTTTTGTGTTCTAAAAAAAATAAAAAATAATATAGCAACTCAAGAACCCCAAACAGTCTAAATAGTATTTTCTCACATTTTTCCTCCTCTGTCATAACACGATAAACCAGCAAACAACAGGACATTTTTGTTGTATTTTGTACACTCGTACTGTTTTATTGATACTTTATGTTTTATTATCTATCATTTTAGGTGTCTGATGTACAGCTTGAAGAAGTCAAGAAGTTACTCAGGGTTGTCTTAGTTCCCTTTCAGTCGCTCACGTTCAACGTAACGTCGACGTGACGACGTAATTGGGATCGCCTTGAGAGACCAATCTACTTCGAGAGTATTAAAACGACCCAATGCACATTGGCATGTGATAATTGCATCAGCTGCTCTGCTTCGGAGCCGAGCGGTTCTACTGTTCCAGCTCTACAATCTTCTGACAGTGTTAAACTTCAAAAGAAGAAAATGAGTCTGCTTCTTCAGGAAAACTCCTCTTCAAGCTGGTGTTGGTGTTACAGCGCAGACAGCGTTGGCCACGATCTCACAGAGAGCAAAGCAGCTGTTTTCACAGCTCAGAATGTTGTGCATTCAATGAGAATGTGAGTGCTCACATCAGGCTTGCACTATCGTCCTGTTTGTGTAGCCGCGGTGATCCCTTTTCGAAGAGAGCAGTTTTTCCTGAAAGAGCATACACGGTTTGACACTGCGTCTTTTTCAAGACGTCATTCAAACCGTGTGTTTCTGGATGCGGTCATTTCCTATCCTCATGTGACGGCCACGATCACTGTTTCACATGCCTGGACTTAAGTGTGCTGAAACTGTGCTCGTGGGTGGCTTATGTTCTCTCTGAGAGCATGACCACGTCAGCACATTGTTCGTCTTGCCTTTCTCATAAAGGTTTAAGTGATCAGCGTGCCGTGTGCCGTAGAATGTGGAAAAACGCCCGCGGTAGCAGAGGCGCGGCTGTCTGCTTTGCGAGTGGGCGCGCTGCCTGAGGGGTCAGGGAAGAAGCGTTAATGTTAAACAGGAACATTACTAAAGTGTAGGCTACTGTACTGACTGAATAGATATTGCATGATTAAGGTAGGTTAGATACAGCAGTTTCATGCACTGCAGGCTTCCACTGGTTTGATTATTTACCGTTTCATGTCAAGGAAAAGGTCCATGTTTACCACAGCACAGCTCGCTCGGAGCGTTCAATGTCGGATTCGCGTCTACCGCGTCTAGTTGGACGCTTGAACATTTTGAATCCATTCGTGCGTCAAAAGCAAAAGTTTGAAGCGAAATTGACGCGCGGAGAGCGTGGCGCCTTTACATTGACTCAACATTGAATCACTCGCGCCAGACGCTCTATTCGCGTTTGGTGTGAACGCAGCATGAGGGTGAGGGCGAGAGAGAGAGAAAGAGTGCCTGCGAGTGAGCAAGAGTGAGGTCTGCGGTCTTGGCCATTAGGTGATTTACTTGTTTTTGTGTAGATAATACGTTGTCAAATATGTTTAAACTTAAATAAACTACCTATACAAGTAGTTATGTCTCTTTGTATTAATTTGTCTTGTTATTGACGTAATGTGCGTCATTGACAAAATGCGCAACCAGATGTTCGAATAGTTCGAATATATGTGTTTTTTTTAGAGGGAATATTCGAACGTCATTTTTGAGCAATTTTGACAGCCCTAATGCTGTCTCACTCATCCCCTGCCGATCGGTGGAGTCAGGTTAGCGTTGCACACTCAGACCCCACTTCGGGCCGCTATGCCGTCCGAGTTGGGTCCCTGCATTCCGCCGCGCTGCCCCACCTCGGGTACGTCTGTCGTGCCATTGGTTCCGCTTGTACGTTGTCTGGGAGCCTGGCTAGCGCTTCCCAGCCCGTCTCGCTGGGTTATCCATACCATCAGACTCGGCTATGCGATTCAGTTCGCCCGGTGTCCCCCGGCCTTCACCGGGCAGAGATTGCAGTTTTACTGGCGAAGGACGCAATCGAGCCGGTCCCTCCAGCTGATATGAAGACCGGCATCTACAGCCCGTACTTCATTGTACCCAAGAAAAGCGGTGGGTTATGACCTATCTTGGACCTGCGTGTCCTGAACCGGTCCCTTCACTGGCTGCCGTTCAAGATGCTTACGCAGAAACGCATTTCAAATGCATCCGTCCCCAAGATTGGTTTGCAGCGATCGACCTGAAGGACGCGTACTTTCATGTCTCGATTCTCCATCGACACAGACCGTTTCTTCGCTTTCGAGGGACGGGCACATCAGTACAAAGTTTTACCTTTCGGGCTGGCCCTGTCACCCCATGTCTTCACGAAAGTCGCGGAGGCGGCCATTGCTCCCATGTGCGAGCGTGGTGTTCGTATTCTCAACTACCTCGACGACTGGCTTATCCTCACCCAGTCGAGAGAGCAGTTGTTCAACAAAGGGATATGGTGCTCAGTCGCCTCAGCCACCTAGGGCTTCGGGTCAACTGGGAAAAGAGCAAACTCACCCCCGGGCAGAGGATCTCTTTTCTCGGTATGGAGTTGGACTCGATCAACATGACAGCATGCCTCACCGAGGCCCGTGTCCAGTCAGTGTTGAACTGCGTGAGCTCGCTCAGACGCAGGACAGCGGCACCACTGAAATTGTTTCAGAGGCTCCTGGGGCATATGGCATCTGCAGCCGCGGTAACGCTGCTCGGATTGCTTCATATGAGGCCGCTCCAACACTGGCTCCACGATCGAGTCCCAAGATGGGCGTGGCAGAGCGGCTCGTGCCGGGTCCATGTGACCCCACACTGTCGCCAAACTCTCAGCTTGTGGTCGGACCCTTTGTTCCTGCGGGCAGATGTTCCCCTAGAACAAGTGTCCAGGCATTCTGTGGTCTCCACAGATGCCTCTGCCACTGGCTGGGGGGCCACGTACAACGGGCATGCAGCCTCAGGTCTGTGGATGGGGCCTCAACTGCATTGGCACATCAACTGCCTCGAGTTGTTAGCAGTACATCTTGCGCTGAGCCACTTCAAAACACCGCTACTAGGCAAGCATGTACTGGTCCTTACGGACAGCACTGCGACCGTTGCTTACATCAACCGCCAAGGTGATCTACGCTCCCGCTGCATGTCACAACTCGCCCACCATCTCCTCCTCTGGAGTCAGAAGCATCTGAGGTCGCTTCGTGCCGTTACATTCCTGGCCTGCTCTACCGTGCAGCCGACGAGCTCTCACGGCAGCAGGTGCTACCGGGAGAATGGTGACTCGATCCCCAAGTGGTCCAGCTGACCCGGACACGTCATTGTTGCCGCCCCGGACACGTCTCACTGCCAGTTGTTCTATTCCCTGACCGAGGGGACCCTCGGCATGGATGCTCTGGCACACAGCTGGCCCCGGGGCCTACGCAAGTGTGCGTTTCCCCCAGTGAGCCTTCTTGCACAGACCTTGTGCAAAGTCAGGGAGGACGAGGAGCAGGTCTTGCTTGTGACGCCGTATTGGCCCAACCGGACCTGGTTCCCGGAACTAGTGCTCCTCGTGACAGCCCCTCCCTGGCCCATTCCACTGAGAGAGGACCTGCTCTCTCAGAGACAGGTCACCCTATGGCACCCGCGTCCGGACCTTTGGAAACTCCATGTCTGGTCCCTGGACGGGACGCGGAGGTTCTAGGTGACCTACCCAAAGCGGTAGTTGACACCATCACTTCCACTAGAGCCCTCTCTACGAGGCGCCTCTATGCATTGAAGTGGAACCTGTTCGTTGACTGGTCTTCTTCTCACAAGGAGAACCCCCGAACTTGCTCGATCAGAGCCGTGCTTTCCTTCCTACAAGAAGGGTTGGAGCGAAGGCTGTCTCCCTCCACCCTCAAAGTGTAAGTTGCCGTGATTTCCACACATCACGATGCAGTTGAAGGTAAGTTGTTGGGAAAGCACGACCTGATCGTCAGGTTCCTGAGGGGGCGAGGAGACTAAATCCGCCTCGCCCGCTCTCTATTCCCTCTTGGGATTTGTCTCTGGTCCTTTCGGCACTTCAGAGACCACCCTTTGAGCCCTTGCAATCAGCTGAGTTAAAAAACCTGTCCTGTAAGACAGTTCTTCTATCAAGAGGGTAGGGGACCTGCATGCATTTTCGGTCAACGAATCGTGCCTAGAATTCGGCCCGGATAACTCTCACGTGATCCTGAGACCCTGGCCCGGATATGTGCCAAAGGTTCCTACCACTCCCTTCCGGGACCAGGTGGTGAACCTGCAAGCGCTACCTTCGGAGGCAGACCCAGCTCTGGCTTTTCTCTGTCCCGTTCATGCTCTGCGTCTGTACGTGGACAGAACGCAAAGCCTCAGGACCTCAGATCAGCTCTTTGTCTGTTACGGAGGCCAGCAGAAGGGAAAGGCTGTCTCCAAGCAGAGGATGGCCCACTGGATAGTGGATGCCTTCGCCTTGGCTTACGAAGCCTAAGGTGTGTCCTGCCTGCCCGTGTTGAAAGCCCACTCCACTAGGGGTGTCGCTTCTTCTTGGACGCTGGCACACGGCGCCTCGCTGACAGACATCTGTATAGCTGTGGGCTGGGCGACACCTAACACGTTCGCTAGGTTTTATTGCCTATGTGTTGAGACGGTTTCTTCCTGTGTGCTCGCTTCAACCAGCCGGTAACACAGAAGTTCCCGCTCTAGTGTCGGCTTGCTGCGCCACTCCCCTCCACTGGAACGGATATGTGCGCTTTTTGCTCCAGTCGAGTTCCCCACTCTGGCGAACCCTGTGAGTTCCTCCACACCTCGTCGGCAGTCAGATGTTGCGGAGCATCCGACGCCAGGCCTAGTGCTCGTATGCTTGTGTAACTTGTGCTAGGCTGGGTTCCATATGTGGTGATCCCTGCGGCGATCCCATATGCGTATTCTTCCACGACCAGCTCCCTGCGGTGAGCCCGTGTCTTTCCCTTGGCAGAGTCTGCTCTGCCATCACTGTCCGGTGCTGCCTCCCCTTCTCAGGCTGGAGCCACCCCTGTGACATTCCATATGTTTTACTGCCCCTTCGGCCAGTCCATTTGTGTATTTTCCACATGGTACCTCCCTTCGGGCAGGATGTGGTACCGCAGCGTCCCTCTCCCCTGGAAAGGCACGCTTTCCCAGCATTATCCAAGAGTTCCACTGTGTGGGGTATGACGGAACAGCAGTTTGAACTCCTCTACGCATGCCTTCCGCCCCAGCAAGTTGGGGGTCTGAGAGTCTTGCGTAGGGCGCTGGGATGTGGCAGCAACCATGGGATCACAATTACGTCGTCACGTCGACGTTACGTCAAACGTGAGCGGCTGAAAGGGAACGTCTCAGTTACTAATGTAACCCTCGTTCCCTGAAGGAAGGAACGGGACACGTAATGTTGCTGACCATCACTGTACCGCCGAACACGTCTCGGCTCCTCAGCGTAAAACAATATGCGACGCACCTGCTGCTCGTTATATGCTCGCGCTGCAAGCAGAGCAGCTGATGCAATTATCGCATGCCAATGTGCATTGGCTTGTTTTAATACTCTCGAAGTAGATTGGTCTCTCAAGGCGATCCCAATTACGTTGTCATGTCGACGTTACGTCTCCCTTTCCCTCCTTCAGGGAACGAGGGTTACATTAGTAACCGAGACGTTTTCCTGATGATGGTCCTCATTTGGCACTGGAACACTTGCGTTCGGAAGAGTAATGGAAGAGTTTTCCCAAGGCCGCTGGGTTGTAAAAGAGAAAATTGAGGTATGTCTAATTTTTTATTGCTTATGCAGGCATTTGTTTGACATGATGTGTTCAACATTTCTTCCTTTTTTTCTGTTACATTTTGCAGAATACCTCGATCGGGGAAAAATACTTCTATGCTTCCTTCAGAGCTTTCTCTCAAATGGTCTGGAGATCAATTGACTCACCAACACGTACGCCGCACAACATTCTTTCCGCATTAATTATTTTTTGAGAAATGATAATCAATCTGATAATCAGTCTTTGGTGCAGAAAAAAATTCTCCAGAAATCACTTTAATAAGTGGCGTTTGCTAAGGACAGCATCACTTTTACGATCAGGATTAGTTTTTTTTGTTTTTTTTTAAACCTGTGATACAAAGTTAGTTAATCTATGATGTGCTGTTACTTTTAAGTGATCAGACATATGATTTCCATCTGCCAGATGAAAACAAAAAACGCAATGGCCATGGCACCCTAGCATTGTGGCATAAGGTTTTGCATGAGCAAACACCACTGAAGAACTGTAAAAAAAAAAAAAGTAGTTGACATTGAACCAAAGTGATTCCCTTTTGTTTGTTTTTTTTAGGTGTGGCTGAACGATGAATAGCTATTGTAATATGGTGATTGGATATATAATGTGTCTTGCATTTATTTCTTGCATGATCACAGCATTTGGGAGCATGTCTACGACTGAAAATGCATACAAGGTAAAGCTGTTTGTTTATTCAACAAATAAATACTGATGATATTATGCCATGATATATTTATATTTCAGATAAACCAGCTACAATCCTCCACAATGTTCCAAAAGCTGCCCAGAGTGTTGAGCCAATGTACCACTGCCCAGTACAAGTGGCACTGGGATAAGGAGAACATCCTTGACATCGTGTCAAAACAGCTCAGAAAGGTTTCTAATTGATTCAATAATATAAACTTACAATAGATAACACACAATACGTTTTTCTGCTGTTCAAACAATCATTTGACTCAAACAGTATTTTTTTTTATAGAAATCATTTTTAATAGTGCTATGTTTTCTGTTTCAAAGGATATTATGGCAGAAATATGCTCCAACCTGTTAAACAAAGGCATGTTTTTGTCGCTTAACAGTGCCGGCCCGAGCCTTTTGGGGGCCCTAAGCAGAATTTGATTTGGGGGCCCCCTCCCACCACGCAGAGTCACCTGTGCTTGACGATTATTGACACAATGTCACGCTATAATGTTACATTATAAATTAATACAATGAGGTTATGTATTAATACAAAATAAATACTTAATAAAAAATAGATACTTAAAGTTTTAACTTTTTCTTTACTCTTTTACTAACTCTTGGAAACTTCTGAAAACAAACTGTCACAAAACATATAAAAAAATATATATTTGCAAAATATCCTCCAACGTTTTGCAACACTTTGCAGTTTGAATGATGTCTTGTATGAACATGACGGAGTATGTTTTTATGTTTCCACTGTTCGATCGCGCCCGCGACTCACACACACACACACACACACACACAACATATTCCAGCTTTGTAATCTTCCACTGTGATGTTTCCAAGCACATTTTTGCGCGTGTGAAGAGGATGATTTTTTCCGTCAATATTGGAACGTTACGTAAGTGAAGTACAAAGCCTATGATAAAGAATAGTTTACCATCCAAATCCATCGCGAATGTTGAAACATTTTGATTCTAATGAGAGAGATACGTGAGCCCAACGCCGCTTAATTACTTTCACTTTCGCTTTAAATTATTTCGTTTTGGCTTGTTTATAGTTATTTTTTTATTCTTGTTCTGTTCTGAATATCATTCAATTTAAAGGATAAATCATTGATCAAATCAAATTTTTGTGACATATGGCTTAACATTACCGTGACTTTGCGCACGAGTTGTCTATGCACGCGAGGTTATGCGCATGACTCAAACACTGGCAGACACAGCAGCAGTTGTAAGCAGGTATATTGATCATGAAATCAGAATTTTCTTGTCTTGAATTATTAATCCTTTCATTCATTTATGTACGGAGCCCCCCTAGTCCCACTTTGGCAAAAAAAAAATATTATAACTATCTTGTGGCCTCAAGATAGTAACTCGTGGCCTCAAGATAATAACTCGTGGCCTCAAGATAGTATCTCGTGGCCTCAAGATAGTAACTCGTGGCCTCAAGATAGTAACTCGTGGCCTCAAGATAGTAACTCGTGGCCTCAAGATAGTATATCTCGTGGCCTCAAGATAGTAACTCGTGGCCTCAAGATAGTAACTCGTGGCCTCAAGATACTAACTCGTGGCCACGAGAAAGTGAGTTTTTTCAAGGCGAACGTTTCCATGTTAATGTTTCCATGACGACGCGTCACGCGATACACCGCAGCCACAATAATACTGTATGACAGATGTGTCGCTTTTATTTCGCTTTTCCTTTTTTATTCAAAATATTCACAAACTTGCTTACCATGTCATCAACTAGCCTATCTGATATTCCGATGCTCACATACGTGTAAGTGAGTGTGTTTAGTCGTTTAAAAACCTTTATAAATAATCTTGATCTATAATAACATGATGGGCGCTGCATGTGTCCGTCGGATTTACAGCACGTGAATTCATCAGTTTCTCCCGAAATAAATGCAAGAAAGTGGCCGGTGAACTGAGAAGAATAGAGTAAACTTTATAGTTCCTTGTCTTGCACTATGTTTGTCTAATATGAATAACACATGTCGGCAAATTATCTTTGAATAGATTGTTATTGCTGCTTCCACAGACATCAGTGTGTTTAACAAACTCCAAATGTATTGTTTTACTCGTGCTTATGTGTATTTAAATATCTGAAACAAAAATAAACATTATGAAGTTGAAAAACTGCTTAGTTGTGATGACAGCGCTGAACGCGTCCGACTCTGGCTCGTTTAAAAACCTTTATAAACTAGATGTACCGCATCGCGGTACAAAATATGACCGCCGCTCAGGCCTGCACTGGCTTTCCACAAAAATAAATGACGTGGAGTAATTTGGCTGTATTGCGTGTTTATGTATATACCTAAAAAAAGTAATAGTATGTGCATGTCTGTCTGTGTGTGTGTGTGTGTGTGTGTGTGTGTGTGTGTATGTGTGTGTATTTGTGTATGTGTGTGTCTGTGTGTGTGTGTGTGTGTGTCTGTGCGTGTATGTATGTGTGCGTACATGTGTGCGCGTGTGTGTTTGTGTGTGTGTGTGTCTGTGCATGTGGATTTGTATGTGTGTGTATGGGTGTGTGTCTGTGCGTGTGGATGTCAGTGTGTGTGCATGCTTGCGTTTGTTTGTATTCCTGCATGTGTGTGTGTGACAGTATCATCCTAAACCAGCAACCCTTCGCTCAACAGCACCATCTACAGGCCGATGAGTGTACAGTCACTAAATGTGCACATAAATGAATTTATTTTATACCCCCCCATGGATGAAATTCTACAAAACTTAGCAGAGGATACCCCCAGAGGTTGTCAAGTTAATCATACACATGAAATATGGTGCAGTTCTGAACATCTCCACTGAAGATAGGGGCGATTAAAGCAGAATAATATTGCATTTTCATTTTTTATGGGAGGGGCGCAAATCACAAATGAGTGATTATGGGCTAGGTTGATGTGCCATAAAAATTTCTTCATCCTCGGTGCCACGGTTCAGGTAGTTATTTAGGAAAAACTGCATTTTTTTGGGTTTGGGGGGGCCCAGCGCGGGGGGGGGGGGGGGGGGGGGGGGGGCAGTGGCCCCCGGGGACCAAACGAAATTTTTCCGTAGAAGTCTAGTGGGGCTACATGCCCACCAAATTTCATGTTCCCCAGTGTTTCGGTGTCCCTGGTATCGTTGACGAAAAATTTAAGGGGGCCCCAGCGCGGGGAGGGGGGAGTGGCCCCCGGGGACCAAACGAAATTTTTCCGTAAAAGTCTAGTAGACGAACATACCATAAAAATTTCTTCATCCTCGGTGCCACGGTTCAGGTAGTTATTTAGGAAAAACTGCATTTTTTGGGGTTTGGGGGGGCCCAGCGCGGGGGGGGAGTGGCCCCCGGGGACCAAACGAAATTTTTCCGTAGAAGTGTAGTGGGGCTACATGCCCACCAAATTTCATGTTCCCCGGTGCTTCGGTGTCCCTGGTATCGTTGACGAAAAATTTAAGGGGGCCCCAGCGCGGGGAGGGGGGAGTGGCCCCCGGGGACCAAACGAAATTTTTCCGTAAAAGTCTAGTAGACGAACATACCATAAAAATTTCTTCATCCTCGGTGCCACGGTTCAGGTAGTTATTTAGGAAAAACTGAATTTTTTTGGGTTTGGGGGGGCCCAGCGCGGGGGGGGAGTGGCCCCCGGGGACCAAACGAAATTTTTCCGTAGAAGTCTAGTGGGGCTACATGCCCACCAAATTTCATGTTCCCCGGTGCTTCGGTGTCCCTGGTATCGTTGATGAAAAAATTTACGGGGGCCCCAGCGCGGGGGGGGAAGTGGCCCCGGGGACCAAACGAAATTTTTCCGTAAAAGTCTAGTAGACCAACATACCATAAAAATGTCTTCATCCTCGGTGCCACGGTTCAGGTAGTTATTTAGGAAAAACGGCATTTTTTTGGGTTTGGGGGGGCCCAGCGCGGGGGGGGAGTGGCCCCCGGGGACCAAACGAAATTTTTCCTTAGAAGTCTAGTGGGGCTACATGCCCACCAAATTTCATGTTTCCTGGTGTTTCGGTGTCCCTGGTATGGTTGACGAAAAATTTACGGGGGCCCCAGCGCGGGGGGGGGAAGTGGCCCCCGGGGACCAAATGAAATTTTTCCGTAAAAGTCTAGTAGACCAACATACCACAAAAATTTCTTCATCCTCGGTGCCACGGTTCAGGTAGTTATTTAGGAAAAACTGCATTTTTTTGGGTTTGGGGGGGCCCAGCGCGGGGGGGGAGTGGCCCCCGAGGACCAAACGAAATTTTTCCTTAGAAGTCTAGTGGGGCTACATGCCCACCAAATTTCATGTTCCCCGGTGTTTCGGTGTCCCTGGTATCGTTGACGAAAAATTTACGGGGGCCCCAGCGCGGGGGGGGAAGTGGCCCCCGCGGACCAAACGAAATTTTTCCGTAAAAGTCTAGTAGACCAACATACCATAAAAATTTCTTCATCCTCGGTGCCACGGTTCAGGTAGTTATTTAGGAAAAACTGCATTTTTTTGGGTTTGGGGGGGCCCAGCGCGTGGGGGGAGTGGCCCCCGGGGACCAAACGAAATTTTTCCTTAGAAGTCTAGTGGGGCTACATGCCCACCAAATTTCATGTTCCCCGGTGTTTCGGTGTCCCTGGTATCGTTGACGAAAAATTTAAGGGGGCCCCAGCGCGGGGGGGGAAGTGGCCCCCGGGGACCAAACGAAATTTTTCCGTAAAAGTCTAGTAGACCAACATACCATAAAAATTTCTTCATCCTCGGTGCCACGGTTCAGGTAGTTATTTAGGAAAAACTGCATTTTTTTGGGTTTGGGGGGGCCCAGCGCGGGGGGGGAGTGGCCCCCGGGGACCAAACGAAATTTTTCCTTAGAAGTCTAGTGGGGCTACATGCCCACCAAATTTCATGTTCCCCGGTGTTTCGGTGTCCCTGGTATCGTTGACGAAAAATTTAAGGGGGCCCCAGCGCGGGGGGGGGAAGTGGCCCCCGGGGACCAAACGAAATTTTTCCGTAAAAGTCTAGTAGACCAACATACCATAAAAATGTCTTCATCCTCGGTGCCACGGTTCAGGTAGTTATTTAGGAAAAACGGCATTTTTTTGGGTTTGGGGGGGCCCAGCGCGGGGGGGGAGTGGCCCCCGGGGACCAAACGAAATTTTTCCTTAGAAGTCTAGTGGGGCTACATGCCCACCAAATTTCATGTTCCCCGGTGCTTCGGTGTCCCTGGTATCGTTGACGAAAAATTCAGTAAGGTGACAAAAAAAAAAAAAAAAAAAAACTTTGACAATCCCTATATGACCGGCTAGCTACGCTAGCGGCGGTCATAATAATCTTGATCTATAATAACATGAGATGGGCGCTGCAATGTTGTCCTGTCAGTCGGATTTACAGCACGTAAATTCATCAGTTTCTCCCGAAATAAATGCAAGAAAGTGGCCGGTGAACTGAGAAGAATAGAGTAAACTTTATAGTTCCTTGTCTTGCACTATGTTTGTCTAATATGAATAACACATGTCGGCAAATTATATTTGAATAGATTGTTATTGCTGCTTCCACAGACATCAGTGTGTTTTACAAACTCCAAATGTATTGTTTTACTCGTGCTTATGTGTATTTAAATATCTGAAACCAAAAATAAACATTATGAAGTTGAAAAACTGCTTAGTTGTGATGACAGCGCTGAACGCGTCCGACTCTGGCTCGTTTAAAAACCTTTATAAATAATCTTGATCTATAATAACATGAGATGGGCGCTGCAATGTTGTCCTGTCAGTCGGATTTACAGCACGTAAATTCATCAGTTTCTCCCGAAATAAATGCAAGAAAGTGGCCGGTGAACTGAGAAGAATAGAGTAAACTTTATAGTTCCTTGTCTTGCACTATGTTTGTCTAATATGAATAACACATGTCGGCAAATTATATTTGAATAGATTGTTATTGCTGCTTCCACAGACATCAGTGTGTTTTACAAACTCCAAATGTATTGTTTTACTCGTGCTTATGTGTATTTAAATATCTGAAACCAAAAATAAACATTATGAAGTTGAAAAAACTGCTTAGTTGTGATGACAGCGCTGAACGCGTCCGACTCTGGCTCAGCGCCAGCCAATGCGCGAAAGCACAGTTTGGATCTGGCAGCACTGAACATTCTAAATGTGGCGCCGTACTCTCAGGGGCTAGTTGATGACATGGTAAGCAAGTTTGTGAATATTTTGAATAAAAAAGGAAAAGCGAAATAAAAGCGACACATCTGTCATACAGTATTATTGTGGCTGCGGTGTATCGCGTGACGCGTCGCCATGGAAACATTAAAAGGAACGTTCGCCTTGAAAAAACTCACTTTCTCGTGGCCACGAGTTAGTATCTTGAGGCCACGATTTACTTATCTTGAGGCCACGAGTTACTATCTTGAGGCCACGAGTTACTATCTTGAGGCCACGAGTTAGTATCTTGAGGCCACGAGATACTATCTTGAGGCCACGAGTTACTATCTTGAGGCCACGTGTTATTATCTTGAGGCCACGAGTTACTATCTTGAGGCCACGAGTTACTATCTTGAGGCCACGAGTTACTATCTTGAGGCCACAAGATAGTTATAATATTTTTTTTTTGCCAAAGTGGGACTAGGGGGGCTCCGTATTACGTCACTTATTTAAGTTAATTAATATGTAAAAAAAAAAAAAAAAAAAAAAAAAAAGGGGTGGTGAGGGGGCCCCAAGCAGCCGCTTAGTTCGCTTATGCCTCGGGCCGGCCCTGTCGCTTAACAAAGAATTCACCGAAGCCATTTTGATGAAGTTGGACAATGAGTTCTTCAATGCAGGTGACATCATCATTCATCAGAATGCTCAACCTGACAATATGTTCTTCATTGACTATGGACGGGTGCTTGTGAAGAATGAGGCTTTCCAAATGGAGCTGTGTGATGGAGATCACTTTGGAGGTGTTGTATGAGAAACTTACTGTTGTGTGATTCAGTTGAGAAGTAGTCTCGTGTAACGGCATAAAGTCTGGTCCACATTGCAGTGCTAGTCAAGTCAAATTTAGCGCTTTTCAAATACACATTGTTTCAAAGCAGCTTTACAGAAAATCATGTTAATGTTTATATTATCTGAATTTCTGCATGCCTCTGATTTATCAGATTAGAGTTGGGCGATAATATAGTTTACATTTTGCAACAATACAAGCAATCAAGCAGTTGAGATCTGCTATATACATTATGCCGATACTGTATGAATGCGAATAAAGTTGTACATGCTTAAATATCCAACCTTATATAAAGAGCAGGGCAAAAAATGTTATAACATTTTGCAATTAAATAAAATATCTATATTTTATATACATGTTAAAAAATATGCTATTTTTAAGAAATATTTAAGAACAAGAACATTTGGACATCAAAACATGCACACTTAGAGCGGGTGTTTAAACTTTTGCTTTAAATCTTTGCTGTGAAACTCCAATGTGTTTTAAAAAACCAGCCTCATACTCACCATTTTAAGAAGTTTTGTGTTTCTGCAGAGATCAGCTTCCTGTTTGGTGGAAGGCAGTTGGCCACAGTTTCTGCGGTGACCACCTGCAGCCTTTTCACTCTGTCATTACTACAGTTTCAGGAGATTGAGGAAGAGTTCCCACATGTTGTGAACGAATTGAGGGGAGCAGCTCAACAGTATAAAAATTATCTAGAAAGTAAGTCTTGCATTATGAGTTGCTTTGTACGGTCATCGGGAGGGGACATGTTCGGTTCACTTAGTTTTGTCGTGGCCATGACACATTAACTTGTGGGAACGTGATAATAAGTTGTGGCCACGAGATCATTTTGTTGAGGTAACGCATCCTTATTTCGTGTAGTAGTGGGAAGTTCGGATCATTTTACTAACTCTGATCTTTGAATCTCTTTCATTAAAATGAACGAATATTTTTACGAGTCATTTTGTTCATTTCAGTACAATGTATTGAAAATGTTACAAATTCCCCAAACACATCAAATGTTGATCGCATTTAGAATAAGAATTTTTTTTTCTTCAGGCTATGCAGTCTGTTAGTTTACCTCACCTCCCGAAGCTGTTCGTTCATCCCGTGACATCCTCATAAACTGAGCTTTGCAGTCTGTAGTACCAGATACAGAATTGATTAGTTCATGTTTATTTTTAATAATGTTTAAATATTGTAATATGTGTGAATTTGATTATGCAGCTACTTATCCATTTTCTTGCGAGTGCCGTCAAGATTACTCTCTGGTGCTGTGCACTTGCCACGAGAGCCCGCCCACATGCTGTTCTGATTGGCTGTGGGTTTTGATTGATTTTGACGCATCTCGCAGTCTAGTGCGTCTAGTGTGGACAGACAAATTATTTGTCGCTGGAATTTTATCGCATCGCGTCTGGTTAGGACACGGTGTTAAAGATTTCTTCAAAATGAACGAATCGTTCATGACCGACCCATCACTAATGCCGTGGCCACACAATGATCGTGGCCTCGAGATCCTATGTTGAGGGAACGATATATTTTTCTAGTTGCCACAAGTTAAATGCGCAAACAACCGTGTGACCATAGCAACCTGGAATATGAATCAGAAATGGATAGGCCTATATTTATTTTTAATTAAGGATGACAAAATAAGGGCAGAATTAAGAAATTATTATATTAACCTATATTATAGCCTATTATATTGCACATGATGTTGCCTTTAGACAGCATTCGAATGAAGTTTGTTATTATCAAGAAATGATAAAATAATATGAACATAAAATAATATTGGCCCAAAAGAAAAAAAAAAAATCTATCCCATCTCACAGCCTCTTAAATCCATTCACTGATCATGTCTTTATTTATTTATTTATTTATTATTATGGTTGCACAGCTTGTTTACGCATTTAACTTGTGGTCATGAGAAAAATGTTGTTCTCTCAACCAGACTGATCTCATGAAATGGCGTATGTATGACACGCCAATTCGTATTTCCATTTTTGGCGTGTTATCAACACGCATAATCGATTTTCAGCGTGTTTATCAACGCCGGTGACTTAACGTTACATTACTGTATATATAAATATATATGACCTACCCCAACCGCGTCCCTAAACCTACCCGTCACTGGGGTTAATACCATTTATGAGTGTTCCCCTACCATCCTAGGAAAAAAAATATTGCTCCCCAGATTTAGATATACATTTTGCTCAGTTTCGCTCGGACATTTAACGGCGTACACATACACGCGGAATCACTCTGACGTTTAACGGCGTAGACATACACGCGGAAGATGACGGTTCGTTTCGGCGTGGACATACACGCGGATAGCTCAAAATGCGTATAAATAACACGCCACTTGACTTGAAAGTGGCGTGTATGTTTACGCAAAGTCATGATGTCATGTTGCTCTCAACATAGGATCTCAAGGCCACAACATAAGGATGCCATTACCTCGACAAATTGATTTTGTGGCCACGACTTACCATGTTCCCATGAGTTAATATGACGTTCCCATGAGTTAATAAGATGTTCCCACAAATTAATATCTCGCGGCCATGACAAAACTAATGCCGCTTTTCCACTGCATGGTACGGCTTGGTACAGGTTCACTTAAATAGTACCACGTCGGTTGAGGATCCAATTGAGCCGTACCAATACTAAAATGTGATGTGTAAAACATTGATTGGTCAGAGAGAATCGTCACTACCAGCGTCATTGGATTTGTGACACGAGACACCAAACCCTCTAGAAACAAACTTCTTCGTCTTGCAGTGAAAAACATATACATGCCGAGAATCGATATGCTCCATTGCTTCTGTGTTGTGGGTTTATTTGTGTCGAGTTTGCAATGATGTCACGCAACTATAACAATCAGTCTATAATCCCACCCTCTTTTGAAGCGGTACTAAACTGCAGACTGGAAAAAGCAAACCGTGCCAAAGTACAGCTAGCCGAGTTGTACTACGCAGTGGAAAAGCACCATATGTGAACCGAACATGTCCCCTCCCGGTCACCGTAGCTTTGATATACACGATAGAATCTTGACTTCTGTAATGTTACATATTTCCTAGTGAAATTGAGTGAAATTTATTTCATAGAGAAAAAAAGTAGGATGTGACGAAATTACGACGACTAATAAGAATTACTAATAAGAATTATGAAACCTGCAAGGTTTTGTTCAATTTATAACAATTTGGTGAGGCAAGCTGAATTACTTTTTGGCTATGAACCATTTCACAGACAGGAAAGGGAATGTGAAGTGACCATGTTATGTGCAATTTAGGGATGGTTTTACCTTAAAGAGATAGAGCCACAATATTAGAACAGTAAGAATAAAGTAATAAAATGAAAAAGAAAAGAAAGTAATAAAAAATGAAATAATTCAAATAATGGTGATCAGAAATTCAGAAAAACAAAGTGAACATTGCACCTGATTTTGGCAACGATTTTACCATCTGAGGAAAAACAATCTCGATGGCTCTGAACTCACCCTTTGGTTGTCAGCTGATCATGGTGTTTGCAATCACAGCATTCTGATTGGTTGTGTTGTTGTAAGCAGCTTGGGATTGGCTGTGTTCTCTATGGTTGGTGCACTTTATGGAAGTAAAATAATGACAAATGTTTTTGAAACAAAAAAGCTTGTTGAATTGCACTACTTGGAAAAAATATGCATTGCATTAACCCTGCTTGCATTTTAAAGCATTGTATTTTCAGGGCTTGCATTTTTATGGGCTGAAATTCAACATGGTTGTATATTTAAAGGTAGGGTAGGTAATCCTGTTCAGAAACACTTTTTATTATACTGGGTGAAATGGTCCTTCCATCCTGATAGTAGTCAATACATTATGTGTTTAGAAAAAGGAATGAAAAAAATCAGACCTCTGTAGCAGCTGCAGGACAGTAAAAACTCTGACCAATCACTGCCATTCGGTGCGAATGTAAAGAACCAATCAGATGCCTTCATGTCTCGTGCCCGCCCCGAGCCCCACTGCGCGCGCTGCCCGGCGTGCACTCATGAGTCATCACATGTCACCGTTCCCGGAAATATTCAGCTCAAAGCACCTGCATATGCAGTCAGCGAAGGCAAACAAGGCAAAAACTACTTCCTCGGACCCTGCCCGCGCTCTTGAACGACCTCCTCTGCTTCGCCCTCAACCCCGGACCTGTCCTCGAACCGACGATGCGGTACTTGTCTCCGGACTCGGAGTGTACGTTAGTCTTCATTAGAGTCAACAATGTTTTCATCATGGAAACTCTTACATGCAAAACACCGTATATGTTATGAATCTTACACGAAATTCATCTTCATCACAGTGTAACTGATGGTAATGGAAAAACGTGTATCAATGCAACCTGTTTTTAGTTTTGCCTTATAAATATAGCTCGTTACCAAATGAAACTTTACCATTATCGATATGCTAGCTTGATAGTGAGTACTAAAATAAATCTTATTTGTTTATATTCATAGTGATAAAGTTAGGTATTTTATTACATGTGATTCTGACATGATGTCACTGTATGAACTGCGCTCCATCCTCTCCACTCGTCTCAGGTAATAAATGCGTCTTGTTCCAGCCTGAGCGTTTGGCGTCGCGCGTTCATGTGTTTTGGGGGCGTGGCTTTGGAAGGAGCTCAGAAGGGAGGGGGTGGAGTGAATGGAAATAATGAGCTGTGTTTATTGCAGATTAAAAGGTCTACAGTCACTCGATTTTTATATTTTCTTTTTCAGAGTACTTACATTTTAATTATGTATTGGTATATAAAGACAGTTTAAACAAATTTGGAATGTTTTTTTTTTAGAAAAATGATTACCTACCCTACCTTTAAGCTGTGAATATTTCAATTCAAAACATTTCACACACGTTTTCATTATTAAAAATTCAATATTCCATATTCACCTTTCAGATTTCACTTCCAAAATGTTAATTCTGTTTAAAAATACAACCTATAATATTCGACCGGCAATTTTCGGTCCATTTTATTTCGCTTCCACAAATTCAGTGGTTCAAATTCGACAGAGAATTCAACATCTGACATCCGGGAACGACCGGAGTAAATGCCGATTGATGATCTCCATAGCTGTTAGTCGGTCTGACCAGCAGGGGGTGCAAGTGGCTGTTGACGAAGAAAACTATAGAGCAACGGGTGAGAGACTCATTAATTCGTTGAATTACAGAAATGGAGCAAGCAGTAGGCTATTTGTGATTATTATCAGGGCGATGAATTGTTTTGATTATCATATGGAAAAGCTGATAAAGACACAAAAGCTGTGCTTACATTGAAGTCTTCACAGTTACTTTTGTACATGTAAGTTTTGCACAGCTTTCTCTGTCGTGACCGAGATTATGTTATTCCCCGATGCTGATGTACAGATCAAACGTTAAATCTGAGGTAGTAGACATATATTTTTCTCGGTTGTTTAGTTTCCTTAACTTTATATTGCGGCGCTGTGCTGCAGAACTGGGGATTCCCTCAATACTTCACTCTCCAGGATTCCCCTGCGGTCTCAGGACACTCAAAGTAACTCAATGGACAAAATACAGTGATATAAAAGACCAAACTCCCACCTTATTGGGGATGTAGGCTATATTAATAGGCTACAGGCAAGCAGATGGACCAGAATATGAACGTAACGCGCAAAGTTTCACGCTAATCGATTCCCAGTGATATACTGGCATAAGTTCGCCTGACACTGGATTTTCGCACATTTAGTCTCTTAAGTTACATATGACATTGGTACACACGTTTCTAACTTCAATAGCATTTGAAGAGAATGACTTACAGTCATACAACCAACTGTAAAGTGTTCAGAATGTAGGTGTCATGATGTACACTTTTTAGTTGATATTAAAATAAATATGAGCTCATGTGGTAGGCCTACTGAAAAAAAAAAAGCAATATAGGCCTACACATGATTTGACAGTTTATTTTATTAAATATCAAACATCTAAAAGTGTGCATCATGTCTGGCACCTACATGAACACTTATCAGTTGGTTCGGTTGTATGACTAGAAGTCATTCTCTTCAAATGCTAGTGAAGTTAGAAATGTGTGTACCAATGTCGTATGTAACTTTAGAATATCCAGTGTCAGGCGAACTTATGCCAGTATATCACTGGGAATCGCTTAGCGTGAAACTTTGCGCGTTACGTTCATATTCTGGTCCATCTGCTTGCCTGTAGCCTATTAATATATCCCCAATAAGGTGGGAGTTTGGTCTTTTATATCACTGTATTTTGTCCATTGAGTTACTTTGAGTGTCCTGAGACCGCAGGGGAATCCTGGAGAGTTAGGTATTGAGGGAATCCCCAGTTCTGCTAGCCTGGAAATCCAGCCCTAAATCCAAAAGATGAATGGTCTGGCGTCGACTAATGAAAATCGGCCAGCTCGAGGGGTGGCACCAAGCGTGCATTTGAAAATCTCACTGCACGCAATTGGATAACACTACGACCAATCAGAACAAGTTATCGCTTAGCTACCAGCGGAGATAACTGGTAGATTAGACTCTTACCATATCCGGTCGGCAAAACAGCAAAAACGCCCTTCTTGCAAAGGAACGATTCGAGCGCCGTCTTCTGTTCCTCTTTTAGAGAAAAAGTCTAAATCTTTCATTGTGGTGGCCAAAGCCGTTTCAAACAAATGGTGTTCATCCATAGCCATCTTGCAATGTTTACTAATGACTTCGACGTTGCAGCGCTGTCGTCATCTCACCTCTCGCCCGCCTATATCAGATAACCCGATGTGATTGGTGCAGCTCAGATAGAGGGGCATATTTAATGAGCATCATTACTCGACACCAGAGTAACTCGCTGAGCAAATTCAACTTGTGCTCTCGCGAGAACTCTGGATTACCAGGGTAGAGTTCTGCAGCACAGCGCCGCAATATAAAGTTAAGAAAACTAAACAACCGAGAGAAATATATGTCTACTACCCCAGATTTAACGTTTGATCTGTACATCAGCATCGGGGAATAACATAATATCGGTCACGACAGAGAAAGCATGTGCAAAACTTACATGTACAAAAGTAGGCCTAACTGTGAAGACTTCAATGTAAACACGGATTTTGTGTCTTTATCAGCTTTTCCATATGATAATCATCACAATTCATCGCCCTGATAATAATCACAAATAGCCTACTGCTTGCTCCATTTCTGTAATTCAACGAATGAATGAGTCTCTCACCCGTTGCTCTATAGTTTTCTTCGTCAACAGCCGCTTGCACCCCCTGCTGGTGAGACCGACTAACAGCTATGGAGATCATCAATCAGCATCTACTGATATTCCTGCCATTCCCGGATGTCAAATTTGAACCACTGAATTTGTGGAAGCGAATTTGTAAAGCTAAATAAAATGGACCGAAAATTGCCAGTCGAATATTATAGGTTGTATTTTTAAACAGAATGAACATTTTGGAAGTGAAATCTGAAAGGTGAATATGGATTATTTAATTTTTAATAATGAGAACGTGTGTGAAATGTTTTGAAATTAAATATTCACAGCTTAAATATACAACCATGTTGAATTTCAGCCCATAAAAATGCAATCCCTGAAAATACAATGCTTTAAAATGCAAGCAGGGTTAATGTAATGCAAATTTTTTTAAGTAGTGCAATTCGACAAGCTTTTTTGTTTCAAAAACATTTGTCATTATTTTACTTCTATAGCGCTTTCTGATTGGACTTTTTGGATTGCGCTTTTCTTCAGGACTGCGGCTCATATAGATAAACCCGCTTTAGAACCCAATTCTATTCTCAGGATATTTTTTATACTGTACAATTTATAATCGTTTAAATATTGATTGCAAAGGATGGAAATCGACCCAAACAATCTATAAAATAGTTTAAATGTGCCTTATCCATCACATTCCGTGGCTGTTATTGGTTCATCATTACCATCATCAGTAACAATATTAATATTCTTTATTTATACGTATCAGTTCAGAAGGTGCTATATACATCATCATTATTATTATTAATCAAGTAAACAGAATAGATGTTGTTATAAGCAAAAAGGGGAAAAAACACATTCTGTTCATTTATTCTACTTCTTTCAAAGTACTTCTAGTTTTCTTTGTGCTTTATCCAGCAGTTGGATAAAGATTGTAAGCGCATTGGCAAACTAAAAACAGAAACTCTTTGTGAGGCAACCAATGTCTTAAGTAAAAGTGCAAAACAAAACCATGGGTAATTTGTGGGTCTGTGCTGCAATTTCAGATTTCATCAGTCAGGCATGTAGATTATCACCATTTCAACATGAGTCAGCTCACAAGTAATGCATTGCATTTCAAAAGGGTGCATATGACAACATCATAATAATAAATAAAATATATTTATTTTCTCAAATAGTTTCAGTATTTGGCACAAAAGACAGTGTTTGGCAATGATACAGTGTTACAGGCACTACAGTAAAATAAAGCACTTTGGAAATGATTCTGTAAACTAAACCCAAAATGTTCACAGAAGATTAAAAACAAATTCACTTAGAATTCTTTTGTTTTGCTTTTGTGAAATTGAGGGACTGAAGAGATGAGATTAGCAGAATCTACTAGCACTTTGCAACCCCTTTTTGAGAAATAAAGTATGAACTTTAACCATAATTTACAGTATAGATGTGGATATTTGATCTAAACAACATTCCAAATCAAATCCCATGATTAAATTAAGTGGCAGTAAAGCTACACGAACCAGTCTAGAAAAAATAATAATAATAAAAAACAACAACCAACACCTGGTGAATGTCTAAATATACAACATAAATCAACCACTAATCTAAATATGAATAAGATAACATCTAAATATTTATTCTATTTGTCTGACACATCTACAAGACTAGAGATAACATAGTAACACATTTAAAAGTGTTCTACAAATTTGAAGGACGTGCAATTCATCATCCGTCCACTAGAGGGGGACAACCAGCACAAGTTATTAAAGGAACAGTTCACCAATAAATGACAATTCTGTCACAATTAATTCACCCTCATCATTTCAAGTTCATATCATGTTTTTCTTATTTCTCTTGTTGTTGTTGTTTTTAAGTCAAAAGGGTTTAAAATGACGGGGTGAGATAATAATGACAATAATTGTTTAAAGTATATATTTTAAATGTATTTATATAATTTTGTGAGGTGAGGTTTTCATTTAGAAATCAACACAAACCTCATTTTCTAACAACTGTTTTTACAGTAAATGTGCACTAACTGTGAAACACACACAGTGAGAGAAATCAAGCCCTTGATACACATCTAGTCTGATGTATTAAGGGTTCTGAATGAAGGATTTGGTGTAAAGTGCTCTCAAAACGTGGAGACTGGTAACCAGCCGTAAGCTTGATGACAATGTAGGTGGCTTTAGTCCATTCTGAGAAAAACTAAGTGAGGATGTGGCGACCCCTGGTTTAACACAGCGCAGGGACTCTGATCTTCTACATCCACTGAATTAAACTGAAATGTATACTACTAATGATGAAAAAGATCAGAGAGCCTTCGCTGCATCTGGAAGCAGAGGCCCACATGGAGGATCATTACATTAGCAGGCACACTTGCTCTGGTCTGTGTCCCGCGGCTCTGCCAGGTCGCTGGTGCTGTGACCGTTGGTGCGAACCGTTCCGTCGGGTATCCAGGATTTGTCCACACATCTCTCCATGCGCTTCATGATCAAATCCAGCAGAACCTCCACAGCATGGCTCACATTTTCACCGTTTGCAGCGCTTGTCTCAAAGTACGGGACACTGCAAGTAGAAGAAGAAAAATGAAACCGATTCAAACGGAGTTTGGAACTAGGATGTTGCCAAGCTACTGATGTAGTTCTCAAAGCATACACATAGATATCGGATAAAACAGTGATTTTTTCATTGATATAGTACATTCAATACACATATCACAATCTAAATGCCGTTCACACCAAGAACGATAACTATAAAAATAACTATGACTATATTAGCATCCACATAATAACTTACCGTATTTTCCGCACTATAAGGCGCACTTAAAAAGCCTTTAATTTTCTCAAAAAACGACAGTGCGCCTTATAATCCGGAGCACCTTATATATGGATCAATTGGTTAATTGCACCGCTTGCAGCATTACGGCTATCATAGTCAGTAAACACCGGTACTGTGCTTTTATACCCCAAAATGGCACCTTTCAAGAGACACGCTTACGACGCAGAGTTCAAGCTCAAGGCTGTCGGTCACGCAGTAGAATATGGGAATAGAGCAGCAGCGAGAGAATTCAACATTAATGAATCAATGGTACGGAAGTGGAGGAAGCAAGAAGATGACCTGCGCCAAGTAAAAAAGACTAAACAGAGTTTCCGAGGGAACAAAGCGAGATGGCCACAGTTAGAGGACAAACTCGAACAGTGGGTTGTTGAACAGAGAGCAGCAAGTAGAAGCGTCTCTACAGTCACTATTCGAATGAAGGCAACAGCGCTGGCACGGGACATGAACATCGATGAATTTCGAGGCGGTCCTTCTTGGTGCTTTCGTTTTATGAAAAGACGTAATCTCTCCATCCGCACACGAACTACCGTCTCGCAGCAACTGCCAAAAGATTACCAAGAAAAGCTGGTCACTTTCCACGCATACTGCAAAAAGAAGATCACTGAAAAGAAGATCACATCACATCACCAGAGCACATCACCAACATGGACGAGGTTCAACTCTGACTGTACGCACCACAGGGAATGAGAAGTCATCCTTCACTGTAGTTCTTGCCTGCCAGGCTAATGGCCAGAAACTTCCACCCATGGTTATTTTCAAGAGGAAGACCTTGCCAAAAAATAAACTTTCCAGCCGGCGTAGTCATCAAAGCTAACCCGAAGGGATGGATGGATGAGGAAAAGATGAGTGAGTGGCTGAGAGAAATTTACGTCAAGAGACTGGGTGGCTTTTTCCACACAGCTCCGTCCCTATTGATCTACGACTCCATGCGCGCCCATATCACCGATGCTGTCAAAAAACAAGTGAAGCAAACTAATTCGGAGCTTGCCGTCATTCCGGGTGGATTAACTAAAGAACTCCAGCCGCTAGATATTGGTGTCAACAGGGCGTTCAAAGCTAGACTGCGAGCTGCGTGGGAGCAGTGGATGACAGAAGGTGAACACACGTTCACCAAGATGGGGAGACAGTGCCGGGCGACTTACGCCACTATCTGCCAATGGATCGTGGATGCCTGGGCTGATATATCAGTCTCAACTGTGATCCGAGCTTTCACGAAGGCAGGAATAGTCTCTGAACTGCCAGGCAACAACAGCGACACTGACTCGGATAATGACGAGAGGGAGCCGGGCAGGTTGGATGCCGTAGTCGCCCAACTGTTCAATTCGGACACTGAAGAAGAAGAATTCGAGGGATTCTTGGACGGGGAATGAACTGAAAAAGTGAGCTTTACGTGTTATACGTTACTGAACAATGTTGAGTTATGCACTAATGTTTGATTTAGTGGTATCAGACTGTTTCTTTTACTATGTGTTTACTGAATTAGGGAAAAGTTCCCCTCCACGTTTGGGAGAAGAGTGAGCAATGAACTGAAAAAGTGAACTTCACGTGTTATACGTAACTGAACAATGTTGAGTTATGCACTAATGTTTGATTTAGTGGTATCAGACTGTTTCTTTTACTACGTGTTTACTGAATTAGGGAAAAGTTCCCTGGGAAGTTCTCTTTTGGGAGAAGAGTGAGCAAGGCTGGGAGATATTGTTAATATGCACATCAACGTTTGAACAACGTTACCATGGGAGTGAACGGAGTTGTCAGAACGCTTAATAAAGTTTGACTTTATCTGACTGTTTTGTTGACATTCCCTTTAGCACAGCTCCATCTAGTGGATGCATAACGCAAACCCAGTCAAACGTTTGACTGCAGTATTTTCTATTCTATGCGCCTTATAATCCGGTGCGCCCTATATATGAAAACAGTTCTAAAATAGGCCATTCATTGAAGGTGCGCCTTATAATCCGGTGCGCCTTATAGTGCGGAAAATACGGTAGTTTAGTATAAGTACAACCTGTAGTTTTGTAGTTTGCCACTTTAAATGCTCGAGTTTTTAAGGCAGGGTGGATTCTGATTGGCTGTCAATGTTTTTATCGTTCATAAAGTGGAAAAAATTGTTCTGAAAGTGATTTCAACAATATTGTTTCTATGTGCCATCATCCACTCTGAGATACTAGTTAAAAATAATATTAATAAAAATAATTATTATATACTAAATTATATATATTTTTTAATATTATAATAAAGTAGGCTATAACATAAGATTGTTTTTAAATGTTTTTGAAAGAAATCTCTTATGCTTACCCGGCTGCATTTATTTGAGCAAAAATACAATGAAAACAGTAATATTGTGAAATGTTCTTATAATTTAAAATAACTTATTTAAAAAAAAAACATATTTTCTGTATGAATACGTTTTAAAATGAATTTAGCTTAATAGTCCCAGCTTAATGTGAACAGGAGGCTTAAAAGATATTAATGTCTTTAAACGATAGGGTATATTGCAGCCACTGCACTTGGCTGGAGTTACGTCCTGCTCCTTATGTGGGTGGCTAGCATAGAAGTCGCTACCCTCAGATGTCTTCAACTGAGGGCAGAGCTGCATGGTTCAGACCTGTTGGCTTCACTGGGTTTTCAAGTGGGCACCCTTCTTCACCAGTGTTTCATCAACTAGCCCACGACACCTCAATGGGGCTTGACAGCAGAACCAGCATCCTGGAACTGCTTCCTCTGTCATTCAGGACTTTACCACTCAGCTCTGACCCCCGCCCTCTCTGCCAGCCTGGTTTAGCCACCGCTCGCTCCTCTTCAACCACAGCCATCTGGATGCTGTCTCTGCCTGCTTTGATATATTGTTCACCAGGTTCTTGCGGGTTGCCCCTCTAACCCCAAGAGTCCCCAATGCTCTGCAAAGTGACCATTCCGGTCCTTTGCCCTTGCCTCCTTCCAGCTTGCTCGGCTGATGACTCCCAGGCCCAGCCTCCCCTGGGTCACTGTGCCCATGATGTCTGCATGTTGTAAGCGCTCCTCCGCTTCCCTCAGAGCTCCGCTGGCCTTCCACTTCCGTCCCGTCTTCATTACGATGTTGGCCTATCGCACAGCCTGATCATCACTGTCGTGCAACATCATGGCCAACCGAACTTTGGCCGTCTTAAATTCCTCCACGACTGATGTAATTGCCAATTGCAGTTTGCTCCCTGAGCTGTATAGCCCTATAGACCAAAAACTTTTGGGGACAGACAGCCACCTCCTGAGAAAGCTGTTAATTTTCCTTTCCGAAGCCTCCACTGTTGTCAAGGGGACCTCATACACAAGCAGTGTCCACAGTAGCCCTGGAAGGATGCCGTGTTGGTAGCCCCATACCTTGTACTTGCGGGCAGGCCACTCCTCTCCAGTGCTTTCAGCCATTCTTCTGCTTGGTTGAGCATCTCCTTCACGCTTGCTTTGTCAGTCAGGTCGGCTCTATACCACCACCCTAAGCTCTTTACTGGTCTCTCCGTGACTGTTGGGATGGTATCTTCACCAATCTTAAACCGGAAGCGGTCCTGCACATGGCCCCGCATCAGGACCAAGCTTCTCGATTTTGAGGGTTTGAACTCTATCCTAGCTGCTGTGGTGAGCTCTACCAAATCTTCCAAGATCCATCTGCCCTCTGGGACTGACCTCGCTGTTATTGTCAAGTCGTCCATAAAGGCCCTGACTGGGACTCCCTGTCTAGGCTTCTCCACTGACTTGACGAGGAGGTTCATCGCTGCTGTGAAAAGAATCACACAGATGGTACATCCGGTCACGATTCCAACCTCCAATCTCTGCCAGTTGGTAGTGAAGTCACCAGAGGTGAAGCGCATCTTGAAGTGCCCGAAGTAGTTCCAGAGGAGCAGCTGTACCTTCTGGGGGATGTGATAGGCTCTGAGTGTGTGATTGACCAACTTGTGCGGCACTGTGCCATAAGAATTTGTTAGGCCAAGCCACAGGACTGCTAGATCTCCCTGGTTCCTCTTAGCGTCGTCGATGATCTTGGAGATGCCACTGTTGTGTTCAGTGCAACAGGGGACTCCTGGTACTCCACCTTTCTGCACAGAGGTGTCAATATACTTCTTGTTAATCAAAAACAGGATAAGCCTCTTCACCAAGATTCCGAAGAACACCTTCCCCTCCACATTCAACAGCGAGATTGTGCGGAAGTCTTTCAAACTGGAAGAGTCCTCCTGCTTGGGGATGAAGCAGCCCTCGGCAATAAGAAAACTGTCTGGCAGATGGTTCTTCCTCCACACTACCTTAAGTAGCCTCCAAAGACGTCTCCTCAGCCTCTCACAGTTCTTGTAAACTCTGTACGGAATTCCTTTCGGGCCCGGTGCAGATCTTCCCCTTGCCTTTCGGATGAAGTCGTTGACTTCCTGCTATCTGGGCTCTCCGTCATCAAAGGAGATGGTCAGCTCCTCTAGGCTGCACAGCTTTCCTTCCACGTCGAGCTCTTCCTCTCACATTGGGTCACGGTGCACTTTACGGAGGTGCTCTTCTAACTCCTCCGGGGTCTTTAGCACTCCTGATCGTTTAACGCCAAGGATCCCTGACAGGTACTTGAAGGGTTTTTTGTGAACTTGACCCTCTCCTTTTCCCGCCTCCTTCTATCCTTTCGCTGGCACTCCGCTCGGCGCAAGGTTTGTATGCTCTCCCTTAGGTTCTCTCGCATCTCTTTAAGGGCAGGTTTTTCGTCTTCAGGAGCCTGCCGAAAAACCTTCTTCAGTCTTCTCAAATGGCCTCTGAGTTCTGCAATTTCCCTTGAGTGCCTGTTCTCTCCAGCATGCTGCAGGCCTTTGGTCTGTCTCTGCTCAGTTTCAAAGTGCTCTACTCCTATGTTCCAGATGATGGTGGACATTGCCTTTATCTTCCTGCCAATGTCACCCGCGAGGACAGACTCCAGGACTTGGTCTATTTCCCTGTCGAAAGACTCCACAGTCTTTCCTGGCTGCTGCTGTTGGCCACAGTACTAGCTTATTCCTCTTTTCCTCTCCCTCAATGGCCCAAACTTGCTGACCTGTTTCCTGGCTGGCTTGCCTCTCTTGATGTTGCTGGTCGTCTGATACACTGTAAGTATTTGAGGGAATGCTGACTCCTCCGTTGTGTGCATGGAGATTCTGGGTGCATGGAGATTCGTTGCACACAACTGTGTCATAAACAGCCCATCCTACTCTGGTGTATCTTCAGACCCCTATCGCCTTTGCAGACCTTTCCACACCTACAGACTCTAGTTATTCCGTTGTTCTGAACCGCTGTCCTTTGATCGTCATCCGTGGTCATATCAGTTGTCTGTCCCGTAGGTCGCTCATCCTCCCCCACTCTCGCACGACCTTGGTGGTATCTTACAATAAACTTTTCCATAGCGTCTTGAGTTGGATTGCTGCGGCTTGGCCAAAGCAAGTGCTTTGGCTTGCCAAGCCTTGGCACCCTATTTCTGGTCTTCCCCAGATGCCAGCAGTCTCTCCCCGCTGTCACCACTCTTCCGTGGTTGCCAACTAGTCTTTCCTAGTGGTCACTGGGTCACCAGATGTGGAATGTCTTTAAATGATAGGGTATATCGCAGCCACCGCACTTGGCAGTTGGAAAGGATATAAAGTTCACTAGCTGAAGACATTACTGTAGCCATACCCATTAATAGACACAGTACTTCATTGAAAATAAATTCCAGCACAGCGCTACAACAACCATAACGAAATGACCCTGACAATAGATAATGCTTTAAAATGAACTCTGTTAGAGAGCTACATATGGCAATTTATCTGTTCAGTAAAATACCTTACTTGCCCGTACAACATTTTAGATCCCTCAGTTCTTGCCATACCTGAAAAGGCAAGCCAATGTTGATTTTTGTTTTATTACGAGCTTTGTCGCGTTCTCTTTTTGCCAGCAGACTCTCCCTCTGTTCTGTTTTTCTTTTCTTTTTTAAATGGGTTATTCCCAGGACGTTCAAGCTTTAGCATACTCCATGTCAACCATTCTCACCTGTTGGGACAACTAACCTATGTCACTCCCACAACATGCACACAAAGTAGCTGGATCAACTTTTCTCTATTTATGGATATGACGCTAGTACGTAATTTCCTGTGAAAACCATCCCGTCTGGTCTAAAATATAAACACTTATAATAGGCTTACCACAGTGAATCAGGGTAAGACATAACATGTTTTGGAAGAAGAATTAATGATGTATTGACTTTTTTTTCAAAGGGACACACTGTTACTTTTTTTGTTCCAAAAAATAATAAGTCAAAAGCCCTATTTGGATGGTAATTGTTTATGTAAGGTATTTTCAACATTTACAGGGGTTTGTCAGTGATTTTATTGCCATCCGAATCCAGAATATCAGTGTTTATCTCCCACCACCCGCGTAAAAATCCCCGGCCAAATTACCTTCTGTTTTTTGACAAACACCAAGGTTGTATGGGGTTTACAAGTACAATGTACACTTCTATTACTGAAATGCTGGAAAATATTTACAAGAACAATACTTCATCACAGCTCCACCTCAGTGAACACAAAGGAGAAAGAAAAAGCGTGAAACATTTAAAATGGGCCGTTATTGTGGCAGCAATATATGATACAATTTTAAAATATGTAGGCTATTATACACAACATTAAAAATACAAATCAAGCAGCTTTATTTTTACCTCAAGTAAATAGAGGCTGCATTAACTTATTTCCGCTAAATTCCATATTTTTAAAATGACATCCTTTTGAGATCAAAAAGAACCATTTCGAATTTAGCGTCTAGCTTCCCATTTTTTAAAATAAATAGAACATTATTTTCCTATTATTAAATTAAATATGAATTTATTCATATTATTCCAAGCATATGCCATTTTATTTACAGCAGATAATCATATGACTGACAACGTGAGCAGCGTGTTTGCGGGTTAGTGGGATTACAAAACTCCTCCACTGTCAATAAATCGCCATCCGAATGCATGAGTTTTACCACTGAGGTGTTTTGCAAATATATATTTTTTTACAGACGTCCACATGAGAAGCAATTACCGTCCGAATAGGGCTATAGAGCAAAAAAGATTGAGAACCCCTGCAGTCATAGATTCAAATGTCTCTATTGAGACCACAACATTCTTTTAAGTAGACTAGAAAATTATGTTGGCATTAGTGGAATTGCATTAGCATGGTTTAAATCATACTTATCTGACCGTTATAAGTTTGTAGCAGTAAATGAAGAGATGTCTTATCGATCAAAAGTTCAGTATGGCGTACCACAAGGCTCAGTACTAGGACCGTTGCTGTTCACTCTGTACATGCTACCATAGATATAGATATCATTAGGAAGCATGGCATTAGTTTTCACTGTTATGCTGATGATACGTAGCTCTATATTCCTTCACGCCCTGACGAAACTTACCAATTCACGAAATTAATGGAATGTATAGCTGATATAAAAAATAAAAAAACTGGATGACTAGTAATTTCCAACTACTTAATTCTGAAAAAACTGATTCTAATTTTTGGACAAAAAACGTCCACGTAATAACCTAGAATACTGTCTAACACTTGATGGCTGCTCTGTCAAGTCTTCGTCGTCGGTTAGGAACCTGGGTGTGCTCTTTGATACCAATCTTACATTTGAAAGCCATGTTTCTAGTATCTGTAACACCGCATTTTTCTATCTTAAAAATATATCTAAATTACGTAATATGCTCTCAATGACAAATGCGGAAAAATTAGTTCATGCGTTCATGACATCAAGGCTAGATTATTGTAATGCTATTATGGGTGGTTGCCCTGCACGCTTAATAAATAAACTACAGCTGGTCCAAAATGCAGAAGCTAGAGTTTTTACCAGAACCAAGAAGTATGACCACATTAGCCCAGTTCTGTCAACACTGCATTGGCTCCCTATTAAACATTGTATACATTTTAAAATATTGCTGATTACTTACAAAGCACTAAATGGTTTAGCTCCCCAGTACTTGAGCGAGCTCATGACGCATTATAGTCCTTCACGTCTATTGTGAACTCAAAATTCTGGCCAGTTGATAATACCTAGAATATCAAAATCGACTGCTGGCAGTAGATCCTTTTCCTATTTAGCACCAAAACTTTGGAACAGTCTAACGTTGTCCGGGAAGCAGACACACTCTATCAGTTAAAATCTAGATTAAAAACACATCTCTTAAACCTGGCATACACATAAAACAATATACATTCCTATTATTCAAATCAGTTAAATGATTATTAGGCTGCACAGGAACACTTCCTATAACACCTGATGTACTCACTACATCATAAAAAGAACGGCATCTACGCTAATTTTAATCTTTGTTTATTCCGAGGTTAACTGTAATCAGCCGGACCCGGGCCGTATCCAGATCAGATGGTGGACCTGCACCTAGGCACGACCACAACGCATGATGTAGTCAACCGGATCTGGGCCGTATCCAGATCAGATGGAGGACCTGCACCTAGACACGACCACAGCGCATCCCTGAAGTGTCAGCAGAGGTGGTCAACGAGACTCCCCCTGTGAAGGCCTCATCGACACGACAGCCATCAGCACTGATCCTCAACAAACTCGTCTCCATACGCGCATGATGACTCCGATCTTCAACCAGATGGAACTGGATAATATAATGTTCCAATCCAATCTGACTTCTGACCTGTAATGCTGCCTGAATCATAATCATACTGTTCGTTCGTTCGTTGGCCAGAAGAGAACTGGACCCCCGACTGAGCCTGGTTTCTCCCAAGGTTTTTTTCTCCATTCTGCCACATGATGGAGTTTTGGTTCCTTGCCACTGTCGCCTCTTTCGCCTTTCTTCGCCTTTGTCGCCATTGGCTTTTGGCTTACTTAGTTGGGGACATTTAATTTTATATTCAACAATATTATTACAACATTATTTTCCTGTTATCTCTGTAAAGCTGCTTTTGAAACAATCTGTATTGTAAAAAGCGCTGTATAAATAAAGCTGACTTGACTTGACTATTGTTTGTACAAAGACAAGCCTGGGAGGAGTTTAGATGTGAGGATCAGTCAACACAATCGATGTACACTATGATAACATTTAACAGATGAGTCACTGCAAACTCACTGCACACTGCTGAGAACTAGGGATAAACACATTGTCAACATTATTGACAACAACAAATTTACACTCTTGAATAGTTGCTTGATCTCACGAGATCTAACATGATATAACCACTATAGCCTGTCGCAATTAACACTCTGAGACATTATAACTAAAAGCAAGTGCTTTTCTTAACTGAAGACTCCTCACATTAACACAGTAAATATTAGCTTTTCGGTATACCGCCATCTTAAAGTGTCACATTTAACGAGAGATGCCCTCATCTTAGGCAAACACGGTACAGACACGGCCCTTAAAACAAACATCCTTGGAGTCGCCCGCACCCTGTGAACACGTATGAAGACCTACATTGAGATACGACTTGCACACACCAGCAAATCATTTCCCATGTCACGTTACTGCATGACTCAGACAAACCCGTACAACTTCCCTAGTATTTCATGTAACTTTATCACCACAATCAAATTAGTATGTGATGACCTCATAACTAATTAGCCAGCAGTCCCCTGCTTCATAACTTGATCCAGCACCACTGCATCCGAATACTACGAAACCTAAATACTTTCAATCAACAGATCATTCCACAGGCAATAGTGATGCATTTCTGTCCTAAAGTCTACAATAAAAAACTATTGCTTTTCGAAGCAGACAAGGTCATGTGTGACAGATAAGAGGCAAGTTTCTTCAGGTTTGATGGATCAGGTGAATGGGGCGTCTCACCCATATTTTTCCGCCAGTTCTCGTGCATTGTCCGCTTTCACTGCGCGCTGGTCCCCCAGGTCGGATTTGTTTCCACACAAGACAATGTCGGGATTCTCGCAGTACGCATGTGTTTGCAGCTGACCTGCACAAGACAACACATAAGTTCATTAGTAATTATTATTTGAAGAATGATTTATAATCATAATTATAATAACTAGCAGCTTAGAGTGGTTACCCATCTAATAATAATAATTATTATTATTATTATTATTATTATCAGATGGCCAATCACTAATATATTTTATATAAATAAATAAAAAATTTTTTTTTACAAATATTTTATTTGTTTGTTATTTTATTATAAGAAAATGTGCAACCACTCTAAGCTGCTAGTTAATACAGTTCATCAAATTATATTAAATTCTTTTTTTAAATACCTTTTATTATTCTTACAATTAGATGGGCAACCACTCTAAGCTGCTAGATAAAAATAATTTTTGGAGGATAATTTGTAAATTTGTTGCAAAAATAAACCATTTATGAAGAAAATGTATGTAGCTACTCTTTAAATGTGGTAAAAGAAAGTAAATGTATTAAAACAAAATAAGGTCTGCCGTGTGTATATGTATGTGTCTCATGTGTTCGTTTCAGTGAGTCTGGACTCAGTAAGGTATGAAGGACTTACTCATCCAGTTCCGCACATTAAGGAAGCTCTGCTCGCTCGTGAGGTCAAAGAGCAACAGGAAGCCCATAGCATCCCTGAAGAACGCTGTGGTCAAACTCCGAAATCTGCATGAGCGTTTAGAGGAGAAGACACAAGTCACACCAGAACATTAAATAAAACCTCATAGACAATTTCTTTCATTTGAGTGCATGTTAGGAAGTAAAGCACAAGTACTGATCTGCATCTCACCTCTCCTGTCCAGCTGTATCCCACAGCTGAATGTGGATCCTCTGACCTCTCCCGGCTGTGCCATCAGGACCGTTGGATTTGTACACCTTATTTAGAGACCAGTAAGAGACTATATTAGTGCATAATAGTGCTTGAATATCCTTGTCACTTCGACAAAGTAACTATATTCTCTGCAGAAAATGTGAGGTTTGCCTGATGCAAGATGTGCTACCACATTGCTACAGTTACGTTGTGGTGGTTACCAGGGTGTTACTATGTGTTTTTTTAGTACATTGGTATGCAGTTTCAGGAAACTTGAATTTACTTTTGACTTAGTTAAACACAACCACGAAATGCACACTTGATGATTCAGTGCTGGAAGTGTCTCATTAGTAGTATGACTCTTGATCGTGTGGCCCTGAACGATCAGCATTTGTTTGATGTCTTAAGTGCTGAAGTGTTTGTTCTTAAGGAGGGATCCCTGCTCTATTATGCCGTATGAAGGTGGGAGGATCCCGCCTTTATCATTCTCCTAAAACAAACACACAATCCGCTCTACTGAATTCACATTTCCGTATCTATACCAGCCATCCTGATTCAGTTTTCTCAAAGCAAATGTTCAGTCAGTTCTTTTTACCATTGCATGGTTTGAGTGCAACAGTCTGGAATAACTTATAAACCATTAAAGACAGACTTACTGTAAGCTACGAAGTTGTTAAAGGAATAGTTCACCCACAATTTAAAACTTTGTCATCATGTTGTTCCAAACCTGTATGAGTTTCTTTCTTATGTTGAAAACAAAAGAAAATATTTTGAAGAATGTTGGTAACCAGACAGTTGACGGTAGCCATTGACTTTCACAGCATTTTTTTTCCTACTATGGAAGTTAATGGCTACCGTCAACTGTCTGGTTACCAACATTCTTCAAAATATCTTTTGTGTTCAACAGAAGAAAAAAAGCTCATACAGGTTTGGATCAACTTGAGGGTGAGTAAGTAATGACAAAATGTTCATTTTTTGGGTGAATTATCCCTTTAATCAATGGTATATGCTTTTGTGGAAGTTTTTCAAAATAGTATGTTGAATTAAAAACAAATATACAAATATATATTTTATATAAATATATATATTACCATTGTCTGTCTGAATACTCGATTCTGATTGGCTGATTGGCTTAAACTACCGTTTAATGCACAGGTAGTTCCAAGTCAGTTCAATCACAGTTGAAGCACACACACGTCATTCACAGACAAAGCGGAGATCGCGCTACGCACAGAAACATTCAGGAGCACAGAAACTCATCAACGCTGCCCTGCGACTTTTATTAATAAAATAGTTTCGCTACTGAATCGCTACATTATCTCAGCAACAAAGGATTACAAAGCTATACTGAAGTAATTAAACTCACAGCATCCGCATCGTTGTTAATAGAAAGACAGGCGCTGAACAGACGCAAGTACGAATCTCTCATTTCATTCTCTCTCTCTCTCCCTCTCTCGATAATTAATTAAAATAAATGGTATAATTTATTCATTCAAATAAATGTAATCTTAAACACAACTTTAAAATAATATTTTAAATATTATATAGATTTAAAATAATATTTTGAAAAATACAATTATTTATTCAATCATGTTTAAAGCAGAGCTATGCAGTTTCGGGAATTTTTTCGCTGTATTCTCGCTTTTTGCTCGCAGGTTTCTCTATAGAGCTCCCCCTACAGCTTCGGAATAGATATTTGACAACACTGTCTAAAAACTCGTTGGCGACTCTCAGATACCAGAGGCTAGTAGATCAACGACATCAAAGCAGATGGGAAATTCTTTAAAACGACTTCTTTCGGGTTCGAACAGCGTGAGGGAGCGCAATAATGACAGAATTTTTGCAGATTTTTTTTTGCCGTAAAGCAATTCGTTACATCACGAGACCTGATATCACGTGATACTTCCTGACGCTGCGGCCACCGGCTCAAAGTTGCAATGGTGGTTTTTCCGCTCACAGGCGCTTGGGGGGTGCGAGACGACCACCATTCAACCCGAAATAAGTCATATAACTATTCCAATGACTCCGAAGCTGTTCGGTTAAGGTAAAAAAGTTACTTAGTTCCCCTTTAACAGTGGAATTCCTGGTGAAAGTAACACGCTTAAACTACAAAATATATATAACTACAAAGGTAAATATTTGTATGAAAAAAAACTAAAAATACAACAACTGAGACAAAAACTGAACAAATTTAACCGACATCTGACGAACAGATTTAATATAATAATGAGTCCCTGATCAAAGTGGGGTCAATATCAAAAGTAGCATCAGTCAGTATGCGTTTTCCTGTGTCCCTGTAGCACTGTCTCACATTACAAACATTGCAGTTTATAGCTCTGGCCACATCTGCAGTCCTCAAACCTCCTGCAGCAGGACTATCATGTTCACACAACCCTCAGAGACCCTGGGCACCTTTCTCCTGGTGTTTTTCAGAGTCAGTAGAAAGGGCTCTTTAAAGCTAGTTAAGGCAATTCTGTAGAGGCAAGCAATACAAGCTAGCTTTGAAAGCATAACCCAGTTAACAAAGAACGTTCCCCTAACGTTAGTTTTTGGTTCCCGTTTGGTTATTTTTTTGGGAACCAAATACTAACATCAGGGGAACGTTCTTTAGGTTTTATTTTTATGTAACCATAAAATAACATTCCCAGAATGTTGCAAATAACCTAAAAATAACAAAGAACGTTCCCTTATATGGTTATTTTTTTTGCAACCATAAAAACAACGTTCCCAGAACGTTGCTGGAAGGTTCTTTTTTGAATAACCTAAAAACAACCTAAAAATAACCATTAGGGAACGTTCTCTATAAGTTATTTTTTTAGCCATTATAAAATAACGTTCACAGAACATTGCAGGGTGGTTACTTCTAAATAATCTAAAAATGAAAATACAATAATAAATTCATGTTTGTATTCTTTGCATGTACGCTCTCCAGCACACACTCTTCTCCTCACAAAATGTTTGTTACCCTCATGTCCAGAACTGACTGGAATCAATTGTAAGACATCAGGGACCAAACGCTGCATATTAGGCTATATATCTGTATCATGTCTTATAAGGGTACAGAGAGTTATAAAATACTATGAAAATCTGGACAAAATTATACAAATAAAGAAACTATGTCATTAAGAGTGGAACACCATGTACTCAGCTCACTGAGGAAAAAAATGTTAGGCAATCAGGCACAGTTTTTCAAGGTTTACCATTACATTAGCCCCGTTTACATGCACACTTTTTTGCTATTCTGATTGAGATTGTTCTGATTGACGGATTCCGGTTGACTGTTTACATGGGATGTTATCTAAACCGATCTGGTGTTTACATGTGCTGACGCTTTCAGTCAAAATAATTTTGTGACATATGCACACAGCTTGTCTATCTGGAAGCTCATTATTTCCCACGTTTTCAATCCTGTCAAGATGGTGCATCACTTAATCGTTGCGTTAGTTGTAGGCATTGGCCGTGTTTCCACTGTCAGGCCAGTGCGAGCCATGGCTTTAAACGGGCCGTGCCAGGCTAATAGCCTCGGGCCAGTATAGGGACGTCCCGCTTGACGTCACGCCCCTTGCCCAAAATCTGCTGCGTTTCCACTGTCAGGCCAGAAGCTCCACAGCGCTTCAATAAAACACGCCGGTAACACGCCTCTCTGGAACAACGTCACACAAACCCATCATTTCACCAACAAAATGGAAGTTTTATCAGAAAACTAATCAGAAAGAAATCACTGGAAACAGCGTGATCGCAAAACAAAAACACGATAAGAGCGACCGTTTGCTGTCATTTCTGTTGTTTAATTGAATATTTAAAACCCAAGAATCTATGTTTTACCACAGGTTTACAATAAAAAGCGATCCATTGATCATAATGAATTAATTTGTGTCAAAATTGCACATTAGTCACACAGAAATAAAGTGGTTTACCGTTTATGACGTTTGTGAACGTCTATTTCACAAATGAAAGAGGACACTTATTCAGTCGCGTCTGGTTCTGTTTGGTATAGTTATAAAGCTCCTTAGGTCATATTTTTGGTGGCATATTTGTATAAATGATCATTCTTTCTAAATGTTATGTAGGCTAAATATGTCCTGTAAGTTACGTTATCTGTAAGTTACTGTAAGTTATCATAGGATTATGATAACCTATTAGTAAATTAACTATTTACTAATGCTTAACTAATGAATAATAGTGTGCAGTCCCTGCTGAAAAATCCAGCTAAAACCAGCCTAAGCTGGTTGGCTGGTTTTAGCTGGTTTAAGCTGGAAGTAGCTGGGTTTAGCTGGTCTACCAGCCTGGCTTAGCTGGTTTTAGCTGGTCTCCCAGCCTGGCTTAGCTGATTTTAGCTGGTCTCCCAGCCTGGCCTAGCTGGTCAAGCTGGTCTCCCAGCCTGGCTTTGCTGGTTTTAGCTGGTCTCCCAGCCTGGCGTAGTTGATCAAGCTGGTTTCCCAGCCTAGCCAAGCTGATGAACATCTCACCTTATTATTATACATACATATATATATAATTATGTATAATAATAATAATAATAATAATTCACACACACACAATAAGTTAATATAGACGAAGTTGATTATAATATACACTAGTTAATTATTGGAACCGACTGGAACCGACTTTTTTTTTTGCTTGCCATTTAGTAATTAACACAATTATTAGTATTGTAACGCAACTTATCATTATATAAATGTAAATTGAATATTTCAAAAAAAACCAAAAACAACTTTTAATACTTCTGTCACAATTTTTTTACTCGCGTGCCATAAACCTGGCGTATTGCACATGAATGGGTCATAGAACTACACAATGAGTTTAAAATTCATGATTTAATATTAATGATTTTTAAAATTGTTATATGTTTTAATTCTATTTGTTTATTTAAATGCTGCGTGACTTTGAAGTGTTTTAATGCGCGTGAACATTCGCATTCAAACACTGGAGCGAGTGCGCGAGAGCGGATGGAAACGGGGAAATATGGCGTTATTTTTATGTCAAAAGTTATGAGCGTGTAAGACATGCTCACGAGCACATTATGTTATTTCACACGCGCAAAAATGAACCTTCAGCTGGCATGATAAAAGTACTCGCGCACAAATTCAACAACCGAGAGGTGTACAGGCAGCTGCAAGCGAGCGCCTGGCATATACTCTCATAGGTTAACTCTGCTTGTACAGTGGAATCCTGCTCGCGCGCAGCGGGCTTCTGCTCGCGGAGTGCTGTTTTGCTCGCGCAGTGGATTTCTGCTCGCTCAGCTGATTTCTGCTCGCTCGAGTCTACATGACTTTTGACAATTTGGGGGCGGAAACCAAGGAGGGCACTGACCCTCTTATGATTGGTCACTTTCATCATGGAAAATCTTGGGAAATCCTAACCCCGCCCACCTTCTGACGCAGCGCGCGTCACTCAGCTGGCTCTGCTACTCCAGCTATCTCTGTGTATATTTTAGACAACGAAATATGTGATAAAACACCATGCTAACTATTTTCGTTTTCATTTAAAGAAATCTTAAACATGATAGCCACACAAATGTGGTTCAGGCAACGCGTATTGATTATATTCACTGCACATAACGTTTGCCTATTTATAAAAAAAACAAAATATAAAACACAAACCTGCCTCTTTTCGTTTTAAATATAATATAAAACCATTAAACATTTTAATATGGTCCAGGCAATATGTGCATTTGTACCAAACAACAGATTTTGCAGTAAACAACATTACAGTTTTTAAAAATTTTACATACAATTATTACAATTTAAAATGACAAAACTCAACCCAGTCTCTTTTTGTTAAATTTCAGTTTTTATCAATAATAGCCATAATATTTTTTTTAAAGCGCTGACTTTGTATGTTTGACTGAATTGTTTGCTTTATTTGTATAGCTTCTTATAAAAGGTATAAGAAGCTATACAAATAAAGCAAACAATTCAGTCAAACATACAAAGTCAGCGCTCTAATCTAACCATACAACGGTAAAGATAAATAGCTTATATGTATAGCTTTATTTGTATAGCTTCTTATACCTTTTACTTATACTTTTATAATGGCTAATATTGATAAAAACTGAAATTTAACAAAAAGAGACTGGGTTGAGTTTTGCCATTTTAAATTGTAATAATTGTATGTAAAATTTTTAAAAACTGTAATGTTGTTTACTGCAAAATCTGTTGTTTGGTACAAATGCACATATTGCCTGGACCATATTAAAATGTTTAATGGTTTTATATTATATTTAAAACGAAAAGAGGCAGGTTTGTGTTTTATATTTTGTTTTTTTTATAAATAGCCAGGCAAACGTTATGTGCAGTGAATATAATCAATACGCGTTGCCTGAACCACATTTGTGTGGCTATCATGTTTAAGATTTCTTTAAATGAAAACGAAAATAGTTAGTATGGTGTTTTATCACATATTTCGTTGTCTAAAATATACACAGAGATAGCTGGAGTAGCAGAGCCAGCTGAGTGAGCGCGCTGCGTCAGAAGGTGGGCGGGGTTAGGATTTCCCAAGATTTTCCATGATGAAAGTGACCAATCATAAGAGGGTCAGTGCCCTCCTTGGTTTCCGCCCCCAAATTGTCAAAAGTCATGTAGACTCGAGCGAGCAGAAATCAGCTGAGCGAGCAGAAATCCACTGCGCGAGCAAAACAGCACTCCGCGAGCAGAAGCCCGCTGCGCGCGAGCAGGATTCCACTGTACAAGCAGAGTTAACCTATGAGAGTATGCCAGGCGCTCGCTTGCAGCTGCCTGTACACCTCTCGGTTGTTGAATTTGTGCGCGAGTACTTTTATCATGCCAGCTGAAGGTTCATTTTTGCGCGTGTGAAATAACATAATGTGCTCGTGAGCATGTCTTACACGCTCATAACTTTTGACATAAAAATAACGCCATAGGGAAACGTCATCAACTGACACACAGCAAAACTCTTGTCTCTCGCTGTTGTTTTCACTGCTTTCAGGTGAGTTTAGTCAACAAATTCACACAAATAATACATACAAACGTCCCTGACACCTTTATTACGTGTAAATTGACACGCTTCTGTTGAATATTTACTTTATAGAAATGGTTTTGTGTCTTCGAAAAAGTCAGTTAGCATCTCAACCATTTTCAGAAGAGGTAAGTTAGGCCTACGTTAAGGCTAACTATAGACTGGAGCTCTTGTTTATGAAAGTTTGGGGTTTTAACCACATCTTTGTGTAGATAACAGTTTTTGATAGATTTGTTTTGCTGGTAATTTGTCAATGGGTGATTGGAAGTAAGCTCATTTATTTAACCTAAAAGAATGCACTGCACTGTTAATCAGTGACGTCACTTACAAATAGTGATAAAAAAAAGTGATTTCAGGAGCAACAGGAAAAAAAACCTCTACAACAAAGGGTGAATTATTGTTTAATCATGATACTAATTTCATATGCATCTATTTATATTAATATATAATTAATTAATATATTATCTTAAGAAATATATATATATATATATATATATATATATATATATATATATATATATATATATATATATAGTTATATAGTACCAGTCAAAAGTTTGGAAACGTTACTATTTTTAATGTTTTTGAAAGAAGTCTCTTATGCTCATCAAGCCTGCAGTTTAAAAAAAAAATAATAAAAATAAATAAATAATAATAATTATGAAATATTATTACAATTTAAAATAATGGTTCTCTTTTTTAATATACTTTAAAATGTAATTTATTTTTGTGATGCAAAGCTGAATTTTCATCAGCAAGTACTCCAGTCTTTGGTGTCTTATGATCCTTCAGAAATCATTCTAATATGCTGATTTATGATCAATGTTGGAAACAGTTGTGCTGCTTAATATTTTTTTTATAACCTGAGATACTTTTTTCAGGATTATTTGATGAATAAAAAGTTAAAAAGAACTGTATTTATTTAGAATAGAAATCTTTTGTAACAATATACACTACCGTTCAAAAGTTTGGGAACAATAACTATTTTTTTTTTTTTTTTGAAATTTGTACTTTAATTCAACAAGGATGCGTTAAATTGATAAAAGGTGATGGTAACGATTTATATTGTTAGAAATTTTTTTATTTTGAATAAATGCTGTTTTAATGAATAAATGCTGTTAACGTTTTACTCAATGAATCCTAAAAAAAGTATTCCAAAAAAATATATTAAACAGCACAACTGTTTCCATCATTGATAATAACCGAGTATTAAATCCTCATATTAGAATGATTTCTGAAGGATCATAAGACACCAAAGACTGGAGTACTTGCTGATGAAAATTCAGCTTTGCATCACAAAAATAAATTACATTTTAAAATATATTAAAAAAGAGAACCATTATTTTAAATTGTAATAATATTTCATAATATTACTGTTTTTTGTTTTGTTTTTTAACTGCAGGCTTGATGAGCATAAGAGACTTCTTTCAAAAACATTAAAAATAGTAATGTTTCCAAACTTTTGACTGGTACTGTGTATATATATATATATATATATATATATATATATATATATATATATATATATATATATATATATATATATATATTATTCTTTCTCTTTTCTGCAGTTCACCTCTGCTCTAGCTTGGTTTTTTGAAATAAACCCTATTGTAAATCCTATGTAACATTGTTGGCTCTGTGAAATTGCATGTTATGTTACTAGATCATCATGCTGAAGGCCTGCTGCACCCCCTGTCCAAGAAAATCTCCACGGCTATGAACCATATGACTAGTAAGCGAAACCACCTCAAACATACAATGCACTACTGTCCAAAAGTTTGGGGTCTGTACGATTTATGCTTTTGAAAGAAGTCTCACATTTTAAAATCATTAACCCCAGTTTTTTTTCAGTGTGATTGTCCTTGAGAAGCCTGTAGGCTAAATAATAGGCGACAAATATAATGGTCGTAGTTATAATAATTGATTTAACTATTATGATAACAGGATATCATGGTCATTGGTATATTTTATTTTATTTCTCTAGGTCTGTTTTGAGTTATGTTGGCCAGTGAGACAGACACCATACTGTCCAACTCAGGGGTATTTATTTATTTGTATGTATTTTTTACTGATAAATACTGAAATTCTTTTTACTTTTAAATGCTAAATGTGGTTCAGGCACGCAAGTTATTTTTCACAGATATCTGGCCAGCTTACTCATGGCTCATTCTCTTAGCCTTTAAAATGTTTGAATTGATATCCCCAATGCAATATCAGGGGGTAAAGATATCATTAGAGTTCTTAAACTTATGGCTGTGCTCTTGTTATCAGATGAGATATAATCCCTAGCGTTTGGCCCTGTGATTCTTCAGGACAAGACCTTGATGCCATCCACACTCAGTAGATGAAGATGTAATGTAATCACTGAAGAAGTTGGTAAAAAATAGTTGAAATTGGCAAGTAATAAGTAATTAGTATTTATTTGTCTTTTTTATATATTTTTGATTTGCTCTTCTTTTTTTTCAGATGATAACTGAGAAGAATCAGATGAAACCTGAACAAGATACAGCAACTCTAAAGGTATCCAAGAAAATTAATGTAATAACTGAGTTATTCCTTAAAGAAACAACCAGTGTTCCTCAGAAACAGATTATTTGCCACAGTTATCAGTCACTGAGTTATGATTGTGTGTGTAAGAAGTGAGTCACGATCACTTACTGTACATCTAGCACAGGCGCAATGTCTCGTATCACTCTCATACATACACACACTTGAACTCAGGGCCGTCCAAATATATCTAGTTACCAGTGTCCCAGTAAAACTAGTGTCCTCATAGACCAGGATTCTGTTAAACTTACACAACGCACTGAGTCAAAGTCAAACATCAGGATCATGTTCTTATGATGTCCTTATAAAACTGTGTCCTCATAGACCAGGATTCTGTCAAACTTACACACTGAGATTCTTCTGTCAAGTCAAATATCAGGAACATGTTCTTATGATGTCCTCATAAAACAGGTGTAAAGCTCACACAACCTGACACACTGTAATGAAAACACATGTAATGTGATGCATAAAAGGCATGAACATTACCTTGTGGTAACATTCAAATATTGAAATATTGATTTGAAAACTTTAACTATTTTGTAATCTTGTATATTTAAAATCAATATTTCATGTGCAAATATTTATTGATAGGTAGCTGTGTATTGGGACCCTGATTATCCTTTCCATGTTTATGTTGTATTAATTACTGACTGACTGTACATTATCCCTTATATATTCCATTCATAATTTTTTTTTTTAACTCTTAGGTGAAGTGTTTCTGCATGTAATACTTCATTTCATATTCTCAGATGAGCCATAAGAGCCAGTGGTCATCAGGCAGTGATGATTGTGCTGCTCTTACTGTGGGACTAGACAAGGTAAGTGAGAGTTGTGCTGGAAGAGAACGAGCAAATGAAGCAGAGACATCTGTGAGATCTAGTGTTCACATATTTACACCACTGTTTCATGTCTAATGTTATGTTTTGTAGATTCTCAGTGAGGTTGAACTCTCGAAATGAACTCTGTCCCAGTCAGAAGTCAGAGATGTGCAGAAGGTATTGTTTTGTTTTTTGTTTTTGGAAATCAAATTCGGGATACACCGATATGAACATTTGGGCCGATTTCGATAACTGATAATTTATTTATATTCGAAAGCCGATATCTGATATATTAGCCGATGAATCTAAATCCAAAATTTTATATACTTTGAAAGCCTGATTACAAAAACGAAACGCTCATCATTTAAAGCCAATGTCCCAAACACTTCAACATAAATCAAACATATACAGTACAGTGGCCTAGTTTGAACCAGTGTAAGATTTCTTAACTTTTCAAATTAATTTTACATTCATATTTCCAACTTTCTTTATAAAAAAAATGGCAACACTTTACTGTACGTTCACACCGCCGCCGACTTGAGCTTCCAAAGTTACCGGAAGTCATTCATTTTCAATGGAAGCTGGCTTCTCTCAGCTGCAAGGAGCGTCAAATACATCGGCGTCGCGTTTTGAGCGTCAATCAGAAAGTTGAAAGTAGCTCAACTTTATGGTAATGAGCTATGACGCGGTTCAGCGGCAAGCAGCGGCAAAACGCCAGAAACCAATCAGAATATAGACGTCCTTCGCGCTGGCTGATTCCGGAGATACATACAATGTAAACTTTCGTTCCTACCAAAAACATTAGTTCCGAGAAAATGGAGGAGAAGCTGATCATCGCCGTTGCTGGGTTTCTTATCATTATCGGATTAATTGCAGTTTAACCATAGAGTGAAAGTTTATAATTTGCATGTGTTTTTAAGTCCTGTCAGTTTAACAGGGCGCGCTTGACAGGGCATAATATATAAGAACGAGCAGAGAGAGAGAGAGAGCCCCGACCGCGCGCGCGCACTCACTATTAATAATAATAATAATAGCTAATTATTTTTCCCCCCGACTAAATGTGACCAAAACGGTTAAAAAAATACTGTCATTATAACATTTCATGGTGTGACACAGACTTCAGAGCGGCCAAAGCGTCAACAAGCTTCCCCGTACTTTTTGACAAGCGTCCTTGACAGGGCGGCCAGAGCTTCTTTGCAGCTCAAGTCGGCGGCGGTGTGAACGTACAGTTACTGTTTAATTTTGTTTAATTCCGTTTGGTTTTCGTGTTTAGCTGCGAACAGAGCCCACGCGCGGTTATGATTGGCTGTGATTTATGATTGATTTTGTTGTCTTGTAGCTTTGTCACGTCAGATTAGGACAAGGTAAGCTAAAATAATAATAATAATAATAATTAAAGCTGCAAGCAGCGATGAAAGGGCCCTCGCACTCGTGCCATCGTCACTCGGTGGCTTTAGAAAGACAGAGCATGGTTGGGCAATGTGCATTTAAGGAGGTATATATAGTAGTTGCTAGCATGTTTAGTATGTTTCTAGCATGCTTAGTACACAATAGTTATGTGGTTAGTACTGCATTACTGTTTTAACCATGTCAGTTTCTGTTGCCAGTAGGTGGGGCTATGTCTACATCTGAATATCGCTATGTAGATGTGTTCAGTGCAGGACTTTTATCAAACATGTGAAGTTTGGGGCAGATTGGACATTGTATGCTTGAGTTACAACAACTTCCTTTAGCATTTCTTGCATGTTTTATGATGTTTCTAGCATATTACATATTAATTTTGGGGTAGATTGGACATTGCATGCCTGAGTTACAGCAAATTCATATTTAATTGCAGTAATAGCATGCTTTAACACTTAGCTAAGTATTTGATAGCATGTTTCTAGTATGTTGCTAACATGTTTAGCAGTTGGTGGCACTTTTTTATATGTTATTAGGAGTCCAGAACAATGTTAAACATCACTTCCTGTTGCCAGCAGGCGGCGCTATGACTATATCTGAATATGAGCATGGACTTGTGTTCAGGAGATAATTCTTATCAAACGTGTGAAGTCTGGGGTAGATTGGACATTGTATGCTTAAGTTACAACAACTTTCTTTAGCATTTCTAGCATGATTTAGAACTTAGCTATGTGTTGCTAGCATGTTTCTTGCATGTTACATATTAAGTTTGGGGCAGATTCGACATTGCATGCCTGTGTTACAGCAAATTCCTATTTAATTGCAGCAATAGCATGCTTTAGCACTTAGCTAAGTGTTTGCTAGCATGTTTTAGCATGTTTCTAGTATGTTGTTAGCATGTTTAACACTTGCTGGCACTTTTTAATGTTTTTATATGTCCACAACAGTGTTTAACATGTCACTTCCTGTTGACAGCAGGTGGCGCTATGACTGTAACTGAATATGAGCATGGTCATGTGTTCAGGACAGAACGTTTATCAAAAGTGTGAAGTTTGGCGCAGATTGGACATTGCCTTCTTGAGTAACAACAACATCCTGTTTCATTGAATTAGCATGCTTTAGCACTTAGCTAAGTATTGCTAGCATGTTTTAACATGTTTCTAGCATGTTTAGAAGTCAATGGCATTTTTAACATGTTGCTAGAACGGCATCAACGTGTTAAACATGACACTTCCTGTTACCAGTAGGTGGCGCTATTACTATAACTGAATATTCTCATGTAGATGTGTTCAGGCCATGCCTCTTATCAAACGTGTGAAGTTTGGGGCAGACTGGACATTCCGTGCCTGTGTTACAGCAAATTCCTATTTAATTGCAGTATTAGCATGCTTTAGCACTAAGCTAAGTATTTGCTAGCATGTTTTAACATGTTTCTAGTATGTTGTTAGCATGTTTAGCACATGCTGGAACTTTTTTATATGTTATCAGGAGTTCACAACAGTGTTAAACATGTCACTTCCTGTTGCCAGCAGGTGGCGCTATGACTGTAACTGAATATGAGCATGGTCATGTGTCCAGGACAGAACGCTTATCAAAAGTGTGAAGTTTGGCTCAGATTGGACATTGCCTTCTTGAGTAACAACAACATCCTGTTTCATTGAATTAGCATGCTTTAGCACTTAGCTAAGTATTGCTAGCATGTTTTAACATGTTTCTAGCATGTTTAGAAGTCAATGGCATTTTTAACATGTTGCTAGAATTGCATCAACGTGTTAAACATGACACTTCCTGTTACCAGTAGGTGGCGCTATTACTATAACTGAATATTCTCATGTAGATGTGTTCAGGACAGAACGATTATCAAAAGTGTGAAGTTTGGGGCAGATTGGACATGCCATGCCTGAGTTACAGCAAATTCCTATTTAATTGCAAAAATAGCATGCTTTAGCACTTAGCTAAGAGTTTGCTAGCATGTTTTAGCATGCTTCTAGTATGTTGTTAGCATGTTTAGCACTTGCTGGCACTTTTTTATATGTTATTAGGAGTCCATAACAGTGTTAAACATGTCACTTCCTGTTGCCAGCAGGTGGCGCTATGACTATTACTGAATATGAGCATGGTCATGTGTTCAGGACAGAACGCTTATCAAACGTGTGAAGTTCGGGGCAGATTGGACATTCCATGCCTGAGTTACAGCAACTTCCTGTTTCATGGCGAAACATCGAAATTTGTCAGGCCGCCGAGGACCCGCCCTTCGACGAAAACTCAAGATCTTCGCAATTTAAAGTCGCAAAGGCCTTAAGATTACACTCACCAAATTTGAAGATGATCAGATTAAAACTGTAGGAGGAGTTCGTTAAAGTACGAGGCCTGAAAATGGCAAAAACTGCACAAAAATCTGAGAGGAAGTTCAAAATGGCTGACTTCCTGTTGTGTTTAGGGCTATGCTCCAAGAGACTTTTTTGTAGGTATTAGGTCATTACATGTATGTACCGAATTTCGTGCATGTACGTGGAACGTTGCGGGAGGCGCACTCCGTTGAACTTTTATAGGTGGCGCTATCGAGCCATTTTGCCCCGTCCAATTCTGAAACCTATATCAGATGTAAATTTTCGCCAGTTCTGACGCGTGTGCAAAGTTTTGTGAGTTTTCGAGCATGTTTAGGCCCTCAAAAATGCAATTAAATGCACCAAATTTGAAGAGGATCAGATCAAAACTGTAGGAGGAGTTCGTTAAAGTACAACATCAGGAAATGGCAAAAACTGCACGAAATCTGAGGAAGTTCAAAATAGCTGATTTCCTGTTGTGTTTAGGGCTACGCTCCTAGATACTTTTTTGTAGGTATTGGGTCATTACATGTAGGTACCAAATTTCATACCTGTACGTGAAACCTAGAGTCGGGGCAAAATGTGGGGGCAATAATTAAGCCATTTTGCCCCATCCAATTTTGAAAACCATATCACACGTACATTTTCACCACTTCTGAAGTGTGTGCAAAGTTTCATGATTTTTCAAGCACGTTTTGTATTTGCCACACTTCCTGCTACCAGCAGGTGGCGCTATTGCTATAACCATAATGAGCATGGTCATGTGTTCAGGACAGGACTCTTATCAAACATGTGAAGTTTGGGACAGATTGGAAATTGTATGCCTGAGTTACTGCAGGCTGTCTGTGGTTGCCTAGCAACATCGGAACTGCAAGCAACATTAATATTGAACTTATCTGATCATGCATATATCACCAAAAGGCCGAAATTGGGTGAACATTTGTCAGGCCGCCGAGGTCACACCCTTCGACGAAAACTCTAGATCTTCGCAATTTAACGTCGCAAAGGCCATAAGATTACACTCACCAAATTTGAAGAGGATCAGATGAAATCTGTAGGAGGAGTTCGTTAAAGTACAACATCAGGAAATTATGAAAAATGCCCAAAATCTAGGAGGAAGTTCAAAATAGCTCACTTCCTGTTGTGTTTAGGGCTATGCTCCAAGCAGACTGATCTCATGAAATGGCGTATGTATTACACGCCAATTCGATTTCCATTTTTGGCGTGCTATCAACACGCATAATCGCTTTTCAGCGTGTTTATCAACGCCGTTGACTTAACGTTACATTACTTAGTCTGTATATATAGATATGACCTACCCCAACTCCCTAAAAGTCCCTAAACCTACCCGTCACTGGGGTTAATCTTCCCACACCTAAACATACCCATTTTATGGACAATATTAAAATGATAAAACGTAATGGACAGATATGTAGGAAAATGGCATTTTTATGAACAATATGGCATTAAAAGATAGTTTGAGCCACGAATCGTACCCCTAAACCTAACCATAACCATTTCTTAAAACTACCTAGGCAACAATTATAAAGAAAAACGACAGACGAGTATAATCACAATAATTTATTTATGGTTCCTATAGAACCATAATTATACTAACCTTACAACACAACATCGATTCACAAAATACACCAATTTTATTAGCTTGATGTATAATCCAAACCTTCAGAATCCATTATTATTTGCAAGAAAAAGATCCAAACTCAGCCCTTTATCCAGTAATCGTCATCTTGACCGTAAACGTCAAACCCCGCGCTTGTTATGAATTCAAATTCAAAAATTGCGCCCTCAAGAAGCAACAGGTTACTATGGTTACGGCAGTAATATCAAACGCTCATTGGCTCTCGTCTCGCCTGCTTCGTCACAGATTGTGTCATGCACATTCACATTTGAAATGAAGTGCGCAGACTGCGCACTGCCGCGCAGCCCTCAGAGCGAACCAAACCGAAGACGGATTAACGTTTTCATGGATTTGAATTACCGGTAATAACTTAAATTCTGCTCTGTCTGTTACCTCATACAAAACCACTGCCAGAGAGGACTGCGACACATCGTCACGTGAACAACTTTTGGTACCGATTTTGACATTTTCTCATTAAATAAATTATTGTGATTATACTTGTCTGTCTGTTGTTTTTCTTTATCATTGTAACCTATAGTTTTAAGAAATGGTTATGATTAGATTTAGGGGTAGGATTATCAAACGTCCGGGGATAATGGTACGTGTAAGATTCACGTCTGAGGCTGTTAAACTGTGACATCTACACGTTTTCCAAAGGGGACCAACATGATTATTTCACGTACATTTTGCTCCGTTTCGCTCGGACATTTAACGGCGTAGACATACACGCGGAAGATGACGGTTCGTTTCGCCGTGAACATACACGCGGATAGCTCAAAATGCGTATAGATAACACGCCACTTTTGACTTGAAAGTGGCGTGTATGTTTACGCAAAGTCATGATGTCATGTTGCTCCAAGAGACTTTTTTGTAGGTATTGCGTCATTACATGTATGTACCAAATTTCATACCTGTGCATGAAACGTAGAGCCGGGGCAAAATGTGGGGGCAATAATTTACAGAATTTGCCCCACCCAATTTTGAAAACCATATCACACGTAAATTTTCACCACTTCTGAAGCGTGTGCAAAGTTTCATGAGTTTTCGAGCATGTTAAGGTCCTCTAAAAAGCGATTCACTTTGGAGAAGAAGAAGAAGAAGAATTAAAGCTGCAAGCAGCGATGAAAAGGGCCCTCGCACCCGTGCCACCGCCACCCGGTGGCTTTAGGAAAGGCCTTAAGATTACACTCACCAAATTTGAAGAGGATCAGATCAAAACTGTAGGAGGAGTTTGTTAAAGTACAACGTCTGGAAATGGCAAAAACTGCACGAAATCTGAGAGGAAGTTCAAAATAGCTGACTTCCTGTTGTGTTTAGGGCTATGCTCCAAGAGACTTTTTTGTAGATATTGGGTCATTACATGTATGTACCAAATTTCATACCTGTACGTGAAACCTAGAGCCGGGGCAAAATGTGGGGGCAATAATTAAGCCATTTTGCCCCATCCAATTTTGAAAACCATATCACACGTAAATTTTCACCACTTCTGAAGTGTGTGCAAAGTTTCATGATTTTTCAAGCAGGTTTTGTATTTGCCACACTTCCTGCTACCAGCAGGTGGCACTATTGCTATAACCATAATGAGCATGGTCATGTGTTCAGGACAGGACTCTTATCAAACATGTGAAGTTTGGGACAGATTGGAAATTGTATGCCTGAGTTACTGCAGGCTGTCGGTGGTTGCCTAGCAACATCGGAAATGCAAGCAATATTGACAGAGAACTTATCTGATCATGCATATATCACCAAAAGGCCGAAATTGGGTGAACATTTGTCAGGCCGCCGAGGGCACACCCTTCGACGAAAACTCTAGATCTTCGCAATTTAACGTTGCAAAGACCTTAAGATTACACTCACCAAATTTGAAGAGGAACAGATCAAAACTGTAGGAGGAGTTCGTTAAAGTACAACATCAGGAAATTACGAAAAATGCCCAAAATCTAGGAGGAAGTTCAAAATAGCTGACTTCCTGTTGTGTTTAGGGCTATGCTACAAGAGACTTTTTTGTAGGTATTGGGTCATTACATGTATGTACCAAATTTCATATCTGTACGTGAAACGTAGAGCCGGGGCAAAATGTGGGGGCAATAATTTACAGAATTTGCCCCACCCAATTTTGAAAACCATATCACACGTAAATTTTCACCACTTCTGAAGCGTGTGCAAAGTTTCATGAGTTTTCGAGCATGTTAAGGCCCTCTAAAAAGCGATTCACTTTGGAGAAGAAGAAGAAGAAGAAGAATAAATATAGCTGCGAGCAGCGATTGCGGGCCCAAGCCGGTGGCACCGCAACCCCGGTGCCTTTAGTTACCTAAAGGCACCGGGGTGGCGGTGCCGCCGGCTTTGGCCCTCCATCGCTGCTCGCAGCTATATTTATATATATATATATATATATATATATATATATATATATATATATATATATATATATATATATATATATATATATATATATATACACACACACACACACACACACACACACACACACACACACACACACACATATATATATATATATATATATATATATATAAGACAGAAAATATTACTTGTCTCTGATTTTATGATACACTCAAAATATTCCACAACAAATCCTTTAAATTTAATGTAAAAATAAAAACGAAAGTAAGCCGTGTTGGTCTCACGTAACCCTCTCAGTAGAATCAAAATGTTTCAATATTTGCGATGTATTTGGATGCTAAACTATTCTTTATTATAGGCTTTGTACTTCACTCGTGTTCCAATATCGATGGAAAAAATCATCCTCTTCACACGCGCAAAAATGTGCTTGGAAACACCACAGCGGAGCTCTGCTTACTGTGAATGGTACAAATTGTACTACTGACTATTTAAACAGAGCAGTGTAATTCGTATATCTTATGTTGACTATTTTTATTATTATATTGTATTAGGGCTATAATGAAAAGGCTGCGATGTCAAGATTGCAATTCTGGAATGTGTGTGTGTGTGTGTGTGACGCTGTTGCGGTTGAACAGTGGACACATAAAAACATAAATAAAATGTATTAGTTTATTCCTACTTCCATAGGAATACATTGAAAATGCTCGCTCTACTCCGCACCATTATCAATGTCTGTGCGGACGTCTGTATTTTACTTTCGCTTTTAAGTTAGCGATTTAAAAGCCCTCAGCGGTGTCACACGTCGATTAACCGGTGGGAAAATTGTATCAGTCACATCCCTAATATATTTATATATAAATACAATAGGCCTACCTGAAAGAGAATTTTACTTGCCCGACCAGAGTATAGCCTGATTAGAACGTCAATAACAAAAAAAAAATTACTTGGGAATCACTAAAACGAGAGATTATTCTAATTTCATTACATTCATTTTTAAGTTGCAATCAGCAGTTAATAATAAATGTATTACTGATCAATGGTAACAAGGTTGCGCTGCTGAGGCTCATGCAGCTTCTCCAGGAGAATTGTAAACAAATGAGCGCAGCACACAAAAAAGCAACCCAGTTAACAACATACTGATTATAAAAATTACAAATATGGAGTTTTTATATATTTTATAACATAGAGTTAAGCAACCTCACTTGACGAGTAGGCTACTATTTCCTGAATACAATCACGATTGAAACTGTGACATTGATTTCATACAACAGGTTAATAAACAGTTACAATTAAGTCACTTACATTTTAGATGCAATATTGACTGTTTTTGTTCTGTTTCAGCAGCAAAAATAGTTAAAGATCACAGCAGAACCGTCGCGCATCTCACAGCAACTTGTTTTCTCATTACTGAATGATTCAGCATTTAGAACGAATCGGTTGACTCAAAGATTCAATGATCAATCCATAAACATCTGTCTCAATCATGAATGACTCAGTCATTCGAACGAATCGTTTGAACGAATGAATCAATGACTCGCTCATTAAGATGGTCGCCTGGCGACACCTAATGGCGGTTTAGTGTTATGTTTAAAAGTATCATTCTTTCCAACGTGCACCATTATCAATGTCCGTGCGGACGTCCGTTTTTTACTTTCACTTTTATATTAGCGATTTAAAAGCACCCGCTCGTGTCACACGTCGATTAACCGATGGGAAAATATCCTCACAGTCATATACCTAATACATTTATATTTAAATACAATAGGCCTACCTAGTAAAAGGTTTTATATACTATTTTGATATCCTTTTGGACACAAGAGGGCAGTATAGCCCTATGTTTGCTTTTTTTGTTGAACCAAATAGCACTAAATAGCCTGTTTTTAACTTTTTCATACTCCTTGAATTGCAAAAACAGAATAAAATGGGTTTAGTTCTAATATTTGTATAATTGTATATAAAAATAAATGGTGTATAATTACATTTTTAGAAGTTATGAGATGTTTCCTGCTTCCTTTTTGACATTAATTGAATCCCTCGCCATAGCAAAACTGTTTGAGATATTCAATATCCGTTTACAATTTAGCATCATTAATATATTTTTATCATGTTGAAAAAGTTTGGTAGGAATAAAATAAACCTTTTAGGAGGAGTAACTAAAAACTCAGAGGCTGATTTAGCAAAAAAATCCATATTCAGACCAAAATATCTGACTTTCTGTTGGTTGCGGCTAATGAATGTAAATTAGAAAGTTGTCCGGCTTGATGAGTACAATATACAAACTATTTTTTTTTTACTGTAGTTAAAACTAACCCGCCCACTTTTGTCAAAAGCATGTTGAAAGTGACACACTTCCTGCTGCCAGTTGGTGGCGCTATAACTTTGACTCACAATAGTTACATCCATCTGATCGGCCTCTTACCACGAACACACTGCTGAAGTTTCATCAAGATCAGTTAATGTATGCAGAAGTTATTCCACTTCGTGTTTCTCTTTTCTCGCCATAAATTCGTTTCCTCGCCACGGCCAAACCGTTCGAGATATCAAAAATCCGTCCGCAATTTAGAATCCTCAATGTCTTGACTTCATGCACACCGAGTTTGGTGGGGATTGGATGAATTCTCTAGGAGGAGTACTTCGCATTCCACAGCAAGCGTTTTCCAAACAACCCATAATAGCCGACTTCCTGTTGGGCTGGCGTAAAACTTGACCAGGGGAAAGTTGTTCGGCCCGATGATATCTATATGTGTACCGAGTTTCAAATTAATTCATGCAAGCGTGTTTGATCTATGGACCAAGTTTTGGGACCCCGTTCAAGGGGGCGCTGTTGAGCCCCCCTGCCACGCCCGGGTACCAGCTTCAACCCATCCCTGATAGCAGGGGGTTCCGACTTGTATGTAAAGTTTCAAGAGTTTTTGAGCACGTTAAGGACCCCAAAAGCCCCTGAAACCTTGATTAACAATATAAAAGCAATAGTCAAATCCCCCCTCCCCTCACACACACAGAGACACAGAGAGAGGGAGAGAAAATTCTTCAGAAAATCCACATTCAAACCAAAATATCTCTCTTCCTGTTGGTCGGAGATCGTTAATGTAAATTAGAAAGTTGTCCGTCTTGATGAGAACAATACACATACCAAGTTTTGTTGTTGTTGATAAAACTAACCCCCCCACTTATGACTAAAGGTGGCGCTACTGAGCCCCTCACCACGCCCGTTTCTGAAACTTTGCACATGTCTACGGGCTAATAAATGTGATGTGTCTGTCGAGTTTCATCCAATTTCAAGTATGTTAAGAGTCTCAAAAGCATCAAAAAAGAATATTAAAGTTTGAAGCGTTGCCATGGCAACAGTATTAAAGATATCAAAAATCCTTTCACAGGTCTACATCTGCCGTGTGTTTACATTATACACATAAACTTTGAAGCAAATCGGGTAAAAATAAGAGGGTGATTTCAAAGCATTTTGAAAGGGACACACTTCCTGCTGCCAGTTGGTGGCGCTATAACTTTGACTCACAATAGTCACATCCATGTGATCGGCCTCTTACAACGAACACACTGCTGAAGTTTAATCAAGATCAGTTAATGTATGCAGAAGTTATAACACACTTCCTGTTTCCATTATTCGCCATCAATTCGTGTCCTCGCCACGGCCAAACCGTTCGAGATATCAAAAATCTGTTCGCAATTTAGCATCCTCAATGTCTTGACTTCATGCTGACTGAGTTTGGAGGCGAATGGATGAATTCCCTAGGAGGAGTACATTAAATTCCACAGCATGCGTTTCCAAACAACCCATAATAGCCGACTTCCTGTTGGGCTGGCGTAAAAAGTAAAAGTACGAAAGTTGTTCGGCCCGATGAGATCTATATGTGTACCGAGTTTCATATTATTACATGCAAGCGTGTCTGATTTATGGACCAAGTTTTCGGACCCCGTTCAAGGGGGCGCTGTCGAGCCCCCCTGCCACGCCCGGGTACCAGCTTCAGCCCGGCCCTGATGGCCGCGGGTTCTGACCCGTGTGCAAAGTTTCAAGAGTTTTCGAGCACGTTAAGGGTCTCAAAAGTGCCCGAAAGGTTGACAGAAAAATAAGAATAAGAAGAATAATAATAAATAATTCTACCGAAAACAATAGGGCCTTCGCCCTTTCAGGGCTTGGGCCCTAATTAAAGCTGCAAGCAGCGATGAAAAGGGCCCTCGCACCCCTGCCACCGCCACCCGGTGGCTTTAGGAAAGGCCTTAAGATTACACTCACCAAATTTGAAGAGGATCAGATCAAAACTGTAGGAGGAGTTCGTTAAAGTACAACATCAGGAAATGGCAAAAACTGCACGAAATCTGAGAGGAAGTTCAAAATAGCTGATTTCCTGTTGTGTTTAGGGCTACGCTCCAAGATACTTTTTTGTAGGTATTGGGTCATTACATGTAGGTACCAAATTTCATACCTGTACGTGAAACCTAGAGCCGGGGCAAAATGTGGGGGCAATAATTAAGCCATTTTGCCCCATCTAATTTTGAAAACCATATCACACGTACATTTTCACCACTTCTGAAGTGTGTGCAAAGTTTCATGATTTTTCGAGCACGTTTTGTATTTGCCACACTTCCTGCTACCAGCAGGTGGCGCTATTGCTATAACCATAATGAGCATGGTCATGTGTTCAGGACAGGACTCTTATCAAACATGTGAAGTTTGGGACAGATTGGAAATTGTATGCCTAAGTTACTGCAGGCTGTCTGTGGTTGCCTAGCAACATCGGAACTGCAAGCAACATTAATATTGAACTTATCTGATCATGCATATATCACCAAAAGGCCCGAAATTGGGTGAACATTTGTCAGGCCGCCGAGGGCACACCCTTCGACGAAAACTCTAGATCTTCGCAATTTAACGTCGCAAAGGCCATAAGATTACACTCACCAAATTTGAAGAGGATCAGATGAAATCTGTAGGAGGAGTTCGTTAAAGTACAACATCAGGAAATTACGAAAAATGCCCAAAATCTAGGAGGAAGTTCAAAATAGCTCACTTCCTGTTGTGTTTAGGGCTATGCTCCAAGAGACTTTTTTGTAGGTATTGCGTCATTACATGTATGTACCAAATTTCATACCTGTGCGTGAAACGTAGAGCCGGGGCAAAATGTGGGGGCAATAATTTACAGAATTTGCCCCACCCAATTTTGAAAACCATATCACACGTAAATTTTCACCACTTCTGAAGCGTGTGCAAAGTTTCATGAGTTTTCGAGCATGTTAAGGCCCTCTAAAAAGCGATTCACTTTGGAGAAGAAGAAGAAGAAGAAGAAGAATAATAAACAGAGCAAAAACAATAGGGTCCTCTCACCATCGGTGCTCGGGCCCTAATAAACAGAGCAAAAACAATAGGGTCCTCTCACCATCGGTGCTCGGGCCCTAATTAAAGCTGCAAGCAGCGATGAAAAGGGCCCTCGCACCCCTGCCACCGCCACCCGGTGGCTTTAGGAAAGGCCTTAAGATTACACTCACCAAATTTGAAGAGGATCAGATCAAAACTGTAGGAGGAGTTCGTTAAAGTACAACATCAGGAAATGGCAAAAACTGCACGAAATCTGAGAGGAAGTTCAAAATAGCTGATTTCCTGTTGTGTTTAGGGCTACGCTCCAAGATACTTTTTTGTAGGTATTGGGTCATTACATGTAGGTACCAAATGTCATACCTGTACGTGAAACCTAGAGCCGGGGCAAAATGTGGGGGCAATAATTAAGCCATTTTGCCCCATCTAATTTTGAAAACCATATCACACGTACATTTTCACCACTTCTGAAGTGTGTGCAAAGTTTCATGATTTTTCGAGCACGTTTTGTATTTGCCACACTTCCTGCTACCAGCAGGTGGCGCTATTGCTATAACCATAATGAGCATGGTCATGTGTTCAGGACAGGACTCTTATCAAACATGTGAAGTTTGGGACAGATTGGAAATTGTATGCCTAATGGCCGGTTCAGATTACACGTTTTTAGCCCGATTTTGCCACGATCCGTTTGACTTATATGGAGCGAAATATGTGCCATAATTTAACAAACAAATCCAGCATTTTGCAAACAAACTCAATCTACTTTGCAAAGGAAAACTAGACTCGCAAACAAACTCAATCTACTTCGCAAAGGAAAACTCGACTCGCAAACAAACTCGATCCGCTTTGCAAAGGAAATCATCGCAAACAAACAGAAAGCAATGTGCAAGCACAAAGGTCACAAATGCGTGCAGGCAGATTTTCTCACAAATGCGTGCAGGCAGATTTTCTCACAAATGCGTGCAGGCAGATTTTCTCACAAATGCGTGCAGGCAGATTTTCTCACAAATGCGTCCTGGCAGATTTTCTCACAAATGCGTCCAGGCAGATTTTCTCACAAATGCAGTTGAGCAACTTCCTCCTCTAAAACAGTAGATGGCGCTAAACTATAGGCTAATTTAACGCTAGTCTCCCAGGAGAAGCACTGATTTGAAACTTGCCTTTGCCTACAGCTGAGGAAAATGACCGGTGAACGGGTGTGTTTCTGTCTTATTTGATCTATAATTAACCTTTTTGAGGTTTTCTCTTGCCAAACGTTTATTGCATATCTAGACAGAAATCCACATTAGCACCATAAATTAGTGATTATGTCTACACTTGAACGAATCTATTTCTTTCGTTCTCCATAAATGAATGAGAACATTTCATTTAATTGAGCGGCGGGTTTCATTTGTGTGTCCAAAATAATAATTTGGGCACTGCATAGGCTACGTCACAGGCAAGATAAGAAACAATTGTATATTGTTTTTTTTGTTTGTTTTTTGTTTTTTTTTTGCATTAATTATTTTATTACATTAATTGTTAAGCTGACTGAATTCCAACTAGGCTAAATAAATAAATAAGTGGGAGCCTCCTTTCAATTAAATTAAATGTTCTCATTAATTTATGGAGAACGAAAGAAATAGATTCATTCAAGTGTAGACATAATCACTAATTTAGTAATTTCGCATGAGTCCGATGCAGAAAAAAATGACAAAAAGCAACAAGATGGCAGAGCTTTCAGCTTATAGATTCCCCGATCCTAGAGTGAAGTGCTACTAAGTGCTAATGTGGATTTCTGTCTAGATATGCAATAAACGTTTGGCAAGAGAAAACCTCAAAAAGGTTAATTATAGATCAAATAAGACAGAAACACACCCGTTCACCGGTCATTTTCCTCAGCTGTAGGCAAAGGCAAGTTTCAAATCAGTGCTTCTCCTGGGAGACTAGCACTAAATTAGCCTATAGTTTAGCGCCATCTACTGTTTTAGAAGAGGAAGTTGCTCAACTGCATTTGTGAGAAAATCTGCCTGGACGCATTCGTGAGAAAATCTGCCAGGACACATTTGTGAGAAAATCTGCCTGCACGCATTTGTGAGAAAATCTGCCTGCACGCATTTGTGAGAAAATCTGCCTGGACGCATTTGTGACCTTTGTGCTTGCACATTGGTTTCTTTTTGTTTGCGAGTCGAGATTTCCTTTGCAAAGCGGATCGAGTTTGTTTGCGAGTCGAGTTTTCCTTTGCGAAGTAGATTGAGTTTGTTTGCGAGTCGAGTTTTCCTTTGCGAAGTAGATTGAGTTTGTTTGCAAAATGCTGGATTTGTTTGTTAAATTATGGCACATAATTCGCTCCATAGACTTAGAGTGTCGTGGGAATTCGTATACGACAACGGGCGTCGGGACGCAAGATTCGATCGTTTCATCTCGTATAGTGTGTCATAGCGGGCGACAGCCTACGTTGCGTCTGCGATGCTTCACGACACCACGACAAAAAGACTAGCATGTTTAATTTTTTTTTCGGTCCTCCACGACGGGTTCTATCACGTGTGACATTGACCAATAGGAGCACAGACGCATTTCCATACACAGCTTTCAAAAATGCCGAAACGAAATAGAGACGATGGTGTTGCTAAGTGGAATTACGAAATGGAGGAAAGGTTCGTGGAGCTGTGGCAACAGTACTCCTGCCTGTATGATGTTTCATCGAGAGAGTACCATGACAGAATTCAAAAAGAAAAATGCTGGCGAAAAATAGCAGAATTACTTCAGCAACCCGGTGAGTAACTGACTGGAATTAGCATTAAGCTAACTAATCATTCATTAAATTGTACTTCGCTATAGAGAAACTTGTTTGTGTGAGTGTGATTATGTATGTGTGTTACGAGTGAGAATGCGTGAGTGTGTGTGAATGAGCAAGCGAGAGTGTGTGTGAATGAGCGAGAGAGTGTGTGTGAATGAGCGAGCGAGCGAGAGAGTGTGTGTGTGTTATGTGAGTTTAAGTGTGTGTGTGTGTGTGTGTGTGTGTCCATACTGTCCTCTTCGTGCAATCCAGGAACGTGTCCATTGTCGGGTTTTCTTTTTGTATCTCTTTCTGAACACAAGACAGCCAATAGGAAAATCGCCGCTTCATCCATTGTTTACGTTCGTTTCCGGAAGTCAGGCGCAACTAGTTTCGCCTTCACGCGCTACTAGTTTCGCCTTCACGCGCGTCTTCAAAGACGACACGCGATGACTTGTCTGGAAGAAACGTGTAGTCTGACATGGTTCTTGTCCACGACACGACACGATTTTAGGAGTCAAAATCGTGTAATCTGACACAGTGACTATCGCATAAGATAAAAAAACTTGTAATCTGAACCGGCCATAAGTTACTGCAGGCTGTCTGTGGTTGCCTAGCAACATCGGAACTGCAAGCAACATTAATATTGAACTTATCTGATCATGCATATATCACCAAAAGGCCGAAATTGGGTGAACATTTGTCAGGCCGCCGAGGGCACACCCTTCGACGAAAACTCTAGATCTTCGCAATTTAACGTCGCAAAGGCCATAAGATTACACTCACCAAATTTGAAGAGGATCAGATGAAATCTGTAGGAGGAGTTCGTTAAAGTACAACATCAGGAAATTACGAAAAATGCCCAAAATCTAGGAGGAAGTTCAAAATAGCTCACTTCCTGTTGTGTTTAGGGCTATGCTCCAAGAGACTTTTTTGTAGGTATTGCGTCATTACATGTATGTACCAAATTTCATACCTGTGCGTGAAACGTAGAGCCGGGGCAAAATGTGGGGGCAATAATTTACAGAATTTGCCCCACCCAATTTTGAAAACCATATCACACGTAAATTTTCACCACTTCTGAAGCGTGTGCAAAGTTTCATGAGTTTTCGAGCATGTTAAGGCCCTCTAAAAAGCGATTCACTTTGGAGAAGAAGAAGAAGAAGAAGAATAATAATAAACAGAGCAAAAACAATAGGGTCCTCTCACCATCGGTGCTCGGGCCCTAATAATAATAAACAGAGCAAAAACAATAGGGTCCTCTCACCATCGGTGCTCGGGCCCTAATAAACAGAGCAAAAACAATAGGGTCCTCTCACCATCGGTGCTCGGGCCCTAATAATAAACAGAGCAAAAACAATAGGGTCCTCTCACCATCGGTGCTCGGGCCCTAATTATAAAAGGGTCACGGTAAGCAGCCTTTTCACTGCACATGGCATTAGGATACGACTGTCGCATTTCGCCCCCTAGTGGCAGTAGCACATAATTTTAAAATTGATCATGCGCAACCCTTACCTTCATTAATTTACCATGGTAGAATTAATAAATCAATATATGCACATTAGATAAACTACCAACATTACTTTTGAAGGACAAATATTATGGGTTTTCCAGGACTTAAATAATTAATATTTATCAAATAATTATTTCAGACCTACACTACCAGTCAAAAGTTTTCGGACAGTAAGATTTTTAAGAGTTCTTGTCTTAGGACAACTTTGCACTTTTTTGATCCACTTCAAATGTTGACTACTGTATATTCAAACAGAAAAGTTATTTTAAATAGTAAAAATATTTCAAAATTGTTCTGTTTTTGCTGTACTTTGGATCAAATAAATGCAGGCTTGGGGAGTGTCTTCTTTAAAAAACATAAAAAAATCTTACTGTCCAAAACTTTTGACTGGTAGTGTAAATAATCATCATAACCATTTTACAGAAATAGCCTAGTGTTTGTAACATTTTAATGAAAACATCAGTTTTTCAAACTTTACACTCATAGCTTTGATCTTAATACTTCACGTTGGTTGCATAAGGTGTAGTCATTCAAGTTCAAATATTAATGTATCCACGGCTCAAATTGGTTGGATTTAAAACACTGTCTGTGGCTGTTTTTTGTCTGCTCGGTGCTCCGCAAAACAGCAGCCTGTTTTGCCGTTCATTATAGGTCATGGAAATTCATATTTTTAGTCAGTGAAAGTCAGGGAATTTGACATTTGGTTTAGAGTGGGAACCCTGTAATCTGTTATTTCATTCATTCATATACTTTATGTAGCCGTAGCCAATTTAGTAAAAGGGTTTTACATTAGTTGATTACCTTTCTAAGTTTTACTAGTTGAAAAGTGACAATTAATCATCTAAATTATTTATCTTTCAAGTCTGCTTCAGTGACTGGCTCAAACAAAAAGAACCCGAAAAAGGAGAGAGAGAGAAGCGGGAGAAGCAAGTGGGGTATTACATATCCCAAAAAATACAAGATGTCATAAAAAAAGAAAAGAAAAATGTAATGTAAAATGTATCTCTATAATTCTATTATTGTTCTCCTTTAGCTACTATTATAGTTTTTAGCATTTTAATAATTTCAATTAATAATTTTGTATATTACTGTTAGCATATCAATAGGTTGTTTTAAGGGGCTGCAATATCAAATAAAAGGAATTTGTTTGAATGGTTGCCTGTGCTCCTGAAGATTATTTTAAGTATACTTGGAATTGTTTACATTATTTGTCACAACACCCAGTGGCAGGAAAAATAGAGAAGACAGAGTCAGCCAGCCTGACCAGCTAAGACCAACAATGACCAGCTAAGACCAGCCTGACCAGCTAAAACCAGCTAAGCCCAACAATGACCAGCTAAGACCAGCCTGACCAGCTAAAAACAGCCTGACCAGCTAAGACCAACAATGACCAGCTAAGACCAGCCTGACCAGCTAAAACCAGCTAAGCCCAACAATGACCAGCTAAGACCAGCCTGACCAGCTAAAACCAGCTAAGCCCAACAATGACCAGCCTGACCAGCTAAAACCAGCTAAGCCCAACAATGACCAGCTAAGACCAGCCTGACCAGCTAAGACCAGCCAGGTTGACCAGCTAAAAAAGTGTTTAAAACCCCTCTAAAACCAGCCTGATAAACCAGCTATAACCAGGCTGGGAGACCAGCCAAAACCAGCCTGACCATCTTAGGCTGGTTTAAGCTGGATTTTTCAGCAGGGACGGTGATCAGAAAGAATCCACATCGGATCACAAACAAAGCATTATGTTAGCTGACAGAATTATCTGGCACAAAACCAGGCATGCGCAGAAAGACGTACAAAGTAATCGGATCAGCTCGTTTACATGGTGTCATCTTTCGTTTGATCGGTTCATGAAAAGGTTTATTCCACCCCCTTCAATCCGACTGAAATTTCAATCGGTTTGAGCATTTTTATTCCGATTGAGGTGTTGACATGGAGCATTTTCATTCTGATTGGACTTTTAAACTGGTTATAATCGGAATACAATGCTACATGTAAACGGGGCTTGTTGGGCCATAATCTTTTGGTCAAGAAAAAAACAAAACACTACAATTACACAACAGTAGCTACGTTTACATGGACACAATCGGAATGAAATCAATCCGATTGATGAATCCGAACAAGGTGTTTACATGAATGATAAATAAAGTAATCGGGTTGATGTGCGCGTTTATATGTCACAAGTTTCAAATCGGATCTGATGTTTTGACATGCGCACACTGCACGAATATACAGAGTTTCCCGCTTTTCGCGCATAAATATTCTCCTCTATTGGTTCTTTACGTAATATTAATTCGTCTCTGGTCATAATTTAGAGCATATTAACCGTTTTGCCGTGCTGCTTATTGATCACGCAGTAAAAATGCCCCTCCCTGCGGCCAAAACCAGTCGTCTGTGGATGAGAATCCAAAACAAGGACTGGTGGGACGTTGTCCTGCTTCACTTCACAGACGCGCGAGTGAAATGAGAATTTTAGAATGACGGGAAACTTATTTATATGACACTTTATTAAACAGGAAGAACAGCTCGTTCAGCGCGTCATACGTCATTACGCTAGTTAACGTCATTGCACATGCGCAGTCCTTTCAGTTTCGGTTTTCAATCCGATCAAGTGTTTACATGTTCTCTCGATCGGATTACAAAAGGGATAAACCACCCCTTTCAATCCGATCGAAATTTCATTCGGATCAAGCTCAATCGGATCAGTTAAGGTGTTTACATGAAGGTTTTTTAGTCCGATTGAGCCGTCAATCCGATTATAAGTGTCCATGTAAACGCAGAACAGTTTTATTAAAATAGGAACAAATAGAACAAACCAAAGTTTTCAGGATATTTGATCTGATTATCAAATAATACCTCATGTAAATGCTGCGCGACTTCTACGTGTTTTAATGGGCGTGTGCACACGAATTGCATTTGAACTGGAGTCTGGAGCGGAGGGCGTTACCATGGAAACGGGGCGGCAGCTCAACTAACACAGAAAGCAACTCCGTCTCTCACTGTTGTTTTCACTACTTTCAGGTAAGTTTAGTCCCCAAAATTACACAAATAATACATACAAATGTTTCTGACACATTCTTTCATGTAAATGACACGCTTCCGTTGAATATTTACTTTATAGAAATGATTTAGTGTCTTCAGGAAAAGTCCGTTTTTAGCATCTCAACCGTACGGTGACCGGGAGGGGACGTCATTTTCGGTTCACTTATTTTTGTCGTGGCCACAACATATAAACTCGTGGGAACGTGATATTAAGTCGTGTGAACGTTATAATATCTCGTGGGAACGTCATATTAAGTCGTGGCCACGAGATAATTTTGTTGAGGTAACTTAAAGGACAAATCCAGTGAAAAATGAACCTAGGGGTAATTAACACATGGTTACCGAGTCGATCGTTCCCTGGGGTGCGTTTTCATGATAATCGAATGTAAAGAGTTTTATTTATAAAAACAGATTAGCTCATAACACTAGTATATGGGGCACAGAGTAAGTAAAAACAAATCGCAAGTTAATACCACTAACAAGGCTCAAAATAGCCTCACACTAACACGGTAGCATAATGAGGGTCCATACATGCAAACCGAAGCATTGAGAACTTTGTAAGTGTACAGACAGTTTAATATACTTTATAAAGACAGTACATTACGCGTTTACATGCAGGATCCATTTTGGAAAACAGTCTCGACTAATCGAGTCACGAACGCCCTGCTACGTTAGATTTCACTATGCGTAATTCCTATCGACCAGCTCACTTAGCGCGGCGTTCGTTGCTCGACTAGTCGAGACTGTTTTCCAAGATGGATCCTGCATGTAAACCATAGACTGTAAAAAAAATATGGACGTAGTGTCCGTGACGTCACCCGTAGGTTTCTGAAGAGCATTTTTGAAGCCTAAAGTAGGCGGAGCCGGCCGTCGCCATCTTGGCCTTGCGTCACTCCCGGATAACAGAAAATAGGCAAAGAGGCGGGGCGGGAGTGGAGCTGAGGAGCCTTGCTAATATGATTCTGTACTATTCTGCTAGTTGAAAATGTATTATGCAGTAACTTAATATTACTCTGAGAGTGTGTGTGTGACAGTGATTTATGTGCTTAACGTTACATGTCAGTCACTCTCTTTTTATAGTCTATGGTCCGTCAGCGCGGCATCGCTCAAGTTCGTAGAGATGAGCTTATTCAGTCCATTTTTAAATTCTGATTTTGGCCGCCTCTCAAATGGGTTAAACCATAGATATATTGCCTATGAAGTTCAAGTAAATGCGCTAGAAAATCCGCGCTCATTCATGGATGTGCATTTATTGCATGGACGGAGAAAGCACCGACACCTGCAGGATTTCATCTGACGGTACTTAAGCATATTATAATCTATCTGTTCCGTGAGAGCAGAACGAACGAGCCTTTATTGACGTTTTTAAATCTGAAAACTCCAAAAAGCTACGAAATTGTCAGACATCCATTAGTGCATGTTCACAGAGGAAAACAACTGAAATACAGCGCTGGTTGTTCTCTCGAACGATACTCGACGACAACGACGGAATCCTAAACCGTGGGCGAAGTAATGGGTGTATTAAATTGTAAGAAATAATCCCGGAAAAAAGCACAAAACACTGCAGAGATGGCAAGTTCAGCAGCTAAAATTTGCTGAGGTGAAGTGACGGCTAGTAGTAACAACAGCAGACAAACAGCTAGCAATGACATCAGCGGGAATCCATCTGTCACTCAAGTGGCCACACCCTTAATTATGCAGAACTTTAAATATTAATCAACTAAACGGATGAGTTATAAAAAAATTCACCCCCCTCACAGTTGTTATGAAGGGCAAAATTAGCTGTATAGACCAAAGCCACATAGAGATCCAGGCTGTAAACATGTTTTTTTCCGCTGTAAAGTTGGTAATTTTAACATGGAGATACAGATTTGACTCGCTTCTGCAGCCAGCCCAAGCGGCCAGTTAATGAATTGCAGTTTAACTCACTTCCGTGTTGGTTTCAAGAGAGAGACGGGGAGGTTGCCGCTTGATGTAAACGCGTAATGTACTGTCTTTATAAAGTATCTTCTTATTAAACTGTCTGTACACTTACAAAGTTCTCAATGCTTCGGTTTGCATGTATGGACCCTCATTATGCTACCGTGTGAGGCTATTTTGAGCCTTGTTAGTGGTATTAACTTGCGATTTGTTTTTACTTACTCTGTGCCCAATATACTAGTGTTATGAGCTAATCTGTTTTTATAAATAAAACTCTTTACATTCGATTATCATGAAAACGCACCCCAGGGAACGATCGACTCGGTAACCATGTGTTAATAATTACCCCTAGGTTCATTTTTCACTGGATTTGTCCTTTAACGACATCATTATGTCGTGGCCACGCGATGCAAAGTCGTAGCCTCGAGATCATATGTTGAGGGAACGATATATTTTTCTCGTGGCCACGACTTCATATTTTGAGAGAACGACATCTATTTGTCGTGGCCACGAGTAATGTTGAGGGAGCCACAGCGGCCAATACTGTAGCCGTACCATAGCATAGACTGGGCTACAGCAGAGATGGAGATGACAGAAGAAATAACATTTTACTTTAAATTAGGAATGTCATATAAAGATATGGTGCGGTCTTTGGCATTAGACATGGGTACGTTGTAAGTGAAAGACACCTGAAGCGCATTCTTAAATTGAATGGGCTTTTTTTGTCGCACGTTTGCACTGGCATGAAGTTGGTTTGACGTTGGACGTTTGATATTCGCATATTTAGGGACCGTCTCAAAATTACATGCGACATTGGCATAAACGTTTCTAACTTCAATAGCATTTTAAGACAATGACTTACAGTCATAAAACCAAAGTGTACATTGTTCACCCAGGTCTCATGTATGATGCACACCTTTTAGATTTTTGATATTTATGACAATAAACTGCAGGGTCTCCGCGGATCCTTAAAAAGTCTTAAAAGGTCTTAAATTAGATTTTTCTAATTTAAGGCCATAAAAAAGTCTTAAAAATATATATATATATTTTAAATGTCTTATTTTTACTTATGAAAGGTCTTAAATTTTAGATGACACTTTGACTTATACTTATCTAAATGCTTTCTTATCTAATTAGCGTAGGCCTACGTTATTTTTTTAAATCTATCTTGGTGGATTTGCTTGTTCACGTGACAATTCGCGTCACTTACGGCAGTATCAGCCTGCGTCTGTCTCCTCCTGCACGCGAGAGGAGAGAAGAAAACGAGTAAATGTCAGTTCAATTGTAAGTTCAGTCTTTATGTGCTTAGGAGTGTGCGATGTTGTCTATGAACTATGATGATATTGTAATCATTGTTTTAACTATTGGCGCTTTTCCACTGCATGGTACGGTACGGCACGGTTCGGTACGGCACGCTTTGGCGCTTTTCCACTGCATGGTGTGCTACGGCTCGGTTCAGTACGGCTCACTTATGACGCATTTCCACTGCACGGTACGGTACGGCTCGCTTCGGCTCGCTTTAAATGGTACCACCTCTGTTGAGGTTCCAAGCGCACCGTACCAATACTAAAATGTGATGTGAAAACACTGCAGATCACTGATTGGTCAGACAGAATCATCACTACCAGCGTCATTGTATTTACAACACGAGACACTAAACCCGCTAGATTTAAATAGCCAGTAGATAACAGCCAACACTGTAGCGCCTGTTTTAAAAGTATTTGCTTAAAAAAAAAGAAATGGCTGAATCGTGGTCAGTGGACGAGGTGCAGACGTTCCTCTCGTTGGTTGCCGAGGAGCGGATGGGGAAACACGGAATGAAAAATTCGCATTTAATATGATGATGTCATGGCAGTAGAGACGGCAACTAACGATCAGTCCCACCCACTTTGAAGCGGTACTAACTGCAGTGGAAAAGCAACCGCGCTAAAGCGAACCGAACCGTGCCGTACCGAGCCGAGTCGTACCACGCAGTGGAAAAGCGAAGCGAGCCGAACCGTTCCGCGCCGAACCGTACCGAGCCGTACCATGCAGTGGAAAAGCGCCATATGTACGAGGCACTGCGAGTGCGAGCTGACATCGCGTTTGTCTCTCATGCTTGCTTTCACTGCGTGATGTGTCAGTGCAATATAGATGTCCCCAAATGAGTTTTTGTCTTATATTTATATCATATTATGTTGTTATATTAGAATATCACATGAGCATGAGTGCCGTTTTCCTGTGCACAATTGCAAATGTGCTATTTATTTTATACAACAGTTAAATTAAAAATAGTTAACATTGTGAGTTACTTTTTGGACACAATATTGTCAATTTTCACTTTATATCGCCGACGAGAATTTCATAATGAAGCCGTGGTCCAACAGACAGCGATGATTTATTTTATTTTATTTTTTTTACTGAAATCCGCGTTTTGAACGAATCATTTCAACGATTCAATGATCAATCACTTGTTTTTCTGAATGAATCAGCCGTTTGAACAAATCCGTTGACTCCAACAACTCGCTTATTAAGACAGTGACTTGCCGCCACCTACTGGTGGTTTTAGTTTCATATTTAAAGTATCCTTTAATTAAAATGTTAAAATTATAAATCATTTCATATTTAAATATTGAATAGCTTTATTTATGCAATTGTAAATGAAGTGTAAATATAGTAGGCTAATGCCAGTTTTGATGCCGCTTCTGTGTCACCTCTGCACTGCAAGGATGGATTTTAATTGAATTATTTATTTTGACATTGGTACTGTGTTATTCTAATATAATTTTGAATATATTATTTAATATATATTTATATATTGAATATATTTGAATGTTAGAATTTGACATAAAAGGTGATGCATACCTCTAAATACGTTTAGAAACAATGTCCATATATACTGTAGGTGAAAATGCCCCTGGAAATCAATTTAAGGTGGAAAATATTGCCCCTTAATAAAAATGTTAATTTCGGTCACTACTGTGAACTGACCACTATAGAATATAAAAAAAAATATGAATATCTTCGTGGGTCTGCTGTCAACAACAGGCCTAAACCAGCCAGGGTACCAGTACAAAAACACAATCAGTAAAATATCATCTAATTATTATCAACAAAACTTTGAAAATATATAGACACATTTTTGTCAATATTGCACACCCCTAATGTACGGTATTAATTTTGATTTCTTCAGGTCTTAAAAAGCCTTAAATTTGACTTCAAAAATTGTGCAGATACCCTGTAAACTGCTAAATCATGTGCAAATAATGCTATGTATTTCACTACTGTATGGGATCATATACAAAATATGACAATATTTAAAGCTCAATAGCATTTGAAGACAATGACTTACAGTCATAAAACCAACTGTACATTGTTCATCTAGGTGTCAGGTATGTGACAGTAGTGAAATACATAGCAATATTTGCATATGATTTATATTAAATATTAAAGGTGTGCATCATACATGAGACCTGGGTGAACAATGTTCAGTTGGTTTTATGACTAAGTCATTGTTTTCAAATGCTATTGAGCTTTAAATATTGTAATATATTTTGTATATGATCCCATACAGTAGTGAAATACATAGCATTATTTGCATATGATTTAGCAGTTTATTGTCATAAATATCAAAAATCTAAAAGGTGTGCATCATACATGAGACCTGGGTGAACAATGTACAGTTGGTTTTATGACTGTAAGTCATTGTCTTAAAATGCTATTGAAGTTAGAAACGTTTATGCCAATGTCGCATGTAATTTTGAGACGGTCCCTAAATATGCGAATATCAAACGTCCAACGTCAAACCAACTTCATGCCAGTGCAAAAGTGCGACAAAAAAGCCCATTCAATTTAAAGGGCACCTATTATGACCCTTTTCACAAGATGTAAAATAAGTCTCTGATGTCCCCAGAGTATGTATGTGAAGTTTTAGCTCAAAATACCCAACAGATATTTTTTTACAGCATGTTTAAATTGTCATTTTTTGAAAAACGCGCTGTTTTAGTGTGTATCCCTTTAAATGCAAATTAACTGCTGCTGCCGGCCCAGGGGGCGGAGCCTCACGAGCTTGCGCTTCAGTCAGGACAATCTCATCTGATAATATCAAAACAGAAACTCTCAGTAGCGTGTTCATTTTGACTCGGAGTCGGACAATAATGCCCACAGCGCCAGAGAATATACTGTATACTGTATGCTTTTATCCACTATTAATACAAGCCTGCTGTAGCAGACCTCGTCCGAATGATGACCAAAATATACTGATGTATATCTGTACTGAGTTCAATGAAGTTTATTGTACATCACACAAAAGATGAAGCGTTAGTTTTACTCCAGAGAATCACTGTAAGAACAGCTAAATAAACAGTTTAAGATGTGAGCATTAAAGTCTTATCCATAAATTCTCTCTCTCTCCCTTTCATTATCATGGAACATACACAGCGAAGTACACAAAACACTCGTTACAACTAACAGCAAACAAATATATACACACCTTTTCAGTCTGTGCTTAATAAACTGGTACACTGTAAATACGTAAAACTATTCGATGAGCTGTCATAAAGTGCGCGCTCTAACTTTCATTTCTGCCGTGGTCAGTAACGTATGTCCTGTCGCTCCGGAGAGTGTAATCCAGGGACGGACTGACAATCTGTGCGTTCTGGAAAAGTCCAGAACGGCCGTCCAACCGAGGGCCGTCGGCACAAAAAAAGTGTAATAAAGCAATATGAACAGCCAACAGCAGGGGCACTAATACGATCACTTATGCTACGTGTAAAAAAAAAAAAACAACTAAGGAAGAAGAGTCGGCCTACTAGCCACTGACAGAAAGTTAGTTTTATAAGGTTTATCTACCTATACTGCACTTTTAAATTTGCTTACATTATATTTGAATAGTTAAGTTATAGTCGGATAGCAGTGGTCTCCGACGTGATGCCTGTGAGTTGCCCGCTAAACACATTCTATAAATAGCCCCAACTTGCCAATAGCGATCCACTGTAAATCAGGGCTCCAGACCTCGACTAAAGGGTATCATTTTGCGACCTTTTTTCGTGATTTTGCCTCTACAAAATTACCCAACTCTCTTTAATTATATGCTGTCATTTGCGTTGAGTATGAGAAACATCAAAATGCAAACGCTCAAAAAGCAGAACAAAACTTGTTTGATCTGAGCAGCGCAGAGCATTATCAGCTCGGCCCAAAAAACAGCGATTGCGGCCAAAGCAGCTGTGCGGACTGATCTTGATCACGCCAACATTATCACACAGAGCTACGCGATCCACTGAGAAGCATTTCAATTCAGCGCATAATTCTTTATCTCTCTTATAAACCCACAGATGACATTGTGATTTAAGCTTGTTAAAAGCTAAATGAAACACCGCTGATATTCTCAACATATTGACGCAAAAAACAGGCGAAACATTGTTCCAAGAACAAACCAGTCAGAAGACATTTCACTCCACAACTTATGAATTAACTGTAGTAAAACAAACTTTTTTGGCAGAAATGTGCCTATATATATTCATATTAAAAATGCTGTTATATTAATATAGTATTTAAATGTATTAAATGTTATGCAGTAATGTTTTTGTTTAGAAGTTATGGCAGTTTATTTATTTATTTTTGCATTTATATTTATACTAAATGTTTGGGCTACTGTTTTTGATAACACATACAATAGGTTTCTAGAAAATCAACAAAAAAAATCAATAAATACTTTAATAATTTTTCAGGAATTGTTGATTTTTTTTAAAACGCTTGTAAGTCTGAACCAGAATATCAAGATATTTTATTATTTCGCATAATGTGAAAAGTAAAAAAGCACCACCATGTTATACGTGATTAATAAATATTTTTGAGTATAACAAACAAAAATCCCTTCTAGATTATTTTATCCCTTGAGGTAGCCCTCGCACAAAAAAGGTTGACTCTGGTATATAGTAACTATCTTTTATAATTACAAGTTTGTGTAATTTGGGGTTTCTGTAGCCAGTGACATTTCATTATTTGTATTTTATGGCATTGTACATTTTTTGTTTTTATTTGAAGGCTGAGGCTTCATTAATAAACACAACCCCAATTATCATCATTGTTTTGAGATGTTACTTGCTGTGAATACGTTGTCTGATAGGCTACAGTATTGTGGCATCAGGCTAGTGTCTGTCACACACGGCTAGAGGCGAATGGCCGGATGATGGGCCTATTTGGGAGAAAGTCCAGGGCTGTTTTTTAGCCCCAGTCCGTCCCTGGTGGAATCTGGATCACAAACAGTTGGTACAGATCCATCCTCGAGTAAGAACGAGAGTAAATGAAGACTGATATGTTCATTCTGACATCCAACAACAAAACACCTCAATCGCTTAGGAGACATTCTTGTCTACAGCTGCTCAAGCGTCGAACAATGGCGGACTGTGTCCAGCTCACTCAGGGCGGGTCTATGCTCAAACTGAAGTGTCACTCAACAGTCGTGGGAGGGGCCTGCGCAATTCTACGTCACATTGCGCTGAATCTGAGAACAGCTCATTCTGAGACAGTGCTTATGATTTATTGAGATTGTAAAAAAACTGGATGGATTTTTATCATTCTAGGGTGGTTTTGCTCACACACTGCCAACACACCTTTATGTTCAAACACCATGTAAAAGTGAATTTTGCATAATAGGTGCCCTTTAAGAATGCGCTTCAGGTGTCTTTCACTTATAACGTACCCATGTCTTAATGCCAAAGACCGCACTATATCTTTATATGACATTCCTAATTTAAAGTAAAATGTTATTTCTTCTGTCATCTCCATCTCTGCTGTAGCCCAGTCTATGCTATGGTACGGTTACAGTATTGGCCGCTGTGGCTCCCTCAACATAACTCGTGGCCACGGCCCACGACAAATAGATGTTGTTCTCTCAAAATATGAAGTCGTGGCCACGAGAAAAATATATCGTTCCCTCAACATATGATCTCGAGGCTACGACTTTGCATCGCGTGGCCACGACATAATGATGTCGTTAAGTTACCTCAACAAAATGATCTCGTGGCCACGACTTATAATCACGTTCCCACAACTTAATATGATGTTCCCACGAGATATTATAACGTTCCCACGACGAAATTACACTTTGTTGGGTGTTAGATTTTTTTAGAGTCACTTATTTACTTTAAAAAGTATTTTAAAGTGTCAATGACGTCATACACATCGTACGATCAGAGATACTGCTTTACGGCAATCCTTCAGTCACTTTGGTGCTTTCGCGCTCTGCACTTTCTTTTCTCTCGAGGCATCGACAACACAGCTGACACAGGTAAATACACGTGCTAGAAGAGTTTTTGTTTTGTTTGTTTCTGGTCCCGCTTCGGATGCCACGATGCCATCAAGCGGTATCTCTGGTCGTAATCAGTCCTTCACTGACCAATCAGCGTTCATTAGCAGAATGCTAGCGTGTTATGGGCAACAACAACTCAACCTTGTAAGAAATTGAAAAGACATAAGTACTCGTTCATTCAACTTTCGACCTATAACCCATGTTTAACTTGCAAAACCTACAATAAAATCTGAGATTTCTCAACGGCAATCGGGTGGAAAGAGACAAATTTAGCCGTCTAGCCCCATAGACTCCCATTCATTTTGCACTCATGGGCGATCGCCCCCAGTGGAACTCTGGTGAAACTACAACCGAAATTCGGTACAATAGGACTTAATAGGGAGTGCGCAGGCTCTCCGTAGACGGGCTCTGACCAGGGTAAATGCCAAGCCCTGGTTTATACATTTGTATTAGGGATGCACCAATATGAACATTTTGGCCGATACCGATAACCGGTAATTCTTTACATTTGAAAGCCGATAACCGATATATTGGCCGATAAATCTAACTTCAAATTTTGATATACTTTGATAGCCTGAATAATAATAATAAAAAAATAAAAAAGGCTCACCATTAAAATCCATGTCCCAAACACTTCAACATAAATCAAACATATACAATACAGTAGCCTAGTTTGAACCAGTGAGTGTAAGATTCCTTAACTTTTAAAATTAATTTTATACTCCAACTCTCTCTTTATTAAAAAATGGTAACACTTTATAATAAGGTTTCATTTTGTTAGCATTAGTTAACATGAACCAACAATTACTGAACAATTACTTCTACAGCATTTATTAATCTTAATGTCTCAACATTTCTAAGACATTTTTAAGATCCAAAGTTGCATCTGTTTAGTTAATGCACTGTGAACTAGTGTTGTCACGATACCAAAATTATTGTTTCGATACCGATACCAAGTCAAGTATTGCGATTTTGATACTTTTTCGATACTTTTCCTGAAAAGGGAGAAACACTCTCAAATATCATTTCTGTGCTTTATTTTAAAACCGGGACAACATTCTAATCATATAACACACTAATAAATGAACATATGAACAGCAGATATATTAAACATTTGAACAAAATATGAAATATCAAAATATAAAAAATAAATTAGAGCAATGACATTCAAGGTAAAATTTTTTTAAATTTAGCAGCATTATCTCATTTATCATAAGAAACATAAGAGCTTTATCTTGATTCTGAACTTTGAATAAAAATATGAACAGCGATTATATTAAACAATGTTTAATATTGGCAACACATGATAAGCCTCATTGGTGATATATTTGACATGTGGGGAGAGAGTTGTGGAAGGCCTATACTTCATGTTAAACATAAATATATCGCAGCAAAGACAACGTCGGCAGTGTTGACGGCAAAATAGGCTACAGAATAATTCGTTCTGTATTGAGAGGTGCAATATTTGAAAATCGATAATATTTTTTTAATTACATTTATTATATTTATGTCAAAACTTTCAAACATCAAAATGTCATTTATTAATATGTATTCGTGTCAAAATGACATAGAAACATCTTTTCCTATTCTATTTTGCCTGGAAACGCTTCCAACACGCTTGCGTGTCGCGTGAAAAATAGGCGTCTGTTCTACTTCTAGCATGCACGCGTTTTCCGCGCGTCTCGAGCGCTGTGTCACGCAGGCAGTTAACATGGGAGCCGAAATAAAAACGGACACGACACGCAGCCAGTGTGTCGCCAAACTTACAAATCTGGAACGCGGTCATTCTTAGAAGTATCCATACTAATAAATTAAGGAATCGTGACGTTTTTAATTTCCGATTTACTTTTGAAGTATCGGTGCACCGTGCAACAGAGCAAGGTAGGCAACGTACTTCCATATGTCACTCCTCGCGTCATCTTTTTCTACGAGTCGTGCCACTTGTGCTCGCACATGCAGCCATCTCGCTGTAGTGTTTTGTCACATGACACTGACAGCGGCAGGTTCTTTGCTGCGTGCGTCAGAAAAAAAACACAGACGTCCATAGGGAGGCGTTTTTTTTATTTTATTTTTTAAGTATCGATACCATAGACTGTAAAAAAATATGGCCGTAGTGTCCGTGACGTCACCCATAGGTTTCTGAAGAGCATTTTTTAAGCCTAAAGTGGGCGGAGTCGGCCGTCGCCATCTTGGCCTCGCGTCACCTTGCGTCACTCTCGGATAACAGAAAATGGGCAAAGAGGCGGGGCGTGGGTGAAGCTGGAGGTGCCTGGCTATCTGAAACCACGCTCGCGGCTCACCGCTCGACGTGATCGAGTTAGCTCAGGCTTGGGAGGTAATGCTATATGCTACCTAAAGTACCCTATTAAAAAAAAGTACTAAGTCTGCGACTGCACAGGGCCTCGCGCTAAAGTGACAGTTGATGATGTAAAGCCAAAGAAAAGTTCCTGTTTTTGCCCTTCGAAATATTATTAAAAGACATGGCTACAAGTGAGACTGTGTATCGTGATTCTGTACTATTCTGCTAGTTGAAAATGTATTATGCAGTAACTTAACTATTATTCTGAGAGAGTGTGTGTGACAGTGATTTATGTGCATAACAGTTACATGTCAGTCATTCTTTTTTTATAGTCTATGGTCCGTCAGCGCGGAATCGCTCGTCAAGTTCGTAGAGAGCTTATTCAGTCCATTTTAAATTCTGATTTTGGCCACCTCTCAAATGGGTTAAACCATAGATATATTACCTATGAAGTTCAAGTAAATGCGCTAGAAAAACCGCGCTCATTCAAGGATGTGCATTTATAGCACGGACGGAGAAAGCGCCGACACCTGCAGGATTTCATCTGATGGTACATAAGCATATTATAATCAAGCGGCAACCTCCCCGTCTCTCTCTTGAAACCAACACGGAAGTGAGTTAAACTGCAATTCATTGACTGGCCGCTTGGGCTGGCTGCAGAAGTGAGTCAAATCTGTATCTCCCCCGTGTTAAAATTACCAACTTTACAGCAGAAAAAAACATGTTTACAGCCTGGATCTCTATGTGGCTTTGATCTATACAGCTAATTTTGCCCTTCATAACAACTGTGAGGGGGGTGAATTTTTTTATAACTCATCCGTTTAGTTGATTAATATTTAAAGTTCTGCATAATTAAGGGTGTGGCCACTTGAGTGACAGATGGATTCCCGCTGATGTCATTGCTAGCTGTTTGTCTGCTGTTGTTACTAGCCGTCACTTCACCTCAGCAAATTTTAGCTGCTGAACTTGCCATCTCTGCAGTGTTTTGTGCTTTTTTCCGGGATTATTTCATACAATTTAACCCTCTGAGGTCTGAGCTGTTTTCTGGGCTCTGGAGGTGTTCTGACATGCTCTGACATTTGTGTTTTTTTCTGTTACTAGTGACATTTTCATGGCTAAAGTCTAATTACACTGTATTCAGCACAAACTCTGCTACAATAATATATCAGCAGCATGTATGTAAAAGTTTGTAGTTTTGAGATAATGACATTTATGCGTGGTTTGTGAAAATACAAAAAAAAATTGTCACTGAAATAAGGCCATGAAACCCATACTGATTATTTCTTCACAAGACTTTTGAAAATTGTATGACATAGCCTAGAATATTTGCTCCAAAACTATGTGAAAATCACCCTGACTGCTCATTCAGATAAGACAATATATTGATTTAAAATTTCTAAGACGTGTTTTGTGTGACAAAGCCATATGCGAAGAGGCGTGATCATCTCATGAATATGTAAGGTTTTAACACCTGAGAAAGACAAAGACACTCCCCTAACTGCCCTATTAGGAGCGATCAGGCCCTGTCATTCAGAGCAACCTTGCACAAAGAATGAGGAGATTTAAAAAAGAATGGCTTTTAGATTGTTTGGATTTATTTACAACACAACACAATCCAAAAATACAAATGACAAAAGAGCACATTGAAAACAATGATCCAAAGACAGAGACCTTTGTGCCATTCCTAAAAACATACCTTTCATTTCCAAGGTGTTTGATTTTCACTTTACCATGTTCATGTACAGAGACTCATGTGAATGTTGAAGTCAGCAGGACTCCGTTGCATCTGGTCCCTGAAAGAAAAAAAAAAAGAAAAAACTGTGAACATACTGATATCAAGAGAATCTATAGGGCTGCACGATTTTGGGAATAGATTTTAGATTTTTCTGGTTAAAATTTCTTTTTAAAATTCACAGAATACACACACACACACGTTTCCAACAATATATAATGAACACCAGGTTCGTTGTGCCTTGTAGGCATAGGCTATGCAGTGCTGCATAAAATAATAATAACAATAAATTAAATCTTCCAAAAGATTTCAAGAACAACTACGCTAGAGAAAAATATATTGATTATCATATGTTACTTCAAATGTTTCCATTCGTTATGATGATATGAAATGAGATAATAGTAAAAACATAAAGCCTAATGTTTGGTGCATTTTTCCTTTCAAACGCAATCGCGCTCCAAAATATGATACATTAAAACCCACAGCGCGCTCCAAAATATGATACATTCAAACGCCATCGCGCTCCAAAATATTAAACATTATGGTTATACATATCTATGTTTGAGCAGATATCCACAAACAGTATTTAACAGTAAACACGGGTCTAAATAGTATAATATTCACCATATATCTAGCAACAGTTCAACTGCAATGTGAAGTTTATGCAACAATACCATAAACTAATAAGTAAGAATTTCTTACCTTACATCTTTCTTGTCTTCAAATCGCGTTCTTCTTCTTCTGAGGTAAATCCATGTAAGCTCACAGCGTGTCTTCCAAACTCGACGAAAAGCAGAGACTTGTGAAGTGTTTTGGTGTTTTGTGTTTGAGGTAACGAGGGCGTTCGCGTCCCATGTGGAGATTTGCATGTGAATCACTTTTGCGCGAGTGGGCGTGTCGAATTAAAAAGTAATTAGCAAGCGTTTGAGATACTGGACATCCTGTTGGTTTTATACAAATTACTTAAACAGAGAATATTTGTTTTCAGTTTGAATCCGATCATTTAAAAGTACACACTTAAATGTGTATAAAGGTGTATGGCTCATAAATGTGTGAGAAGTATTCGCTGAGTTTTGTTTCAGTTTATAGACGTGCTCAAGAAAAAAAAGTTCACCGCGACGGAGAGGCAGAACGCACACCCTGTTTATTTTCTTTATTTTACAAAAGCACAATGTTTTGATTTGATTGTAAGTGGACACATACAAAAGTAGAAATATCACAGATTATTTTTTTATATTTCTTTTTTCTGTATAACCATAAATGACGGAGTAATTTAAGTTTATGTTGCTGCTATGTGAAAAAAATCCAGCAAAACGCGTCGGCGCGTTTCTCGACCTCAGAGGGTTAATACACCCATTACTTCGCCCACGGCTTAGGATTCCGTCGTTGTCGTCGAGTATCGTTCGAGAGAACAACCAGCGCTGTATTTCAGTTGTTTTCCTCTGTGAACATGCACTAATGGATGTCTGATCATTTCTTTGCTTTTTGGAGTTTTCAGATTTAAAAACATCAATAAAGGCTCGTTCGTTCTGCTCTCACGGAACAGATAGATTATAATCATAGACTGTAAAAAACTATGGACGTAGTGTCCGAAATTGTCAGACATCCATTAGTGCATGTTCACAGAGGAAAACAACTGAAATACAGCGCTGGTTGTTCTCTCGAACGATACTCGACGACAACGACGGAATCCAAAGCCATGGGCGAAGTAATGGGTGTATTAAATTGTATGAAATAATCCCGAAAAAAGCACAAACACTGCAGAGATGGCAAGTTCAGCAGCTAAAATTTGCTGAGGTGAAGTGAGTAGTGACGCGGCTAACAGCAAACAAACGGCTAGCATTGACATCAGCGGGAACCACCTGTCACTCAAAAGTGGACACACCCTTAATTATGCAGAACTTTAAATATTAATCAACTAAACGGATGAGTTATACAAAAATTCACCCCCCTCACAGTTGTTATGAAGGGCAAAATTAGATGTATAGACCAAAGCCACATAGAGATCCAGGCTGTAAACATGTTTTTTTCTGCTGTAAAGTTGGTAATTTTAACATGGGGAAGATACAGATTTGACTCACTTCTGCAGCCAGCCTCAAGCGGCCAGTCAATGAATTGCAGTTTAACTCACTTCCGTGTTGGTTTCAAGAGAGAGACGGGGAGGTTGCCGCTTGATCGATACTGAAAAATGTAGGTATCGTGACGTTTTTAATTTCCGAGTATCGCGATACTTTTGAAGTATCGGTACACCGTGCAACACTACTGTGAACTAACATGAACACATTTTATTAAAGGTGGGGTATGTAATTCTCTTTTTTGGCCATTTTTTCAAAATCACTTGAAATCCTATTCCTAACCCACTTACAGCCACTGAGTTAGAAGCACTGAAATGAAAATTAAGCAATTTAATCATCTGTGGAACGGGCAGGACTCGAAAAACTCCAGCCAATCATTTCCAAGACCACCTAGAATCATTGGACAGTAAGTGCGTCAATCAAACGGTCGTACCATACCCCCCTCCCCCCATCCCCCATCCCCTTCATGTTCTTTGAATGGGTGGAGTCAAAGGAAAGAAGGTAGGACCATTTGAGTTGTGTATTTTCAAAATCTGCTGGCCGTTTTGCAAATCACATACCCCACCTTTAACTAACTTTATCAAAGGCTATTGCTCTCTGTTAGTTCATGTAACAAATGAGACCTTATTGTAAAGTGTTACCAAAAAATCTATTGCCTAACAAAAAATGTAAATAAAATACCTAAATAGTGCAAACAAGTCATTGGATAACATTGGGCTGCATATAAAGAAACAAATGCATGTGCCATGGATAAAAAAAAAAATGGAATCGCCTCTGCACGAACTAGGGATGTCCCGATACCACTTTTTCACTTCCGATACGATACCGATGCCGCAGCTTTGGCTATTTGCCGATACCGATATCAATCCGATATTTTTATTTTATTTTTGAACTAATACTACTAATAATAAAATATATGGAAGCACTTTGCTCAATTAGCCACATAAAAACATCTCACTCAAATGGAGAACAAATACTTCTCCAGTATATATTCCACAACAACAGTTGATAATGAAAGACTGCCACCCTTTATTCAAAAGACCTTGAGATATGTTTGGTAATTGTACCTGAATGAATTTAAAATTAATTTGCTATATTTCAAATCAATATATTTGTTTCCTTAAAATTTTAATTAACTTTAACGTTATTCTCATCTGAATTATAAATAATTTATTTATGTATAAAATAATTCTACCATTAAAAACACATTTGATTTTCTTTTTTAATCAATGTAGAATGTGTAAATTCAAAATTAGTGCTCTGTTTTAGGACAAGAAATGAAAACCAATGCAATATGATTCAATGTCCAAAAGATGAGATCATTTTTGCTTTTAAACAGTGTGTGTGTGTGTGTGTGTGTGTGTGTGTGTGTGTGTGTGTGTGTGTGTGTGTGTGTGTGTGTGTGTGTGATTTTGGTTGGGTGACAGTTGTAGGTTACAGTTTGACAAAAGCACAATGTTGTGTTTTACACAAATATAAGTAGGCTAAACACTTTTTGCAGTTTTAATGATGTCCTGTAAGAACAAAATGATGGAGTATGTTTTTATGTTTCCACTGTTCGATCGCGCCCGTGCCTCTCTCTCTCTCTGACACACAAACACACACACACACACACATTCCAGCATTGCAATCTTGACATCGCAGCCTGTTCATTTTGCTGCGTTCACACCAAACGCGAATAGAGCGTCAAATTCGCGTCTAGTTCGATGCTTGAACAGTTTGAATCCATTCGCGCGTATAATGATAGAGCGAGCGTTTGAAGCGAAATAGACGCGCGTTCAGAGCTAAGGTGGGGCTACAGATTAGGTGTCCCTAAATAACCCACACATATCTAACAGTAGTTCCACATTACATTAATTAATGTGCACGCAAGTTTTATTTATTTTTATACCGTGTATTCTCCGTGTAAATCCATGCACCGAACCGTGACGCACGTACCGAACGTACGTTCAATACGAATACACGTACCGTTCCACCCCTAATAGGTATCGGATAATAGGTATCGGATTATTAAATTTTTTCTCCGATATCCGATCTAGCGTTCTGGGCCAGTATCTGCACGATACCGATGCCGTGGATCGGATCGGGACATCCCTAGCACGGACAATAAGGAAACTATTTTAATCAAACCATATTGTTGATGAAAATAATATGAGAACAAAAATGTGCTAGTTATTAATAATAATAACGCATCAATGTTTTTGAAAAAAAAATCTAACATTTTTTATATAACAGTAATAGTACAAATCTTAAAATTAGGCATACTGTTTCAAATTACATCATTGCTGTTTGAGCTGCGCGATCTGAACATAATAATAATAATAATTTGAGTACAGTACAATTGAAGACTTCAGATGCAAAAAAAAAAAAAACAACAACAAAAACTAACATTTCTTTTAAAATTAGCATTTTTATCAGGCTCCTATTTAGGTTCAGTCATTTCACTTTAATGGCAATGACTGATTGCCATTTAAGTGACATTAAAGAACCTAAACATATATGTTCCTATAGGAGCCTGATAAAAATGCTTTTTTATTGCTTTTCTCATTTCCTTTTTTGCTTTTTAAGGCCGATAAACAAGAATATACGTTTTTACTTTTCTTTGTTATAATATTACTTTTCTTTGTAACAGATGACTGGTGAAGATAGAAGAGGCTTTCATGTGCAGAATCTACAATTAGAATCTACATTAGCCTACTCATAAAAGTGTTTAAAATTAGAGAGTGAAAATAAATTTAAAAGTTTTATTTAGTTAATTTGTAATATTACACTTTTTTGTGAATGTATTGAATGTTTTGAATGTGCAAAATCTACAACTAATAGTTAGTGTTAAAAAAATTGTGTTAAATTAAATTAGGTTTTAAGCAGTTAGTTTATTAATAAAACAATTGTTATAATGTTTTTGCACCTTTTGCACGTTTTGAATGTGATGCATACATCATGCATTGTGTTTTTTTTATCAACAATTGAACAATGAATCAACAAAAACATGGACTCTAGGCTGATTATTTATATAGATTTACTGTTGTATTTTATTAAAGTAAAAAAATATGAATTGAGGTTAGTTGAACGTAAGAATCTTCTGGGAACGTTAAGAAAACTTTACTGGCTAACTAAAAACGAACCATAAAAAAATAACGCTCTGGGAACCAAAAATTGTTAGCTGGGAAGATCCCACCTTCCCTTCAGAGCATCTCCAAAGCCACACTTCCTTCAAAACACAGTCTGCAAAGTGTCACGACACGCGAGACGTCGTTAAATTACCTCAGGTCTCAAAGCACATAACATTACAAATATAATAAACGAAAAATAGTACAAGCGCTGACTTGTACCACCTGACAGCTGCAGATTCATTTTGGAATTTACTGTGTGCCATAGAAACGCATAATTCCAAGGATGTGAACAGCTCTGAGTAGAACGTTACAGTATGCCAACTGTGTGATACTTTTTTTTGCTGATTTTATGTCTTTAAACCAGTAGTTTTATATTTCTACATTGTTTTGAATTTGATTATATCATTCACAATGGCTTGGAATTGTAGTTCTTTCCCTCACTAAAACTGTAATACTGTAAATGTCTTGTACCTTTTTTTTCTTTTTTTTTTAGCTCTTAAATCAAGGTCTAACTCATGGCTTATAACTTTAAAAATCCCTATGGGAAAAATGTATAGGAAAAATCCAAGGTCATTAAAAACATTGGGCGGCCACTAACGCTTTACAGCTGCTAGATTCAAGTCTTGCATATCACGCCACACTCTTTCTTCCCATCTTTATTCATGCCCATGTATTTGATTTGATAAGAAGTCATGTAATAGGTGGGATAATGTAGTTTAGTCATTATCATAAAATAAAGCCCTTTAAGAGAATAAACCACTTGTAGTGGAGTTCATTTTACTACAACAATTAGTTGATTACACATATTAAATTACATAATAAATATTATTAATGTGCATATTATTGTATCCTGTATATACTGTGTATATACTATCTATCCATACATCCACCCATCGATCGATCTATCTGACATATTTTAAGGTGTTTAGCATGTGAATTATGTGGACTGACTCTTGTCGTAGCGTGTTCCCAACAAATTAAGCAGCCTTAGGCATCGTATTGCATTCAGGAAAAGCATAATTACTCAGAGAACGTCTGTTTGCATTCGCAGGCGTGCAGTGTTTTGCATGTGTTTTTTCTGCATCTAGTATTCATGACCATGTTCAGACGAACCTGTATATATCTCCCTGCACCTGAGGCTGCGATTTACACATGAATTGCTGTTTGTAACCTCTGGGCAAGATTCCATGTGCAGAGCTGAACAGGACGATGGGATTTCACAGTTCAGTTAACCCCGGGACTCCAAAACACTAAACCTCACATTACAAATCTAGAAGGAAACACCTAAACCAATGAGACCTGATAATGGCATCTTATTTGCATAGAACTATAAATAGGCTATATCACATAGCCGAATACTCAAGCTAAATAAGTTAAAATGTCAACATATAAATAGTAATGAATGCATATACAGATCAAAGGCAGTATAAGAAACATCAATACAACTATGAAAATGTCAATGTCATTTTAGTTCAAGTAATAAAAATACTCACCACACGTTTTTCTCTGAAGTCTATTCCCACTGTGGTGATGAATTTGGAGTTGAATTTGCTGTCTGTGTACTGATATAGGAAGCTGGTCTTTCCCACCCCAGAGTCCCCCAGTGCGAGGAACTTGATGAGGTAATCATAGTCCCCATCGGACATACTGAGAGCTGAGTGAGGACCTGCGATGGACAAACACAGAGCAGTGTTATTGTAGTATCATTTATAGACAATGCCATTCAAAGGTTTGGGGTCAGTGAGATTTGTTTTGAAAGAAATTAATACTTTTATTCAGCAAGGAGTATTAAATTGATTAAAAGTAACAGTTAGACATTTATAATATTACAAAAGTTTATATTTAAAAAAAATGCTGTTCTTTTGAACTTCCCAATCATCAAAGAATCTTGAAAAAATGCATCACAGTTTCCCCAAAAATATGAAGCAACAACTCTTTTCAACATTGATAATCAGAAATGTTTCTTGAGCAGCAAATCAGCATATTAGAATGATTCCCGAAAGATCATGTGACACTAAAGACTGGAGTAATGATGCTGAAAATTCAGCTTTGCATCACAGGAATAAGTTACATTTTCAAAATATATTACAGTAGACAATGGTTATTTTAAATTGCAAATAATATTTCACAAAATTACTGTTTTTACTGTATTTTTTTATCAGATAAATGCAGCCTTGGTTATGGTTAGGGGTCATTCCATGTCAAATCAACCAAATTTCGTAAACTTCCCCAGCTCAAATGTTTGATTTTGTAAATATTTTTTTCTGTACAAAGATAAACAGAAATTGTGATAAAAGCCAAAATATTAAATGTCACAGATGTATTTAATGAGTAACACTGTTTTGTAGAGGGGGGACAAAATTTAAATTTTCACCTGAGATTTGGAGCCAAATTAGAGGAGTATAAAAATGACTTTAGAAAGATGGCAGCATCATTATTTTATTTTTTACACCGATATTGGTAGGTCTATTAGTAAAATCTGTTGACTTTAGTAATCTTTGTTGCATTATATGCCAACAGTGGCAGTTCAAAAATGACAAAAAGCATGCGTGTTTTTTTTGCCTCAAGTTTGCATGCCTGTAACTAAAAAAAAAAAAAAGATATTTGAATATCCTTTTAGATTCTGGATCTTTTCCTTTTGGTATCTTCATTTTAAAGGCCCTCGATGGTTCAATCCCAGAGATTTGGTCATCTCAATTAGAGCCCGACCGATAAAGGATTTTTAAGGCCGATACCGATACAAATATTTGGTGATTTAAAAATCCGATATTCCGATATATCGGTCGATATATATTGTAAAAAAAAATCCAGAAACGCGTAACAAAACATGAACAGATTTCCCTAACATTAGTTATTTGTCGTTATTTAAGAGTCCTCAGCCTTACTAAAATAATATGATAATGCAGTTTAAAAATAAACTTGTTTGTTTTATTGTCACAACAGAACAGAATATATTAAAGTTCTGATAAATATAATGTATAAAAATACAAACTTAAGACATGAAACTTAAAGTCCTTTGAACAAAAAAGTCAACTATTATTAATATTGACAGTAATAATTCAATTATGTAATAATGTGTGTGTGTGTGTGTGTGTGTGTGTGTGTGTGTGTGTGTGTGTGTGTGTGTGTGTGTGTGTGTGTGTGTGTGTGTGTGTGTGTGTGTGTGTAGAACTGATAAGATTGTAAATGTGTACCTTGAAATGCAATGTAAGTCGCTTTTGATAAAAGCGTCTGCCAAATGTCAATGTTATAAGCTATCTTATTACAATGTCAACTTGCTTATCCCTTTACCTGCACTCTTTTAATTCTATCCATCTATTCCATCAAGCTACAACAAACCATTTTCAATCATCATTTGCTGCCTGCCTTCTAAAATCTACTACTTAGTGATGCACTAAATACATTATGTGACTCGTTAATGCTGCGGCTAAACGAAGTCAGCAACGAATACTTGGATTTCACACACGTGTTAAAGAAAAGCTAACTTTTATGCACAGGCTATGTTTGATACTTTTTCTCTATGTCTAAATGTTCACTCCTCGCGTGCCTAACTTACATTTTACAATGCAGAGACTGGAACTACAGATATGCTAGTTATAAATACAGTAATCATTACTTTATTTAGGCAGAATAAGTTCGTTGTGATTTCCAAGCTCATTGATGTTAGCGATCTTCCTTGTATAGTGCCCTCTGGTGGACAAACTATGTAGCGCCAACACTCATAACATGGTTGAAGGGTGTTTCGTCCGCTTTTATTTTATTTTTTAAATATTCATTTATCGGCCATTATAAATGCCGATACTGATAGTTTGGAAAATGCCTAATATCGGCCGATAATATCGGCCCGCCGATATATCGGTCGGGCTCTAATCTCAATGTGGCTCCCCAAGTAAATTGTACACATTTTCAGTGGTCGAAAACCAAATATTCAAGATATCTTAATATCCTTCTAGATTCTCATTCTTAACAAACTTTCCTTTTGAAATCTTCATTTTAAAGGCCATAGATAGTTCAGTCCCATAGATATGGGGATCTCAATGGAGCTCCATGTCCAAATATTTGAATTTTACCAATTTTCTGTGATGGGTTATGTGGGATGGCAAATGTGAGTTACTTTGCACACAGCTGATACTGATTGCATTACTGCCAAATTATTGTCATCAACATTCATGCTGACTTTAGCGAACCCCAAATTAAACCATTAATCAACAAAGTACATCAAGAGACCATTCTTTTTCAAGCATTTCGTTAAGAGGCGAGCAACAGTGATGCAACAGTGCTGATTTAGTAACAGGAAACTAAAAAGAGAATTTGAGACAAGTGCTGCATATCTGTTTAAGAACAGTAAATATGCTTCTTAAACCCATTTTATTTGTTATTGGTCATGAGTCCATAAATGCTGAAATCCTGGAGATTAAATGAGGAAACAGACTTTGAAAAAGCACCTTCACACACTTGAATGCATCTACACAACAGCTTTTATTTCCACTCACATTTGTCAACTCAAGTTTCTTTTCAATGTTAATCGAGTGCCTTAGGACTACAATACAGAGACACAATTTTGTTAAAAGTTGTGTTTCATAACCTATGGTGGTATTTAACACTAGAGATAATCATTATCCGTCACTTTAGTCTTCTAAATTGTCATGCTCTATTTTCAAAAATTATAAAAAAAGATTTCAGTGCTTGGTAATGTAGGTTTAATGTGACATTGGAATCACAAGACCTTCTGTGATGAGAGCATAATATGAACAAGTTGACATAAACTGCAGAATTGTGATCTGATCACTCACTTCATTTACTTTAAGATTCACATAACCTCAACATTTTGCCCAAAAAGAAAAGCCCTGAAAATTACAGTAAGCTTTTACAGCACATGAATATATTTTCTCACAAAGTATCAATGAATATTCTTCCTTTGTGAGATGATGTCATGTGTGAGCTTAAATAAAAAGAATGAAGCTGTCTCATTTTGAAGACTGCATCCTCAGGAGGCTGCTTCATTTCAGTGAACTAACCACTACATTCCAAAAAAATTACAACAATTTATGCTTCACTAGGAATAATGGCCAATTTTATAAGTTACTGCTCTGTTCTTTATGATGTAGCCTATGCGGCCGACAAATGCGACCTCAGGAGGACGCAGCCTTCAAAATGAGACACATCTTGAGTGCGTAAAACCTGTTCCTGTTTCAACAGCCCAATGATTTCATAATGTCTTGATGCACATCTTGTCTGTCATGTCCGCAAACACAACTGAGGAAAGAAAAGCATCCGGAGAATGGCTCAGCTGTAGCTGTGAGAATGTTCAGTGGGGGTTCTTCAGACTGCATTAAAGCGGATCATATGACTCCAGAAAGAACATAAAAACTCGAACAAATGACCACATTATTTCACGAGGCAGGGCTAAAGACCATCCTGACCATAAGCTGCTTAACGTCTGGGGCTGACCAAAGCAATCGGATCCATCCAGCGAGACCACAGAAGACTTTTCTTGGGTTCATCTTTCTGGCTGATCAGAGAACTGCGCAGGTGTTTCTTTGACTTGCTAACTTTTTGGACCATTCTTTTGAAAGAATTGCTAACATGCAGTCAAACGTGACACTCAACAAACCTAGCCAGGGGTGCGTTTCTCATACAACGACGTAACTCGCTACTTTACTACCATAGTACGATGCATTGTTGAAGAAATCAACTAGCTAGTCACGACTGTTTCCCAAAACCGTATTGTTGCAAATTGGTCGTTCAACCACGATGGTTAATGATGTCACGCAAGTGGTGGAGTAATAACTACTTTTAATTTTAATGTTTGAGATCGAATTAAATGGCAGATGTTTTGCTATAAATTACGGACATGGCGTCTGAGGACTATTTAAAAATGTTCTTAGTTATTTTGCTTTGTTTCCAGATTCAATCATAGGCTCGTTCTTGCGTACTAAAGCACGTTCGCTAGAGCTTAGATTCTCTGCCTGCGCCCGAGCCCGAACTTGACCCGACCCGATATTTCCTGCCATCTATCCTCGGCCCGGGCCGGGCCCTTAATCAAGCATTTGTGTTTTTTTAATCATTACTTTATTAGCCTAATTGGGTGGACAAAGGAACATGTCACGTGTCATGCGCAGCGTCTCCTCCACTCGCACTCATCACACCGGGCCTGCTGTGCTGTATTGTGTAGCTTAAGTGCAACATGGAGCTTGAAGATGTAAAGAAAAAAAAGAAAAACAGGTGAATTTACTTTGAGCAAGTTGAGGAAAGTCGGAGGTATGGAACCATTTTAAACCAGTTGTGGGCAATATGTGTTGGCTTTGTCGAGTGTTCACGTTTTTTTTTTTTTTTTTTTTCTTCATCCATTTGCGATTCATTCCATTCTGAATAAACAAACAACGCAGTTTACATGCTTCGTCCTTGTTGCATTATTCATTGAGATAATTCTAAACAGATTTCTGTAGTTCAAACAACTCGTAATTGTAGTTGAGAACGTCAGTTTTAACGGCCCACGTATTAAAAAATGGTCGGGTTTAAATCGGGCTCGGGCTCATGATTGCAGTTAATGTGTCGGGCCGGGCCAGGCTCGGACACAACGTGCACGTGCTCGGGTAAAGTCGGGCTTGATTTTTTGGGCCCGATCTAAGCTCTAACACGCTCATGCACACATGTGCTTTAAATCTCTTGACAAACTAAAAGACGTAAATTACATTTGTATGTAGGCTACCGTAAATCCTCTAATATTGGCCTGTATTCCATTAGCGGCCGGGTCTCTAACATTGGCCGGTCTCGCTGTCGGCGGAGGTAAATAAAGGCCGGTCTCTAATAGTGGCCGGGGCTATTATTAGAACCAACGTTTTACTGGGCAGGCCACAACATTATGCTTGTGATAGTAACATTTTATTAACAATTTATTCTCTTAAGGCGAGACACTACAGGTGAATAGGGTAAAATTTTTAACTAGCAGATATCACCATGAAACTTTCCCAGTTGATTACCTACATTAAGATGAGAAGAAAATGTATTACAAGTTTTCTATAATTTAATGTTTAAATATGCAAATTAGGCAATATCTAATTAAATGTGCGCTATTTTGCATATATTTTAAAAAACGAAATCTGAGTATTGGATAAAGCCAGGTTAAAAATTATTTTTTCATTGTGTTCACATATTAGATGGGAAAAGAATTAGAGGGATTTATGGATATCTACTTTAGTTATCCTGTAAATCAGAATATACTGTCAATAGCCTTAAAAAAATGATTTTCGCCATGTTTTTTGGAATAAAATGTTATATAAATCAGGCTAGGAATAATATATTTACAAATCCCTCTGTAAATGTCTTCATAATATAGCTAGGTACAAGACTGGAAAGTTTGGTGTATATAGGTGCTACTGAAGTGAAGATTTTGTACTTGGAGTATGAGAGAAAGGTCATTTTGAGAAAACGGGCTTTAAAGATTTATCATCAGCCAATGAGACCATCAGCCCTTTTACTTTCACGATTGGTTGCTGACAAAAAGGAAATGACCATATTTGGATCCGACAGCATTGTACAGGAGAGAGAGAGCTATCCAGCCGTGCGTGTGATGACAGGAAGAAGACAGAGATCGCGGAGCAGCGGGAGGATTAAGAACGCCAACTTTTGTTGAATTTATGAGAAATCTACAGACGCGAACAGACAAAGTGTAGTAAAATAAAGACCTAAATGTGTATTTCGGACTTTTTTTCACCACAAGTCTGAAAGAAGACGTGTTATTGAAGACAAATATCCAAAAATCTCAAAATTGACCAGTAAAAAAAAAACGATGTTTTTGCCTGCCGTGTCTCGCCTTAATGTATATAATAATTAGGGCTGTAACAATATGCAATATGAATCCGAAATCGCTACACTCAGATCTACGAACCTGTGTCGCGGTGTGAGAAGGCAGAATCGCGACACACCCCTTTTTTGAAGTTAACATTATACAATACGTAGACCTACACCACAAAACTAGTTGAGGATAAATTTAATTTTGGGCAATTCCAGCGTTATAAACGGGGACATTTGCAGTAAAAACTTGAAATATAAATTCTCAGAAAATGCATTTAATACATATTGAAAAATATCAGTCTACACATGCGTTTTATATTTAATATGAGGGAAATAGCCTAGGCTACACATGCGTTACGGGACACAAAAAATCTTTAACTTTTAGGTAGCAAAATATTTTTTAGTAATTCTGTGAATTACACTGCGCAAACCAAAAGTAATACTAACCGGATGAAGAAGGGTTGGCTCTCCACAGAACACAAAATATTTATTTTAATTTATTTTTCATGGTTCCATTTATGAGGAAAAAACAATGTTACGGACGTGAGCGCACTGAAAGCGGCACTAAAAGACAGCTTTAAAACTTTCACAGACACAGACAGAAAGCACAAAGCCTTTTTTTAAAGTGAATTTCGTTTTGTATTAATTGTATCTTAATTTTAATCAACGTTTCATCAACCAATTGCCAGGATTTAATAAATAAGTAGTAAATATAGAAAGTAGATAATCACGACATGGAGGCGGAGTGTGAACTGAAGCGCGTCTCATAAATTAACCGAAACTCAGCGTATATATGGCAAGCCCGACAGACCTGATAATTATATCTTTAGACAGCTTTAAATGCAACAGAACAATTCAAAACGAAAGAAAACAGACTGCTCTCTGCTTAATCCGTATGAAATGCGCATTTCTCTCTGGCGCGTTCACTACTGCGAAGATCACGAGTCAGCATCGTCTTCATTAACGTCATCTTTGCAGCCGACACAGAAAACGCTTGTTTATTAATAAACAATTGAAATGTCTCCTTGCTATATTTGACATATTCATTACTTTTGCCGGTTCTTTGTGACAGCTTAGGTGCTTTATTGGCAGCGCCACCATGAACGCGTCAGCACCGAAAACATGGAGATTTTTTTTCAATCCCTGTTTTGGCAGGGGAAAAACTGATCAGAAAATGTAATGAAACGTAGAAATGTAGTGGAGTAGAAAGTATAATAATTGCTGCAAAAAGTAACGAAGTAAAAGTCAAAAGTATGCACTATTGATTCTACTTAAGTAAAGTACAGATACGTGAAAAATTTGCTTTAAGTAAAGTAACGAAGTATTTGTACCTCATTACATTCCACCACTGGTCACCGGTAGGCTAACGTTGTTTACCATGGCAGCTGCAGAGCATTTCTTTTCAATAAATGAACCTAGTATTTTATAGGTTCAAATAGACAAAAAATCTCGTTTTTATTCATTCTACTGGTAGTCCGTTTTGCTCAAATAGAAATAAAGGCCTGTCTCCAATTCTGGCCTCCTTCCAATAAAGGCCTGGGCCTAAATGCGCTTGAGTAAAATAAAGGCCCGGGCCTATATTAGAGGATTTACGGTATTCTAAATGTCAGCTTGCTTATTTGGCTCAAGATAAGGATTAATTGAGACCACGTCATGCAAACAAGAAACTACTGTATGCTTCTAAGTTACCACAAGTTGAGATCTGTCGTTCCAACCACAACTTTGCGATGCTGTTTGCGAATGTTCGTTAGAATTATGATTTTGGGAAACACAGAACTATGCTGATAACGACGGAACTTTAGTTGGCTAACGATGCTTTTGGGAAACGCACCCCTGTTCAGGTATTTCATGTGTTCTAGTTCAAGCACACCTGGAGCAACTAATGAAGCCCTTGATTAGTTACATCAGGTGTGCTTGAGACCACACCTGTTTTGCAGATTTGTGCTGTTGAGAGGGATTCTATTCAGGGGATTGAATAATTTTGAGACTGCAAAAGTCATTAAAACTTCCATTTTCAGTTGAATTTGGAGAAATCACTTGAAACAATTGTTGTGTTGAGCTATTTCAATTACTTTTGTTTGATTTGTTAATTGCAAACAGCTTAAAGTCTGTACATTTTGCCAATAAACCTGATTTGTAATGGAGGTTGAATAATTTCGATTACAACTGTATATTAGAGGTGTAAAGGTACACAAACATGACAGTTCGGTACGTACCTCGGTTTTGAAGTCACATTTCACTACAGCAGGGGGGAGAAAACTAAACATAAAATTGGTTTTTTATTAAACTAGATTTTTTTGGAACAAATGTGTCTCTGTGTTTAAATGCATTCAATTATAATTACAAATTTCTTATGGGTAAAAAAAATCTATCTCAGCTAGTGCTGTAAACTATATAGGGAGCCCATTCTTGCACATTACTATAATATTAAAGGTTACAATTAACAACAGAGCCCGAATTATTACATTTAGTTGCTATTTACTTTTAGATATAATAATCAACACTCAAATAAAAAATGCATGTAAATTGCACATAAGGCAGGTTTTGCATTAAAGGTGAACTAAGTAACTTTTTTTACCTTAACCGAACAGCTTCGGAGTCATTGGAATAGTTATATGACTTTTTTTCGGGTTGAATGGTGGTCGTCTCGCACCCCCCAAGCACCTGTGAGCCGAAAAACCACCCTTGCAACTTTGGGCCGGCGGGCCAGGTCTCGCGATGTAACAAATTGCTTTACGGCAAAAAAATCTGCTAAAATTCTGTCATTATTGCGCTCCCTCACGCTGTACGAACTCGAAAAAATATTTTTTTACGTTTTAAAGAGTTTTAAAGAATGTCCCATCTGCTTTGATGTCGTTGATCTACTAGCCTCTGATATCTGAGAGTCGCCAACGAGTTTTTCGACAGTGTTGTAAAATATCTATTCCGAAGCTGTAGGGGGAGCTCTATAGAGAAACCTGCGAGCAAAAAGCAAGAATACAGCGAAGAAATTCCCGAAACTGCATAGCCCTGCTTTAACTTCTAAATCTAGGCTAATTATAAAGTTAATTTCCTACTCCAATTAACTTTTTAAATATAATCATTTAAAGTGGCTGTCATAACTTGTTTTCATGAAAAATGTATTTAATCAAGACATTACTAACAGGTTAAATAAGTATAATGAATAGGCTAATATAGTGCATATACGAAATGATTCTCTCTAAAGTTCATTTCTCTAGCGAACTAACCAGCTGTCAACACTAAATGCCTGAGATAAATGTAATGTTACGCGAGATATTATTCTCAAGCTTTTTTACTGGCTGAGAGATGTAAACATCAATCGATCGTCTCATCTTCTTCTTCTGCGCTTTTTTACTGGTAGCAAAGTAAGCAAACAGAGTTGCATTACCGCACATGCACCCTTCTGGATTGGAGTTCCATCTGGATCACCTGTGACTCACTGTATTCATAGTGTGAGTGCATGCACCGAACCGTGACATCCGTACCATACAGTTCTGGATGAATACATGTACATTACAGCCCCAATCATTGCCTGAATTTCTATAAATGCTGGGGAATTCCCCCCTTACATGATTTAACAAATAAATTACAACTTTAAATTACAAAAAACAATTTTAGTGACGATGCAACACTGCCCACAGGGCAAGTGACAATTCGGTCAACTTTCCTGAAACGAAAGTTTTATTTTGCAGCGTGCAATGTGGTATACCCTACTGCTGAATCACTCACACCGTTTGAGAAATTATGTCACAGAAAGGTTTTTAACTGATTTCCTCTGATAATCTTTGTGTATTCATTTAAGCATTTCATACATGCTATAGTGCACGTTTTCAGGAATACCATAGTCATGAAATCTGCACAAATGTGCAAAATATGCGCAACATCCACGATCCAGTGGCTAAAATCAGGCCCTACAGACCTTATTCACAGCAGCACCATCTTTGATTTTTGACAGGAATGACAGCGTCATCTAATGTGAGACATACATCTCTTCAGTGGGTTTTTGGATGGCTCTGCTAACGAAACACTACAAAAATATATTTCCAGAAAAAAAAAAAAAAAACGACATTATATAAGCTATGAAAAATGATAAGTGATCTAGGATGTTTTTATACAGCTTTTTACAGAGGATGCTATTGAAAACACGGTAAATCTATCTCTCATAGCCTCACTTTCATACCCGTCATGACGCTGCACTGAATAAGGTCTATAGCCTATATATAACATGCCATGTCACAAACTCAAATCATCTCGAACTGGTTTCTTGAAAATGAAAATGAGTTTACTATACTCAATTAGCCCCCACAGTCACCAGATCTCAATCCATTCCAAGCACCTTTGGGATGTGGTGGAAAGGGAGATCCGCATCATGGATGTGCAGCCGACGAATCTGCAGCAACTGTGTAATGTTATCAGGTCAGTATGGACCAAAACCTCAGGGAAATGTTTCCAGCACCTTGTTGAATCTATGCCACGAAGAATTAAGGCTATTCTGAATGCAAAAGAGGGTCCAACCCAGTACCAACCCAGTAAGGTGTACAGTACCTAATAAATTGGCAAGTGTGTGTGTGCGCGTGTGTATATTTTATATATATATATATATATATAACATTAATAATAATAATAATAATAATAAATGTTTCAATTTAATCATTCATGAAATCATTCAGGAATCATGAAATAATTCTAATATGCTGATTTAGCATTGTGTGACACTAAAGAAGACTGGAGTAATGATGCTGAAAATTCAGCTTTGCATCACAGGAATAAATTACATTTTAGACTATATTATTATTGAAAAGAGTTACTTTAATATTTTATCACATTACGGCCTTTACCTTTTTTTTTATAAAATAAATGCAGCCCTGGTGAGTAATAGAAACTTTTTTTCAAAAACTTTATAAGACTTGTAACAACCCTAAACTTTTGTAAACTCTCAGCGACCAAAAATAAACACGAAAAAAAAACCTATCCAAACTTATCTAACAAGCACTAGCAATAGCCTATTCCCTGGGAGTTCATCAGAGTTCAAGTTGAAAACGCTTCTTGCACCCCCGTTTAACCTACATGGGCTTATGAGTTTAAGATTACTAAGGCAAACGATCTTGCAAAAACAACGGTGTTATCAAAATTAGTGATGCTCCGATTGATCGGCCGCCGATCATGATCGGCCGATATTGGCAAAAAATAGCTTGATCGGCAACCCCCAAAAGCGCCGATCAAAAAAGCCGATCACGTGACGTAAATAACTTGCGCAACTTTTCCGCATGCGCGGCAACACAACAGCAGAGCAGAGCTTGCTTAACAGTGGCAAAATTAGTTCTCCTATGACGGCAATTCAATGGCAATTATAAACGAGCGCACAACTGATGCTGGCGCGCGCGGTAAATGACATTCGCGAGAGGATAACAGATCTACGAGCGAGGAAACGGGAACTCGCGAGCTCATTCAAACCCTGCGCGGGCGCATGACATCTCTGCCCTCGCGCGCGCGGATGATCATTCCCCACACTCTCGCGCTTGATCTTCTCTCGCCTGCTGATTTTGCTCGCTCGAACACTTTTATTTTTGGCAGTCGAGGGGCGGGACTTACTGTTTTAATAACCTCAAATGTCATTGTCATTATTTTATTTTTTGGATCTGATGTAGTTAGTTCCTCAACTACATCCATTGTAGTCTGCCTGACCCCTCTTTGTTTTGAAAAATTATACTGTGCCTTATTTGGAAAAGGTGGCCTACAGTAGCCTTATGTTATCTTGTTTTCTAACTACAATTAAATAAATATTGGTGGTTCTTCAAGATTTTCTTGACTCTAGCATATTTCCATTCTGTGATCGGCAGTGATCGGCAATCGGCAGATCATGATTTTGGTGATCGGTAATCGGTGATCGGCCCCAAAAATGCTGATCGGAGCATCACTAATCAAAATGAAATCATTTTGCCTAAAAGAACAAAGCGTTCAGATGTTTTATGCACCATTTACACATGGCAAGGAGAAGGTGTAAAAAAATGTTTGTACCAACCAACATAAAAAAAAGTAAGACCGGCTTTACAAATTATTTACACAAAAATGAGAACATGTTTCAATGAGAAATGTATTAGTTTATCACTACTGTTAACATTGGAAGCTGATGGATAAAAACACAGTCACTTGATTCTACATGATCTTCTTAGCTCCACAGAATCACTATTATGAGGACAAATCTGTTCAACTTTAAGACTCTTACTTAGAAGGATCATACTAAAATCTGCAACTGTTTTTACATACTGTAGGTTACAGAAAAACAGACAAATTAGATGGTTAAGTTTTCACTGTCTGGAAAGTGCACCGATTTGCAAAAACAACCTTATCTGTATGTGCTATAAGCATGAACACACAAACCCTGTAGAATCAGTTCTAGACACAAATGGTGAGTGTTTGGCTTCATCTTTTGGCTGACACGTTTGTGATGTTCACTTGACACTACCGTAACTTCTGAAGACCGACAGACGCTTTAATTTCAGTTAGACAGACACATCTACACAACACAAGTGCTTAAACAATCACTGGCCTTGTGCAACAGTTCAGCTAAATGCCTGAGTTTGAGTTGTGCTTCCTGTCCAACCAAAACAGCCCTGATGAAAGCCTGGATAAAGAACAGGAGAAACAGAGACGGAGGCTTTTATCAAACATTTCCAGCAGAGTACCACCCTGGGCAGCACGCCAGCGCTAGCGGAGAGAGCCGCCAATCCAGGAACAGAAAACTCTTCTGCATTTCACACCAGAGTTTCTTCACCGACAGTCAAGCTCTGACAAGTTGCCTTTTTTTTATTGTCCACTTCCCTCTTTTCAAGCTGTAGCCTACGTGTGAAAGACAAAATAACTATGCAGACCTAGAGAAGCTCATAACGTTTGACCTGACGCAAGAAATATAACAAGGCTTTTTTTTGGGGGGGCCTGGTAGCCATTCCAAAACAACTACAATCACATTTTAACTATAACCTTTCAGATTTAGAAGATGAATCTTGTGAACTAGCCTACTTGAAGTTAAATCTATAGGATGTTCTAGAGGGTTTCTTTCTGTCTGAAGAAAAAGGTATTCAAGAAAAAGGTATTTGTGACCTTCTGGTCTGCGTTGATAGCCTGGATGCCAGCCGAACTTAGCCCCGCCCACAACATTTTTAGGTCGGGAAGTTCGGTCTGGACTCGTTCCGTTGAGGAGCTATTATGCCCGAACAAAAATTGTTCCGACCAATCAAATTGTCAGGGTGGGCTTTATACGATGATGGACAGATGAGCAACGTAACGTAATCATCCACGTCACCAATGAGCGCTTGGGTTGAATTCGTTTACAACACAGATGACTGCCGCTGGAGAATTGTTATTTCACGAGTTCACACTTACAAATAAGTCAGATAGAATAAATGCATATTTGGCGTACTGTCCGAGAAGAGGCTCCGGGCTCGGTATTCGGCTCGAACCCAAAGTGCTCCCCCCGTATTCCAGGCTGTGGAAGAACAGGCCGAGAGTGAGTGGAGGGATGCTGAAAACTGTCAAGGAATGTTAGGTGAGTTGACAAAGTGAATAAATATATGCTTCCTCTCATGCTGATAGTGTAGACCAGACGGTCATTGTTTGATGACAAGTTGATTGGATTGATTATTTGAACGTGCTCCTCTCGAACTTTGTTTATAAAACATTATGTGTAGATTCCGCCATCGCGTCTGTTATAGAAGATATCGACAGCGCATTGATTTTAAAAGAGGAACACAGAACCACGATCAAGACATTTGTCGATCGGAAACATGAATGAAAAACATACGTCACTTACTCCGTTGCTCTGATTGGTTATAGGTCTATCCAATTGAGTGCAGAGGCATTTTCCTTCCTGGTTCGGTTGAAACACACCCCATAATCAAAGCTCAATGGAGCAGTATCAGACTCACATTCTGACTAGAATCTGAGTATGACGACGTCAGGCTACTGCGTAGAAGTCATGTCAGAAATATCGTATTTACAAGTCTATAGCACATGAACACCACCACAAAGTCGGAATTACGAGGAAACTCTGGATTTTCCGAAGTTAAGTTGAAGGCATGTCAGTGAGAGCTGTCTATTAACTAGGGGTCGACCGATTAATCGGTCGGACGATTAATCGGACGATTTTTTGCATTTTTTAACATAATCGGCAAATATCCAGTATATCAAGCCGATTATTAGGCGGGCGCATCTGTGGGCAGCCTAGTGTTGTTGTTGTGGAACACGTATGCACGCTGCGCCTAGAGTCATTCTCCAGCAGAGTGAGCAGACCTCATCCAGTGCCTAAAGGAAGGAGCTAAGTTCCTTGGAGAAAACTCCTTTATATTTAATTAAAACCTTTTGATATGTTACTGCCAACTTCGAGAAAAAATATGAATAGGTGACATGACGTTCGGCTACTTTGGATATTGATAGCGTAGTTGAGGTTGCATTAGCACAGCAGAAGGGTTGCTATCATGTCACAATAAGTAAGCAAGAATTTTGCAATTACAGACAGAGAATCTGATACTTTTATTTGTTCTGTTTGAGTGTCTTATATTTGAGAGGGTTGTCACTCAATGCAGAGAAATAAGTAATAAAAAAGTGACCAACGCACTATAGGTTAGTGAAGGACTGGCTTTGCTTTGCTAGCTTCGTCGCTAGGGTTGTGTAGCTACAGTCAGACCCGGTGCTAATACGACACTGGTGCCTTAAGGACCGTTATTTACCGGACCAAATATCAATGCGGAGTTCTGTGCTTCATTTCAGTGCTACTGTTATGTCTGTGCTTCTCTTGGATGCTCTGAAAACGGACGTTAGAAACGTGACGCTAGTCAACAGTTAACTTTAGCATACTGTTAGCTAGTAGCTGGATTAAACACGGTTAAAATGCTGGCCAAACAGTGTGTGACTGAATTTCACTGTAGACTAGGGGAACGGTACATGTATTCATATTGAACCGAAACGGTACGGCGTCACGGTTCGGTGTATAAATTTACACAGAGAATATCTGCTACATGGTATAAAAATAAATAAAACTTGCGTGCAAATTAATTCATGTAATGCGGAACTACTGTTAGATACGCAGGTTCTTTGGGGACACCTAATCTGTAGCTCCGCCTTAGCTCTGAAGCAGGCTGCGATGTAAAGATTGCAATGCTGGAATATGGTGTGTGTGTGAGGGAGAGGAAGAGGGAGAGAGGGGCGCGGGCGCGATCGAAAAGTCGCAAAGTGTTTACTTATTCGGTTGTTAAGTCGTGACGTAACCACTCTCCGATAATACTCTTTCCGGGTCCAAAGTCCAGGTCCTCTCTACCTACCTACCGCTTTCGCTAGTGTTTTGGTTATTATTGAGTGTTTTTACAATGCCGCAGTGCTGTGTCCCGTGTCCCGAGCTAACTCACTTCAACCTTGTAAATCTTCTTTTTCATTGATGCCTGGACTCTACCCTTAATTGTGCCACCTGAGTGATGAGCTACACTAACCACTCTGTTGGTGTTAAAGGAATTTAAACCCTTTTTGACCGCCAAGGGTGCCTCACTAAGAAGGACGTGATCGTCAATAAATGTACAGGTTCCACCGTTGTTATTTCTGGACGAGAGGAGCGCTTGGACCCAAAACGTTACGCGTGACGTCAGACTTAACAATCGGATATTTGTGTGTGTGTGTGTGAGGCGCGGATGCGATCGAACAGTGGAAACATAAAAACATACTCCGTCATTTTTTTTATACAGGACATCATTCTAACTGCAAAGTGTTTAAGTTACTGTTAATTCAAATTAAGGAAAACAAATATATTAATCTGAAATGTAGCAAATTAATTTTCAATTCATTCAGGTACAATTACCAAACATATCTCAAAGTCACAACAAGTGCAGATTGGTCAAGTGTTCAATAAATGTTTTTGTTGAGAAATCTTGTCTATCTTAAGTAATTATTTGTGTTACATTTTATCTTTCAAATAGAGGTTAAAATCAAGCACATAATCGGCCAAAATAAATCGGCAGCATTAGGCCATGTCCACACTAATACGTTTTCGTTTGAAAACGCATCTTTTTCTCTACGTTTTGGCCTTTCATCCACACTGAGACGGCGTTTTTATTAAGGAAAACGAAGCTTTTTGAAAACGCACTCCAAAGCGTATACATTTGAAAACGCCGTTTTTGCGTTGTAGTGTGGACTGTGAAACCGGAGGGATTTAAAAACGATGACGTAAATTTAGTCATGTGACGCATATTGTACCAATAGATATTAATTTTTATACCAGTATTGTGCCTGTTATGTGCTATTCACTTTCACACTGTTGCTAAAAATATTCTACATTGCACCCTCTTCATATCACAGTTCTGCAAAGATGACAGAATTTACTCACATTTGCTGTCCTGCGGTAATACATGAGAGCAGTCGCGTTTTAGACCAAACATATGGTGTCTGCGTGCGACCTGGACACATCAGTGAATGGTGAGATATTTTACTAAATAAAATTATCCTGTCAGAAGAATTGCGCGATAACTTCATTATTTATTTTCCATCTGAATCATATCAGTGAGCTTTTGTGGGGTTTTACACATGCGCAATAAAGGTGAATTTAGCGTTTTCAGGCGTTTTTCAAAAGTTTCTCATCCACACTGAAACGTCCGAAAACGCTTGAAAACGCTAGTGTGGACGGAGAGCGTTTATAAACGAAAACGCCGTTTTCAAATGTATCCGGATTAATGTAGACGTCGGCCGACCCGGATTTCAAAAGATCGGCATCGGCCTGAAAAAAAACATATCGGTCGACCTCTACTATTAACAGTTAATTTGATGATTTTTTTTTTTTTTTTTTTTTTCAATAAAATAAGTTGCATGTACAAAATATGGGTAACACTTTACAATAAGGGTCAATTTGTTAACATTAGTTAACATGAACTAACAATGAAAAGTACTTCTAAAGCATTTATTAATCTTTAAATATTAATTTAAGCATTTGATTTATTAAATACAATATTAAAATCAAAAGGCGTATCTGTTAATATTATTTAATGGGCCTTGTATGGTTGATGTATGGTTGAGTAATGTTAACTAATGGAACCTTGGAGTAAAGCGTTATCAAAATACGATAGTATTGTACAATTACGGTAGAATATAACTTTTCATAATTTGAATAAAAACATAAAAAGCAAAGTTAAAAAGAGAAGAGAGTTTATAAAAATCATGCTTTTTTTGTAGAAAAGGTACACCGCCACCAACTTGCTCCGACCACAGTTATTTGAACACTCATGTCATAATTATTATACTTCCCAATTTGTTAACACAACCTTCCCAGGAGGACTTCAATGCACCATATGGCTCGGGTCCTTCCTTCAATGTGTGTCTGTGGGATTTTTTTCACCTGTTTTATAGTCCAGCAGGTGAAAATGGTGAATCGGATCACTTAGTGAAGTAAAAGCAGTACACTCTCCTCAACAACACACATGATTTGAGAAATCATTCATGTCTGAAAGAAACACAAGTGCTGCAGGACGACACACAAGCTCAACTCTAATACTTAGACAAGCAATAGTGATGCAAATTGTACTAATACCAATAGAGCTATCTGAAATTACATTACAGGCTTAAATATGTGTCCAATTTGCTGAAAACATTTTCATTAACTAAATAAAGAAATATATAAATTTTGCCATTGGATAGAAGTGTCCCAAGTGATTTTTGCCATGCCTTATATAAAGGCTCTGTTTGGTGTTTTGTGAACTGTAAGTTTTAACATTAGGCTTATCTAATAACCATCAGCTGGTGCTCATGTGCTCTTGGCATCCTGTCATGTGACCCTCGATTCCCAGCCCTGCCAAGACCCTGCTTAAAAACACACACGCATACACACAAGCCAATGTTCATTTCATTTGCTTTCTCTAGAAAAGTGAAAAGGAGGGAAAAAACAGAGGGAAAAACGATAAGCCAGTTTAAATGATTTGAGCTTTGTGGGAAGTTATTCTGAGGACAGATTACTCTTTTGAGATGCTTAAAGGAATAATTCAACCAAAAATCTCACTTTCATGTTCAATATTACAAATATTTTTTCCATGCTACACAAAACAAAATGTTTAGCAGAATATTCTGCAACATGCAATAAAACTGAACAGGCTGTCAAGCTCTAAAAATACAGTAGTCCATACGACTTGTGTACTATATTCCAAGTCTTCGTAAGTTATATGAGAGATTTGTGTGTGGAACTGACTGATATTTAAGTCTATAATAAATATTTATTGAAGTAAAGTGTCCCTTCTGCTGTAGTTCTCAAATTTGCGAACATTCAAATATGGTGCATTAAGATGTCTCAAGTATGATGTAAGTGACATCAATGTAATTGGTTCTTGAATATCTCTGGTGGTGACTAAACATTATTGGGGGAAAAAAAAGGAAGAAAGAAAATAGCAGATTTGGAATGACATCAGGGTGAGAAATGTTAATTTTGGAGGGTGAAATATTCCTTGAAGTCTCAAACTTCAACTTTTACTCGGTGTTACAAATAAAGGGTGTCACATTCAGAATACCACTGTTATCATGGTAAATCAATCCACACAGAATAGATCAATTTTGAGTCACAAACATAGTGTCTTACAGTTACTTAAAGTATTTCCAAAATGAAGCAAGGAAGAAAGGAAAATCAATCATTCAGAACAAAAATGATCCCTAAACCAAACATTTCTGACAGGTAACCTGATATGGGAGTGAAGCAGTGTATTTCCCCAAATGAGGCAGGTCAATTCCCAGGACAATTCTTCCTCTTTGAACAGATCATAATTTTAGGTCATGTGTGTTTGAGATGACTACATCTGATCCGGGATAGAGCCACATGTGTGTACAGATAATTCAAACCCATGAACGGCAGCTGTTTATCACTAAACACTCATCATTAGTATGACTAAAGTAACTATAGTCTTAGGACACAACATATGTAAGATGTTTATAAGGTATAAATCTCATCATTAGATACTGCGTGTTTGTTGAGTGAGTCTATAAAAATAAAAAATAAAAATGATCAAAAGACCAAATTGTAAGACTTTAAAATAAACGTGTTGACAAGACATTATCAAACTGGTAGTAACACCCTTTGAAGAGTTAAAAACGAATATATGTACTTACCAGGACAGTGACCCGAACGTCTGTTAATCTCGTTGGATTTTAAAAGCTCTTTCGAAAATATTAAACCAACGGAGAACAGGTACAAAATGTGTGATACTTTTGCAGCGATGGACACTTTGTTTCCTAAAGTTGCTCCCACACCTACATAAAGCACCAGTGCGTGTGTACGCGGCCGTTCAGTGACGCAATACTTCCCGTGCAGCAGCGCCAATCCGTTTAGCTCATAATTATTAATTAGGTAAGGGCTGACGTTGCTTAGAGATCTTCCTAGAGCGTTGAGCGACCACCCCATCAAATAAAGTCATTAATATTATGAGCCCAGCCTCTACCATAAAATCAGCCAATCATGAAGTACTGTCGGACGAACGTTGCGTTCTAAATATTCATAAGCCAAGCCTTCGCCATAGTAGGATGCGTTTGTTTGCGCCACTTCTTCTGTTAAGAACACGAAAAAAAACGGGGGAAAAAACAAAACCTTCTAAGCCTTAAATTGATTTAACTAGTGCCAGGCTTTGTTTTTTTCATTTAGAATAATGTTTTAAATACGCACAAATAGTGCAACAGGAGAGTACTCTTTCAGAGCCGTAAGTCTGTGTGTAGCGGCATCTGGTGGTATGACGTCAAAGGTACCTTCTATCAGTGAATGTTTACACATTTTTGTAAAAAAAAAAAAACATTATCTTGTGTGTGTATTAATATAAGATGCTTTTTTTTAAAGGGTGACTTTTTTTAAAAAAAACATTTTGTCAAGGGTCTACAGATGAAAAATAGCCTTTTTGGCTAATTTGGGCACATTTACATCTACGTATGTTTATTAATGTGCACTGCCCCTGTAAACAAATGTAAAAGTAAATGATGACAGAATTTTTATTTTGGGTAAACTATCCCTTTAAGCCTAAATATATATTATATTCTAACTTTACTATTGCATATAAAATACTAATGTATACATGCAACTTCGCTAGTTTTATTGCAAAAGGAAAAAAGACATTTATCTAAACAAATTTACTGTCAATACAGTATACAGACAGTGCATCCATAAATGAACAGAATGGTGTAGAATTGTTTTTGCTTATTTGCAGTGACAATAAGGCATTTTATTTAGAACCTTTTAGTGGTCATTTACAAAGTATATGAAAATAACAAGCATTTAACATTAAAACTCTCACACAAACTCTTGTTCAACATCAGTCTTTGGTTGCAGATGCATTTGCTTGTACTTCTTGTTGGGTGGCTTCCGCTCTCTGCTCCTCTGAGTCTGGTTTGAGGTCTTGATCTGGTGCAGTTGTTGGAGGTTTTCTGGGTGCCTCAAATATAGGCCTGTATATATACACACCTCCCACCACTCCAACCAGAGTAGCAACTGCTATCTGATTAAAGGGAATCCGTCTTCCAAACATGATCTTATGTTATGAAGGAACACAGCCCATTAGAGACACAAAACATCCCACTCCTGAAAAGAAAAAAAAGAAAATTCAGTAGTTACTACATATTGTTTATCAGATCTTCTGTTAATAGTATTTTGCATATGCATTAATGATGTATAATTGCACAATCTGTACATTACAGTACATCAGCGTGTATTGTAGATGACAATATTCACTTAAACATTGAAGCTTACGCAGGAACATTACGATAACACTATACCACGTCAAATTTTCTACCGTCTAACGTCTAATTACTGTTTTTCTTACTCACCCTGATGTTTTCAATATTTTCCAAAATGTAACTGAGTTTTGACAGACGTGAACAGTCAAAACCATAGACAAAAAAAAAAGGTTAAAACACATGTAAGACAAGGACGAACGAACGACTACGGCAACACGCAGGCCAAATGCGACGTGTAGGTTACATTTCCGCCTTTTTTTCTTTTCAAAATACATTAATAATAATGTTTCAGAGCCTATTTAATGAGCCACGAAACATATGTAAATTAACCTAAAACCTAAAACTATTATAAACATTACATATTAAGCGTCACAAAACCTGGATTTATGTCCTTAATACATAATTCATGAGGTACTGTGGGACGGTCGCCATCATAGGTATATATACGTAGATCCACATTGCACCGCTTCGGACACGTAGGTGCTCCCGCCATCTTGCAACGGTCAGCGTGCCGACACTCAGTAAGAATCAATGATGCCACATTATAGCACAGCTTCTGGTTGTGAAACCGTCGAGATTTAAATTCCCGAAGAAATGGGATAACCTTTCACATGTGAGAATGTCTTGGTTTGTGTTTTTATAAGTATTAAAACAATAGTACAATAGTTCTTTGCTGAGGTACTGTTAATGTTTTTACTTTAACTATGGTTACTTTTTAATGTAGTGTCAGCTGATGTCTTCGTCTTCTTGTATTTGTGTTAGTTCAGCAAAATCATCTGCTGGAGTCTATTTCGTGTATAGATATGAATACATGCGTGACGCGTCTAACTACGGTTGCAGACGCTCAGTCGATTGTTCACGGACCGCTCCAATATGGCTTACGAGTATTGATGAAACGGCCGCTAATTAGGCATCTATGTTTATAACTCTACGAGACACCATGACCCAAACACGGAAATGAATCCAGGTTCCACATTTAAGGCAGAAAGCACTTAGTAAAAGCGCCAGAAAATGAACATTTACAGTCGGAGTTAAAATGCTGAACATTGAACCCCATTTGAGGTTAATGTGGCGACATGGAAAAGATTCGAGAGCGCTTCAAACAGAACAAATCCTCATGTGAATCAGTGAGACTGAGGAAGAGGAGCTCCATTCTGTACAGCACAGATGACAGGAGACCTCAAACACTTGGTGAGAGTCCTGAACCTGGGGTTTAGACTCACTTTACAGCCAAAAGTGTTTTAATGGGAAGAAAATCATATAATAGATAATAACCATTTCATTAAATTAACATAAATTGGCTGGATTCTGGGAACTGTAACATGAATATTGCTTTCTATAAATAGACAGTTTTGCGCACATAGATCGTTCATTTAATATATATATAAAACATGAATATTGTTTAAATACTGTAAACCATTACATTTTGACATAATAATCCTAAAGATATTGAAGTATATTATTAAGACAATTAAATATATTTCCCTATTCCCTCCCAAAATTACTGCCAGCAATAAATAATAATATTATTAATAATAATAAATATGTAGGCTATTTAAATAGTATTTATCATATATTTATTTAATTGCATTTAAATGGTAAAGTATTTATAATGATTGTATTTCTTGCACTGAATTTAGAATGCTATTTTTTTTTAAACTGCAATGAATGTCCAATGAAACTCACATTAAGAATAAATTAGAAATTGAAGACTACAATTTCTTTCTTTTTTTAATAATTTAATTATTAAATATATCTGTATATCAATATTTATGTATCAATATTATGTATTCTTTATTAGTATTCATAATCACTTGTATTATCTTATGAAGTTTAAAATGTATGAGTTAGACTCATGGACACGTGTTTAAGGTTCATATTTTAGACACAGGGAGGGGAGCTGGGAGAGTTACATATTTTGCCTAGAGGTATGTGTGCAATGCAACGTTCACTGAGCAGAGATATGATACATCAAATGTGTACAGTTGGTCTGTTCTTTACAAGGAAAGGAATGTTTTTCAACTGATGCAAATGTACCACGAATGTATCCACCGAGGTATTGTTTCTTAATATGGAAAGTGGATTGTACCATGTGTAAGCATGAGGTTCCATTACGTAAAAATATGTTTCATTTTTAAACATAAGCAACATGTTTTTCTACCTTACAAGGAAGTTGAAAGTCGCTCGGTGGTGTATATAAGCTCAATCCTTACTGTACTGACTCAGAGAAACAAAGGCATGAGGGGGTGAGAGGGAGGAGAAACATAGAGGCATGAGGGGGTGAGGGAGGAGAAACACAGAGAAACCATTTACAGCTGGCATGATGGGATGAGGGGATAGAGAAATGGGGAACAGTCTCTGGAATGAAGACCACCTCCCATGTCTAGCCTTATTCTTTTATGCTTGTTTCTCTCCTATGTCTGATACATGTATAAAATAATAAATAGAGATCTCTTGGCAAAATATCTGGTGTAGCTTCCGTGATTCAACAATAATAGGGAAAATCATGATTTTCAAATCTACAGAATTAGTGCTACAACTAAAGTAAAGTAAAACATCCATTATATTAATCAGCATTATATTGGCCATCAGTGACCCAGCTTCTACTATCTGCACCTGCTAACTGTCATTTCTGCAGAATTCTTTGGCATCAGTGTCTCAGTTTTCACTGTCATATTCCGCCTGCTCAACTGCCTCCTTGTTCAGACCAGCTTCGTCCCAGATGAGTACTGGCAGTCCCTTGAGATTTCCCATCGAATGGTCTTCAGATATCCTTGCTTATGGCCTGAACTGCAAAAAAGTAGTTTAGTTTTAATATAATACTTTAGAAACATTCACTGTAAATGAAATCCTTAACCTGTTTCTCACTTATGGCTACGAGACCTGGGAATGGAAGGAGGGCATCCGAGGATACTCTTATCCTCTCCTGTTCGCTCTGATGTATAAACTCCTGGATCTGATGAATTATGACACAGCGTATCTATTGGTAAGACTTCAGTGTATTATATTGACAGCAAGTGTAATGTTTTCTTAACATGTTTACCTGTTTTTGCAGGTGTTTTTGCCACGTGTTTTCCAGGCACTGCTGGCGGCATATGCCGACGTGAAGCTGTACCACCTCATCCTTCAGTGGGAAACCCCAGATGTAGCTAAATGGACAGTAAGATGATGTTCCCTTGATAATCATCAAGCAGATACACAAACAATGCATTAAGCCTGAATGCTCTGTGTTCGTTCCACTCAGTTCTGCTGTGTTTTCTTAGTGTTTCTGTCAGCTGTGTTCATGGTTCACCTGGTACTGCTGCAGTCGGACTCTGACCAACACCATGGAAACGGTTCTGAGCACCCTAGCACTTTGCTTTTACCCATTACCCGGCTCCAAAATGCACAACAGGTGCATAATTTAGTGTCCTATCTACACACTAGAGCTGCACGATTCTAGATTTATCCAGATTTATTTGTTTTATATAGAAATCACGATTCTCCCAAAACAAAATAACATGTAATTTTCTAGGGGTTTCGATAAAATGTTAATTGCTGCAGTCTATTCAAAAAAATATTTATTTAATTTGAATGATAAAAAAATAAAAAATAAACTTTTTGAATGAATTATTCAATGAGTCACTCATAGAGACTAGATTGTAACACTCAACTAATTAATGTTCTTTTTAAACAGCTGTGTTACTATAAACGCACAAGGGGATCTTTGGAATGAAAGCAGTAATCACAGATACCACAAAACTTCAACAATGTCACATACTCAATGCTTTCTTAAACAGATAAATATGCCTAAGAAAAAGATGTAAAGAAGTTGATAAGGCACACAGCAACAAACAAATATTCAGACGGCGCTGAACATCATCAACAAAAGTCTCACCCAACAGTTCAATTGAATGACGCGCTTAGCGCAGTATATTATAAAGGAATCAAATATCCCGTGCAACCCCACAATTCCCCCTTTCTTGTCCCAGTCCACAAAATTAAACTAAAAGTTCCAACTCAATGAAACCTTCCAGGCTGGCTCAGGAGCGCGCTACAGTCTTTCCAACCAGGAAACAGTTAGTCCACGAGATTAATCCTTTGTCGGAACGTAACGAAAAAACGTAATCCACAACAAAAAAAAAGGAAAAAAGTAGAGCGTTGATCCAGTGGTATACCACGCCAACAAGATACAAAAATGAAGCTGATCTCACCAGCTCCGTAGATCGTCGGACAATGTTAACTCACACAGTTGGCAAGTTTGGGTCCGAGCACGTCCTCTTACCAGAGATGCGCACACGAATAAACAGTCCAGGTGGTTGAATAAATTTCTGTCCTTCTCTCCCCCATTAAAGCAGTCTCGTTAACGTATCGTTTGACCAGGCTCTCAAACCATAAGGAACAGGCTTTAAATCTCTATAGCTGCAGCAAACAATACTGGCGCCATCTGTTCAAAACACACCCTCCTTTGCTGATTCTCTCCACCCCCTTAAGTAAGCTTGAACGCGCCTCCATAGGAATTGCGGGCGGCCAAGGCCTTAAAGAGACATCCCACATTCTTACCCAAAATACACAGTGGAAACTAAATATATTACACAGGAATATATACCAGTATCATTCATCATACATAAACATTATATGTAACCAATGTAATACGTTCTGAGCAACCATAAGCGTTCCTGTTCCAAAGGAACACTTAAATTAAAGTGACAGTGTCACAAGATGAATCAGCGTTTTTGAATGAATCTCTTGAATGGATGATTTAATGACAAATACATTAAGTCACTTGCCGTCACCTACTGGTGTAACGATGTAATGGATACAATCTTTATTTGAAGCTCTATTTTGATCGCTATCGTAGACATCAGTGTTTATATCTGAACTATAAACCTATATCCCAGTACTTCTGTGATCATTTGAATGTTTGTAACACAGAAATGTTGATACTGTGTGGTTGAAAAGACTATTTGTTTCTATAGACTATAGGCTGTTTCATACCTATAAATGACAACTGCTCTCCCTGTCTCAGCAGCAGCACCAGCGCAAATTTGAAATTGTACCTGTCAAAGGTTTAAACGTAGGGTAGGCAATTTTGCTAAATCTCCAAAGCCACGCCCCCAAAACACATGAACACGCACAGCACAAAGCACTACGAGACACAGTGTTAAATCACCTCATGTCCCAAAGAACGTAAACAACTTGAAGAGTGCTGACTTGTACCACCTGACTGCTGCAGATTCAGTTCAGCATTTACAGAAATGCATAAATCCGAGTCTGAGGATGGGAAGAGCTCTGGCTAGAACGTCACGGGTTGCCATCTCCTAATTACAGTAGTTTTGGCATGAACTTGTTGTTTTGGTTCAGGAGGAACTGTAAAAGGTGGCTGCTGTTTGTTTGCAGCGCTCAGTGACTGTCCACAACTCTGCATAGCCTCATGGAACGCGCTGATGACGTGTGTTCTCTGCGTGAGCATTTGGAGATATGCAAATACATACGTTGACAGGCAGGTAGGACATCATATCTTTGCATTCGGACCAAATGCAATGATTGGGCGAACATTGTTTGGTCCTGAGACTTCCACAGAAGATGTACTGTATGTACATTTTATAATATTTAGATCACTTCTATTATTGTTTGCTATCAGAATGTGAAGAGTTTCAACCAGTATAACAAAAAAGTGTTTATGAAAAACATTGCCTACCCAACCTTTAACAGACAGCAAATCGTTGTCATTTAGGAATAAGATTGCGATCATTTAACGATTAATCGTGCAGCTCTACTACACACTAGTGATTGCACAAACCTTTCAGACTCATAGATTAAACTTTTTCATTTTCTCTCCTTTTTAGCTGGAAGTATTTGTGTCTGGTGTCCTTGGCCGTAGTCATCCGTCCCACAGCTCTGATCGTCTGGCTTCCTCTGCTGTTCTATCATTTCTGTGGGGAACAGAACAAGCTGAAGCTCATCACACAGCGATGCATTCCCATTGTGTACATGTTGCATTTGTTTTCACTTGTAATTTGGATACCAGCAATAGTCTTTGTTAGGTCATGAATGTTTCCATCATTTGTGCAGGGCTCTTGCACTGGCCGTCTCGACACTGATAGACTCTGTGTTCTATGGAAAGGTATTTTTTACTGCTTTTACAGACTTTCTGATTGAAAAAATAATGTGTATTTCTCTACTGAACAAAAAGCCCAAGACACCAAACGCATTTTTTTATTTCAAACACTACTGGTTTTGAAGGGATAGATAGTGTTGCTCACAAAGTCCGTAAAGATCATGATGTCATATTTCAAACCCAAATCAAAAGACGTGAATCAGTGTCATTTTAATATTATAATATAAATAACAAATACTATTATAATATTTATTAATATTTTTCATTTTCAATTTACTTTTAGCTATTTGCTTTTGTCATTTTATCACTTTCTATTTAACTTATTTTTTTTTTCATTTCAGTTTTAGTAATTTTAGCACTTCAACTAAAACTTAGTTGCATTTAAGTTTGTCATCTAATATTTTGTATTTGATCTTATTTCAGCTTAATTTTTTTAATTAACAAAAATGTTTTTAAAATAGTTTAAGAATAACAATGACATGAATAAGGAACTGCATTTTTCATAAAAAATAATAAAGTCTGATATTAGGATATATATAAATATAAAATAAATACCGAAACTGAAAACATGAAGCTTTCAGGCTTTGATTGAAGTATGAATTGCATGTATTATCAGAATGACCATCATGTGTTTGTATTTCTGAAGTGGATCTTTGTCCAGTGGAACTTCCTGAAATTTAATGTGCTGCACAATGTGGCGGAGTTTTATGGAGCACATCCGTGGCACTGGTACTTCACTCAGGGTCTGCTGGTCGTGATCGGACCTCACTTACCGTTCTTCATGCACGGATGTTCACTGGCCACCAAAAAGCACAGAATCCTGCTAACAACCATCTTATGGACTACAGCCATTTACAGGTGCACTGAGAAAATCTGTAACACTTATCTAGAGACAACATATCATATAGTCAGGCCAAGATGCCATAGCATTGTGTCAGCAACTTCTGCATGGACAACCATTTACGTTTGTATTTATTTATGTATTTATCTCATGAAATATGCTTTTTGCAGTTTGCTCGCACACAAGGAGTTCCGGTTTATTTATCCAGTGTTGCCATTCTGTATGATATTTTGCGGTGAGTATTTCTTGCCAAGTATTTAGCAGTTTGTGAAGATTTGAAACTGCTCTGAAAGTCTTTGTGTGCTCTAACTGACAGGTATATCTTTAGCGAAGCTACAAGCGTGGAGGAAAACTGCTGCTGGTGCACTGCTGGTGCTCAATCTGTTTCCTGCCTTGTATACTGGTTTAATTCACCAGCGTGGAACTCTGGATGTCATGCATGAGCTGCAACGACTCTGTGACATCAGCGACTCGCAGAACTCAACTGAGCTGCTGTTCCTCATGCCCTGTCACTCCACACCACTGTACAGGTGAGCATCTGCATATTCAGAATACAAACATGTTAGAAACAATGTTTCAAGCTTTTATGGCTCATATAGTATGATGTAGTATGAATATGGAGGAAAAAAACATTTGCAATTTGGTGCAGTTGCTGATATTTATATGACCAAAAAGTAATATGAACAACTTTGCAACAACTTGCATAAAATGCATTTAAATATCAGTTGTCGCTCAATATCTGCTAATATGTATTACATAATGATATTTAAATGCTTAGTTTTATGATCAAATCTGTAGTTTTAAAACAAAATGCAAAGCAATACAATGTTTAAGGGGTGAACAAATAAACATTAATCAGAGCCCTGATGTATCATATTTGATACTAACTCAACATGATTTTTCAAAAAAAGAAGAAAAAAAAAGTGTATGGATAATCAAGTAAATCTAAGTTGTCTAAGTCCAGTAAGTGTTCGTCTTGAAATATTACTAGCAATATAAAAGAATCAGTAAAGATTTCACAGCAAAAAAACAAAACAAAACAACAACACGTGAACCACGACCTGAATGTAGGCCTATATGGTTTTGCAATTATCCTAAAAGGCCTTTTACTTGCTAAAAAAGCAATCAATCACATGATAGAAGGCATGTGGTAGATTTTGTACAGAACAGTTTTTTCAGCAAAGTTTTGATCATGTTGATCATTTAGACGCCTTAGAAATTACATATCAAATACGATACAGTAGGCTTTATAGGGTTAAAGCAATATGATGATGTGACATCATGGTTCCCCTTGTGTTTTCTAGTCACCTGCATTGTCCCCTCAAACTGCGTTTCCTGGAGTGTCCACCTGATCTCACAGGAAATGAGGAGTATGTGGATGAAGCAGCCGTGTTCTTTTCCAACCCTCTTCACTGGCTCAAAACATCCTTTCCATCTCAGTCGACGTTACCATCACATATAGTGCTGTTTGACTTCCTGGAGAAGGTAAAAGATCAAAAGCAGTTAAATGTAGTCAAATTAAATCACTTGATGTTTACACTTACTGAAGAAACCTGAGGTAGTACTTCTCTGCAAGTCGTAAATCCAATTGCTCACGTGATTTGAGGAATCATTTTTGTTTGGACCGCAAATGCTGCAGGACCTACAGTTTAATACTTCATTTTAGAGGTTTGATTAAATACTTCACTTATTTTCTTGAGACTAATTTTGTTTCTTTCTCTTTTAGGAGATTGCAGCATTCCTGGAGGAAAACAGATTTACCAAACAAGCTGAACTATTCCACACTCACTTTCCTGAAGGTCGAGTGGGGAAAAACATACTAATATACACCAGAGGATCTGGACTGTAGATTGATTCATTTTTATAGTTTGAAGATGTACAACCGATTGCAAACTTATATAAAGATTTGCTTTTGTTTTGTTACATTGTCTCTAATTTCACACCAGAATCACAAACACTTTTCCAGTGTAAAATCCAGATCTGTTTTTAGCTTAATATGTCAAAGCAGGAAAACAATTACCAATGAAGCATAGAAAGACTTTTATTCTACAGTTTAAGTGCAACATTAAGCAGTTAAGTGCATTTGTGTTCAATTACATTAGAGCAGATGACTAGTGCATCTTACAACTGTTACAAAACAAGGAATGTTACTTAGCCGATAACCACACACAAAAAAAGAGGGGGGAAATAGTGAACTAACAACTGATTAGCATGCTCAAATAAAACAGCCAAGTGACAACCAGTCAAACCAGACCACTTCAAAGTTACCTTTATAATGATGCGTAATCTTTTAATTATTTTAAATCTGAACATCTGAGCTTTTTTTCAATATCATTTATTTTGATTGGTTATTTGTTCCTAAGCAAACTGGAACATAAGTTTTTTTGTTTAGAAAACCATAGTAATGAATTATTTAAAATGACACAATACAAAGTGCTTTTTGGTTACTAGCCCGAATCAAAATAATTTACCCACTTGGTATGCGTTCAAAACGATTTTCCATCACTGTAGTGCAGAAAGAGAAACACACTAGAATCATTCAACCAGCATTAGAACAGTATTTTACATGTGCAAAAATCCAAAGCATTCTTTAATCTCCTCCAAGATAAAACAAATGCAAAAAAAAGGAGCAATATTACAAAGAACTAAAATGTTTCTTTTAATATTTGGGATCGAAGGGCATGGGACCCAGCTCTATTTTGACATCTGTGAACTGCCGATTGGGGTCGTGTTCTGATTGGCTCCATTTCTTCGTTCTCTGAGGCCGAGGTCGTGGCTGCTGATGCTTCCTCTGTTGCCGCTGACAATGACCCCATGCTTTACCCTTCGACCCTGGCGCTTTGAAGGGACGACTGTAAATTTACAAACAGGAAATTGTTTAGGGTTTGCCACAAAGCCTCATGCGTGTCAACATGCAGACTCTACTGTTTCTCAGACCTACAGACAGAGAAGCAACAGAGATGAACATGGTTATGAACATGCTAAATGTAGTACAACATGCTAGTATGTACTAAAAATTATTACAGACAAGAAATCACCCATCACTGGCTCTATTCCGGGTTCAAATGTTCACTTTTCACAATCCAACCCCAACCGACCCTTTGCTAAACTCCTCCTCATAAACATTACTGGCCAGTGGCCAATTCTCCCTTAAGGACTGTTGCTATCCACCATGTTATCAGACAGGCTTTTGCATTTCTCTAATACAAGTCTATATGGACAATCTGTGTGTTTTGATAGTTTAAAACAGAATTTTACAGATATTATCTAAAAAAAAACAATAAATATTGCTATTTTATAGTAGTGACACAATGTATCCAGAGAGGACACAGTGTTTTTTAAACACAGTGTTTGGTTTTTAAATTAAAATATATAAAAAAAAAAAAACTAAAAATATTAATAAATACAATTTTATATACGAAGTACATAAAAAGGTCATAAAAATAAATAACACTGGCCTGTGGATTTAACTCCGTTGCCTTCATTCCCAAATAAACAATTATAACATCAGTATACGAACACCTACATTTGCCAAACTATAGTACTTTTACTACCTTTACATAATTTTATGTACTTATCAATTTAGATTATTTTTAAGCGTTGATATTTACTAAAAAGTTACCGTAGTTAATGCGTTGTAAAAACATTAGAAACAGAGCATAATGAAGATAAAATGTAATGTGCAAAGTAATATGCAAATTATGGAAGTAAAGCAGGCTCATGTTTATAACTCCACTAGCAATATCTCCAAAGTTTAGTAACAAAGAAGATTATTTCAACACCACAAAATGGCTTACCTTGGCCCAAAGTATTTTAAGTACGTATCTCCAAATATGTGCCGGTATATGTAGTCGTCCAGATCCTCAAACACATCATCGCTGAGACTGTGATATTCATCAATTTCCTCAAGGTAATCCTCAACGCCACTAACAAAGTCCGTAAACAGCATCTGGTCATGGATGAAGACGCCGTTATGGAAGAAATTATTGATGAAGTTCTCCAGCTCTCTCCAGTGGTGGAAATGGCTGACTTCTTTATGCAAATAACTGCGCAGAAGTTCGTTAAACTCATCCGCACGAATGGGGTCCATGGCCTTATTGAACAGACTCATCGACTCCTGATACGCACAGTCAAAAACACCCGAACAGCCTTTGAGTGACATTTTCTGACCCATAGTGGTGTAGGCTTTCTGATTACCAGGTTTGCGTGTGTTGCGATCGGCGGGAAAGAAAGAGTCAATGGTTGATTTGCGAGGATGTCGGTGTAAAGGTTTCTGAGGCTGCCAATCTTCGGCACGTTTGTTTCCTTGCTCTTGCTGAAACGTTTGATGCTCGGGTTTCCTGGCTTGAAACCTCTTTTCATGGTTGAACACGTTCGAGGCAGAGTCTTTAAAATGCCTGAACGTGGATTTAACGGAGTCGGAAAATTTACGGAGATTTTCCTTAACCGCCTCTTTGGCCTTCTTGATCTGCTCCTTTTGATGGTGCACAAACTCTTTGGTGGAATTCTTCACAGCATCAAACGTTTCTTTCACCTTTCCTAGCATCCCATCCTTGGGAATCTTGGTCTTTGCATCCCTGTCACCCTTGGCTCTCTCCTCCTTCGACTCCACGTACAGTCTCTCCCAAAGATCAGAGCGCTGCTGCTCAAACTTCAACTTGTTTTCGAGCTCCTGAAGTTGAGCCTGCAGTTCTTCGGTCTCGGGATCCGTCTTGCCCTCAACATCCTCCTCTTTCTGACTCATTTGCTCCAGTTCTTCCTTCAGCTTGTCCGTTGCCTTCCGCTCTTTATCGAGCTCTTTCCGCAACACCTGAGCCTCGGCCATCAGTGCTTCCCTTTGGCTCATGAAGTTGCGTAATTTCTGTTTCTCCTCCTGCAAGTAGCCCTTCAGTCGCTGGTTCTCAGACAGGATTGAGTCGGTCCCGGCTCCTCTCTCCTCCAGCTCTTGGATCTGCCCCCGCAGGTACCTCAGTTCCTCCTGCAGGGCCGAGAGAGATGCCTCTTCTCGCTCCAGAGTGATTTTAAGGTCCTGGTTCTCCATGGTCAGATCTTTTTGCCGAGACTCCATCTCACTCTTGGTTTGCATCAGTTGCTCATATAAATCTTGTTTTTTGGCCTGCAAAAAGGAAGCCAAACTGTTAATGTGTCAAGTCCATTATACAACCAAGTTAGCTAAAACTAAAACCACATTTTTGTTACTTTAAATTAAATTAAATATACAAAATATTTTTTTTTCAGTTAGTTGTCAAAGGAACATTTCTCATTTGAATTAAGTTTACATTGATGTACTAAAATAACTAAAACTAAAACTGAAATAAAGTTAATAAAAACTATAGATATATAAAAAAAAAATCTTTTTTCAGTTTCAAAACAAAAAACGTATCTCAATCATACTAAAATAATACTAACAAAAACCAGTAAAAATTGGTGAAGTTTGTTGCAGCTAAACTTTGTTTTTAGTTAAAGCAACCGTTAATGGAGACATGTTACCTGTAGCTCTTCCTGTTTGACTCTGAGATGCTGGTTTTCTTTAGTTATCTTATCCATGATGCTTGTGAGGGACAGCACCATGTCTTGCTTTTCTTCTAGATTTTCTCTTAGATTTTCAACCACTTCCTAAATGCATAGAGACAGGGCCGTGAGAATGGACATCTATTAAATTCTACTCTTCTGTTCAAAAGTTTGGGGTCGGTAAGACTGAACATGTTTTAAGGTTTCTTATTCACACCAAGGCTGCATTTATTTGATTAAAAAAATACAGTTAAAAACAGGAATATTGTAAAATATTATTGACATTTAAAATAACATGTTTTCAATTGTAATATATTTTCAAATGTAATTAATTTGGCTTGAGAGAGCCAACTTACTGAAATCCTATTTAAACTTATTATTATTCTTCTGACAATTACATTTCTATATGTATCTCCTCCTAGAGCTTTAACTCTACATACTCCAAACTCGGCTCAGACACTCAAACTGATCTGACTCGGTGTGCTCTATCTTTTCAGACTGATCGGACTTACGGTTTTCCTACAAATGACGATCAAAACTCGGAAAAACTCCCATTGACTTTTCATTGTGGAATGTTTTCAGATTCAAACTCACCAACCGACAAAAATTCAAATCTAAACACCTTGAAGACTAAACCAAACTGCCGTTCTATACTATATTAGCCAATGAGACTCATTTAAACTAATAAACTCTAAACTCATACACTAATAAACTAATTAACTTATTTTAATAACTAATTAACTAATAAACTCATGAATTCATAGACTTATGAAGTCTTAAACTCATAAATAAATTGAACTCTAAACTCATTTAAACTTATAAACTCTAAACTCAAAAACTCGTACACTTATAAACCCATCAATTTATACACTTATAAACTCTAAACTCAAACTCTTGAGTGTGTGTGTGTCTGAGTGAGTGTGTGAGCGAGGTAGTCTGAGTGAGTGAGTGAGTGAGTGAGTGTGTGTGTGTGTGTGTGTGTGTGTGTGTGTGTGTGTGTGTGTGTGTGTGTGTGTGTATCTAACTTATCTATCTATCTATCTATCTATCTATCTATCATAAACTTCAAACTACTTTAAACTTCAAACCACTTTAAACTTCTTAAGTTTAATGCTTCCAGCTCCCAAACTTGAGTACCCTAGCAACCGTTTTGCAAGATATGCCATAGGCGTAATTTGCGGGTGGGACGGGTGGGACATGTCCCCACCACTTTTTACTAAGGTCTATATTGTCCCCACCACTTTTGAAACATCTCGCGGCACGAATGTACCGATACAAATAAATAAAACATCTCCAGTTAACTAGCAGAGCATTCATTCAGTTCGTTTGTTAAATATAAGGTGATATAGCGCTGAAATGTGTTGTTTTTTTAAATCAAGTGATCAAAGTGCTCGTTGCCGCTGCGATCAGTTGCCGCTACTGTGTTCTCTTGTGGCTCGCGCACAGTAACAACACGCGACAACAAGACTCTATTCGTTCCGGTGAAATTACAAAACAAAATGCATAAAAACATATCCTTGCCTGATATCCAACCACGGATAAACATAATCGGTTTTGATGAGAAAAATTAAAAAATAAAATAAAAAACCTATATGTGTGCAGCTTAGAACCCAGAACCTCTGACACGCTTGGCAAAAGTTCTGCCACTGGACCATTTAAAAGTACTCTTTACCTAACGGATCTATGTATTTATTCACGTGTAAATTCTCACCACAAACAACATATATCAAACCTCATTAAACGACAAATTAAACCCAATGTACTATTTAAATCGATTGCTGGACATCGTAATGTTATTGTACATACATCTGATTTATGATTTTGCATCCCCCCGTCCCACCCACTTTTTAAAACAAAGTTACGCCACTGCGCTATATCTCTGTATCAGAACATATAGAGATGAGGTTTGGCTCTTTTGACTCATGCTAGCAAACAGCACTTCCAACATGCTACACATGCTAGCAGTGAATAGCTACATGCTAATAGCGATTAGTTAAAGGAACACTATGTAGCTTTTCAACCTTCATAATATATTTCCAAGACTCTTGTGAGTGTACATCGACTTACAATAGGTTGAATGACACGTCTGCCATAGCCTGACGGGGTCTGTATCGCTTTTACTGGCACTACGTGGTTCGGGTCGTAACCCTAGCACAAAAAGAACTACAAAATTCGACTGCTTTACGGCATACGTCACTTCCCCCACCACTTCCTCAAATTTGGACGTGAGCGTTTATATACTGTCTATGGACGTGAGAGGTCAACCAGCGTTTGTTTTCGGCTTTCGTGCGTATGTTTTTGTCATGGGGGCTGTTTACACCTGGCCACTTCATGCGTTTTCTCAGATCGGATAGCTATCTGATCGTGAAAAGAACAGGTGTAAATGTCCTCCGAAACGCATTCAAGACGGATTTGAATCCGATCGCTCAAACCACTTCAGGAGGTCTGAGACGCATTCCAGACGAAACTGGACAAGTGTGCATCTGGTTGTTGAAACCACATATGTAAATTGTACTCCTCCCAAAAATGTTAAAAAGAAATAAATAAAAAAACGTGTGAGAGCGTGTTATGTTATTGCCAGATATGACGACGCTAGTGGAACACGCATTAGCGCAGCTGAGCATCGATTCATCAAGCCAACGTGCAAACTATCGCAAATCAAAGTGAAAGTAAGTCGCAGACGCTTATCACACAATCATCATCATTAAAAGTAAAGAAACGAAATGATCTTACCAGGGCTGTTACTGCTCTCTCTTATTGCTGTCTTTGATTTTGAAATTTTAGCTGATGATCAATAAAATGCAGCTCATATCTGTTGCTTTCGGTGACGTGCACTCCATTAAATCTGCATATAGCGCGAGAATTGAAGATCGGATTTAAATCCGTTTCGCAAAAACACATTTATGTGACCAGGTGTAAATGGAATCGTTTTGATAAATCAGAAATCCGATCTGAGAAAATGCATTTAGTGGTCAGTAAATAAATCTCTTATCTGTAAACTTGTTTGCATTCTATGTTGTATGTTGTTGCGCTTGCTTGTAGGCTAGTATGTCATTTTTTTACGATGCTGTTCATTCATCCATTGCTGATAATTAGACCAGTCCAATAATTTCCACTTATGTCTAGACAGCTTTTGATTATCAGAGCTGTTAACAGACTTGCTAACAAACACTCGTTTCTCTTACGTGTTTTTTGCGTTATGTTTTATTGCCTAGCTTGCCTCACGAACTAGTTTGCTAGCTGAACTCTTGTGAGGTGTATAATTTATCACGTAGTCCTGAGGGATATCAGACGACGCTGTTGACGTTGATTCTTGCGATTATCATGAGAACAGTTTTCAATATCTCACATAAATATCAAGACATAAATAAGTCTAACGTAGAGGTGGAGGGGTATTTACAACAGTGCAAGTATTCCACAGCGACTCTAGGGGTCGCTGTTTGACAAAAACACAATTTCTCCACAATGTACCTTTAAGTGCTAAATCATGCCAAGATCATGCTAAGAACTCCATAGTAACCATCTGTGACAATTACCAAACACCTAGCAACACCATAGGAACCACCCAGAACACCCTAGCAACCACCTAGCAACACCATAGCAACCACCCAGAACACACTAGCAACCGCCTAGCAACCACTCAGAATACCTTAGCAACCGCCTAGCAACACCATAGCAACCACCCAGAACACCCTAGCAACCGCCTAGCAACCACCCAAAACACCCTAGCAACCGCCCAAAATACCCTAGCAACACCATAGCAACCACCCACAACACCCTAGCAACCACCTAGCAACCACCCAGAACACTCTAGTAACCACCCAAAATACCCTAGCAACCACCCAAAAACAGCCTAGCAACCACCGATAACACCCTAGCAACCGCCTAGCAACCACCCAGAACACCCTAGTAACCACCCAAAATACCCTAGCAACCACCTAGCAACACCCTAGCAACCACCCAAAACATCCTAGTAACCACCCATAACACCCTAGCAACCGCCTAGCAACCACCTAGAACACCCTAGCAACCACCCAAAATATCCTAGCAACCGCCTAGCAACCACCCAGAATACCCTAGCAACCACCCAAAACAGCCTAGCAACCACCCAGAACACCCTAGCAACCGCCTAGCAACCCCCAGAATACCCTAGCAACCGCCTAGCAACCATCCAGAACACCCTAGCAACCGCCTAGCAACCACCCAGAATACCCTAGCAACCGTTTAGCAACACCACAGCAACCACCCAGAATACCCTAGCAACCGCCTAGCAACACCATAGCGACCACCCATAACATCCTAGCAACCGCCTAGCAAAAAACGTTCTGCTCCAAACTTTCTCAAGCCAACTTAAAGTTTGTCTCGACGAACTTTCACATCTAGTTTATTACTGTGATGCAAAGTTTTCAGCATCATTACTGCAGTCTTCAGTGTCACATGATCCTTCAGAAATCATTCTAATATGCTAATTTCTGCTCAAGAAATATTAATTATTATTATCAATGATAAAAACAGCTGTGCTGCTTCATATTATTTTTGTGGAAACTGATATATTTTGTTTTTCAGGATTATTTGATGAATAGAAAGTTAAATATAACAGCATTTATTTGAAATATAAATCTTTGTAACTTTACAAATGTCTTTACTTTCATCCTTGTTGATTAAGTGTTAATATCTTATATACTGCTTGTCAAGAGAGAAAAAAAAAAACGGTCTGATTTAGAAAAGATCCTTGATAATTAGGACAAAAAGTAAATACATTAAAAAACAGAGCCAGGGAATTTAAAGAGTGTGTCTTTGGGATTTTGCATGCAAGGTATAAACCTCTTTAGTTGAGGGGAAAATATTAAAAACCAATAACAACAATACAGCCAAAGTGGTATAAATGTAGAAGCAGGGCTGGACTGGGACAGAAAATCGGCCCTGGCATTTTGGCCCAGACTGGCCCACTACATATGATCATAAACACCACCCATCTTTGCACGCCCTTGAATATGTTTTTGTTCAACTCCTATTCATTAAAACCACTAATGCCATGTAATGAGTGAGTAAACGAGTGAGAGTTAACAGATGAAATAAGTACAAAATTGTAATTTATTAATACAATTGAACTATACTCCACAGTGATGCATCCAAAAAACAAGCTATAAGCTGCATTGGCATAGCAATACCAGTGTTTCTCACAGGATTTTTGGTAAAACTGTGGTGGGTGGACCTCAGTCCTTCTAGGGGGGTTTGGGGGCAGGCACCCCCTAAGACAATTTTGTGCATTTTAATGTTATATTCATCAATCTGGTGCAGTTTGAGGGTTCGAAATTAAAAGCTCCAACCCATATTCAGTGTGCAAATTAAACAAAGAAAAAATCAAACTTTTTTTAGTCAAGTCAAGTCAAGTCAAGTATATTTGTATAGCGCTTTTCACAATACAGATTGTATCAAAGCAGCTTCACAGTATTAAATTAAAATAATACAACAAAGTTTGTTTCAAGAGGAATTTATTGATTGATAAAATTAAATTAAATATCCCCAAAATATCCCCAAATGAGCAAGCCAAAGGCAACAGTAACAGTGTCTGTCTATATTACACTACTACATAATAATAATTATATTATTAATCTCATGAGAGTAGCCTAATAGCCATATATTGTAAAACAAATGCACTGAAAAATAAAGAAAACTTTCATAATTAGTTTTGTGCTAATTTCTAAACTTGAAACAGATAAGCACATGATCTTTTATTTTGACGGAAACTGCATCAAGCTTTTATTTTGGCGGAAAACATGGATAAAAACGCGTCTCTTTAAACTTCTAGTAAATTTCTTTAATCGTCAACTATGCAGATGTGGAAATAATGCGTAACTGGGTAATGGGTTCCTACACTCATAGCCAAAGTGTTCTGAACGTAGTTCTGCTTACCGCAGACTCTACCCTTTCTCATCTCTCTCCTGATCCTCCTCACTTTCCTCCTCATCAGCCACGGGAGCTGATGAAGGTCCTGCTGCTGCAGAAAACATATATTTTGACACATTTTACAGCGTCTGCTTGAAGGGCCTGTATCTATTTTTCACGCTATTTCTCTGCACATTCCTTGCGTTTCTTCTCCATGTCTCAGACTGTTTTGACAGATACACACTGACATTGCACGCTCACTCAAAGCCCAAAGGGGGAGGTGTTTAAAGATGTGATTGGGCCAGCCCAGTGTCAATCAAGAAAACAACCAATGGGCCGCTGATCTACGCGTTTCATGGGCCGGTCTGTCAGTGGAAAAAAAAACTAACGCTTACTTTTTTTTTTTGACCAATGCATTACACCGGCACTAACCCAGCGCCGTCCATTAAACAAAACAAAACGAATGGGCCGCCGATGTATGAGTTTTATGGGCCGTAAAAAAAAAAAAAGTATGAGATGTATCTGCCCAAAAAGCACGTCGGCCCACCGGGCATTTGCCCGGTATGCCAGATTACCAGTCCAGCCCTGTGTAGAAGTGGAAGAATAAAGGAGAACAAAATTAAGATAAAGAAAACTAAATCTCAGCATACAAAGCTGAATCTGAGAAGAAATTATCAGCAGAAAAGCTACAGGATGATGAAAGCTGAAACAAAGTTCACCAATGAGACAAATAGGAGAAAACATAGAGAGGTGTAATCGATCAGAAAATTGAATCCAAACTAGTAAATCAATTTTGCCCATCACTATGCAGAAGCCATGAATGTCAGCTTAAGTCGGTGATGTGTGATGTTATTTTCTTACTTTTACTCTCTGATGGAAGTAAAATAACAACAAACTGCTTACCTGTGTATAGTATGCTTCATCAATAAGGTGTACACTGACTGAGTTTGGTCTTTTTATATCACTGGTAGTCCAGTAAGCCAGTGTTTAAACGTTAAGTTTTTAAAATGTCCTGCAACGGGGGGAATCCTGGAGTGTATGATATGAGGGCAACCCCAGTACTGCAGCACAACGCCACACAAGCATGTTATAACTTGAGGAAACAATGCAAAGGAGAGCAATATATGTCTTTTTCAGATGTAATGTATGTTCTGCACATCAGGGGGAATAACATTATATCTCTTTTGTGGTGTAGATTGCAGCTTAAACGTACACAGGGAAAAGAGTAACCATGAAGACTTTGAATTAAGCATACATGCAGCTTTCGTGTCTTAATCAGCTTTTCTGCATAAATACTGACCCTGATAATCATAACTTACCACTTGCTCCATTTCTAAACGAGTTTTTGTGAATGAATGAATGAATGGCTCAACCTGTTGCTTTGGTTCTCGTCATCACCCGCTTGCACCACCTGCTGGTTAGGTGACTAACGGCAGATGGAGATTAAGCATCAGTACTCTACTGCTATTCCTGCCGTTCCCAAATGTGCAAAGTAGAATATTCAGCCGAATTTGAACCACTCAATTTGTAGAAATTAATTTGTAAAGTAAAATAAAATGGAGTGTTGTTTTTAAACAGACTGAATATTTTGGAAATGAAGCTGATTAAACCATGTTGAATTTCAGCCCCAAAAAATGCAAGCCCTGAAAATACAATGCATTGAATTGCAAGCACTGTTAAAGCAATGCATTTTTTTTTTTATTAGTGCAATTCAACATGTTCTCTTCTCAAAGACATTTGTCATTATTTTACTTCCATGATCTCTAGGAAAAAACAAGTCTTTGAATCTAAGTAATAGCTTTTAAATCTGCAGTCTTTCTCAGGCTCAGTGAGCGGACTGTGACAGACAGGACTTACTTACAATGGCCAGTTCTCTCTTGGACGGCACTTCCAGCTCATTCACGCGGCTCTTTTCCACAATCCTCTGCCTCTCCTGAACCTGCATTGTGCCTGGAACACACACACACACACACACACACACACACACACACACACACACACACACACACACATTCTGATAATTAATACTGTCTATAGTGAACGTATATCAGCAACATTTAACTGGTCACAACCAGGGTTCAGGTTCAGTGGGAAAAATTACAATCTGGACATGCTGTTTTGTATGATATAATCTGTATAATCTCTTGCAAACTTCATTGCTATATGTTGATTTATAGAACACTGTTAGGACTAACACCAGTTCATCTTCAAAATATTTAGCTAAACCAACCTTGTAATGTTTCACACTAGAAACCTTAAAAGTATTCTTCGCAATGTTCCTAGAAGAAAAAGCTATTATGGTTGTTCTGATTTTAATTTTGCTGCCCCTACAGACTGGAATAATTTACAAAAATTACTGAAAATCAATACATATTTTGTTTCAACTATTACGAAATTGGTAATAATGAGTGCTTTGAACAACTTTCAAGTTTTTTGATAGCTATTGGATAGCTATATGTATTTTGTGTATCTGTTAATGTAATGTATATACATAAAGGGGCCTATTTTAATGATCTAAGCACATGGTCTAAAGCTCACGGCACAAGCACACTTTTAGTAATTTAACGACGGGAAAAATGGTTGGCGTGCCCAGCGCATGGTCTAAAAGGGTTGTCCCTATTCTCTTAATGAGTAATGGCTGTGTTTTGGGCATAACGTGCAATAAACCAATCAGAGTCTCATCTCACATTCCCTTTAAAAGCCAGTTGTGCTCACGCCATGGCGAATTCGCTATTTACATGGCGGAATTTGCAAGCGGAAAAACTGAACGCTTCTCTAGCGAGGAAATGGATCTACGGGACAAAGTGTACGAGCGTTGTGCTATATAATAATTTTTTTGTTGTTCTTTGAATTAGTCAATTATTTTAAATAAAATTAAAATCATTCATTATTTCATTATTACATAATGATTTAATTTCTATAGGCTATATTTTTTAGCAGACTTTTTTTTTTTCCAGTCCTGGACTCGGTCTTGACTCGGACTCGAACCTTTTTGGACTCGGTCTTGTCTTGGACTCGAACCTCTTTGGACTTGGTCTTGACTTGGACTCGACAAGTCCTGGTCTTGGACTTGTCTTGGACTCGACAAAGGTGGTCTTGACTACAGCCCTAGTTGGAACTAAACTCTGCAGGACAGTGGCCCACCAGGACTCAGTTTGCCCATCCCTGCTGTAAAACCTCACTGCATTCCACCATGTTTTCACACAAAGCAAAACCTATGATGCATGCTGCACCTGTGCAAGACTGCTGCTAACTTTACTTAAAGCTGGACAGTATTTACCACCAATAGTCTTTCAATTCAAATAAGGTTTTAATGATAATTAAAATATAAAATGGTAATACCATCCCGTCTAGAATTTTATCATGGTTTATCAATAAATTGGTAGCTGTTTCATCTCTACAAGGTATTACCATCTGTAAGACAGACATCCATCTGTAAGACAGACATCAGGTCCCTGCTCACCATAGAAGTGCCCGAAGCCCATGCTGATGGCGATGAGCAATGCTAACAGGATGCATTTGTTCAGAGTGCTGCTGACATGACCTTGATTTTGCGGAGCAGCGCGGGCATCCGGATGGGCTTGTATGTCCTCAACAACCTGATGTAGAATCAAACATGCATAATTTCAGAACATGGCATGCACAATGTTTTGTTGTTGTTGCTGTTGAGATAGCTGGCTAACATAAATACGGTTTTGTGAAAAATGCAACAACGATTAAAGGAAGTAAAGGTTTCATCAGTTAGAATTATGGGTGTAACGGTTCTCGGTACAAAAATCCAACAGTGCAATTCTCCCACGGTTCGGCACGCATTTGCAATTCAGTTAGTCTTAATCTGTCAACACATCTATTATATGGTTTGGTGAAAAAACAACAATGCATAAAACAGAGTTCAGCTAATGTATGGTTCCGATGGATATGGTCCACAATCGCATGTGTTTAATGTGAGAGTATCTGTCCAATCAATTGTTAAATCTGCTGCTGACATCACAGTTCCTCACGAAGAGACAAGCTACTAGAGCCATGGTAAAAAAAAACATGGACAAAACAGTCACTGTTTGTAAACTTTGTTCAATGCAAGTGCTGTATGCTCAAGGCAATATATCTAATATGACCAGTCATTTCCGCTATCATCACCCGGGTGTTGATAGCGCGCGAGGTAGGTGAGACCGAAACAGCACACATTTCCTTTGGTGTTTAAACAGGCATTCAGTGCTAATAATAACAAAACAACAACGAAAGCACTGGGGGGTTTTGTTTCCAAAGACATTCAGCCCTCCGTTATTGACGATGTGGGATTTCAGCATATGATTAAGACGCTTGAGCTGCGATACGAAATCCCTTTGCATGCCCACTTCAGCAGCAAGTTTATTCCTGAACTGTATGATGAAACACAGGGCAAAATTGAGAAAGAATTGGCAAACACTCAATACGTAGCTCTGACAACTGATAGTTGGACCTCCAGGGCAAATGAATGCTACTTGACAGTGATAGTACATTACATTTTGGATTGGAAAATGGAAAGCTCTGTGTTACAAACATGCCCCCTTTTTGAAAGCCACACAAGTTGTCATTTGATTGATGCACTGATGAGTGCAGTGACAGAGTGGAAGTTGGAGACCTAACATCACCATTTCAGTCACCACAGATAATGCACAGGACATGGCGAATGCCATCAAAGAAGCAGCTGGACTAGGGACAAAATTGTTATGTTTTGATACATTCTTAACCTTGCAGCCAAGAAGGCAGTAGCACTTAAACAGATAAGCCATCTGCTGAGTAAGATTAGAAAAGTAGTAAAAAATTTCCATAGAAGCATGACAGCAGCTCATGCCCTGAAAGTCAAGCAGGAGGTGCTAGATAATACCTGTTCACAAACTAATACATGAAACCCCAACTTCTGGAGCAGCAGCCTGCCATCTACTCTGCCCTGATGGACAAAAAATGTTAAGAAGAATGTAAATAATATAATATAATATAATATAATATAATATAATATAATATAATATAATATAATATAATATAATATAATATAATATATAAAATATCTCCTGGAAAAAAAGTAGTAGTTAAGTTGTTGAGTATAAGTTATAAGTTGTTAAGAATAACAATTAAACCATTTTTTATGGTTGGGGATATTTGGGGATATTTAATTTAATTAATCAATCAACAATACTATTGATCAGCATTACCAAACGTGGACGTTTTACACTAGAAACAAACATTGATGTATTATTTTAATTTAAATACTGTGAAGCTGCTTTGATACAATCTGTATTGTGAAAAGCACTATATAAATAAACTTGACTTTATTTTGTGTAAAATGCATTCTATTGGCAAGTGATGTAACCGGGGTAACACCAACTATCGCAACAGGCCTAGTACACACTGCGATTTTGTTGCATCCTAGGCTAATCCATCCTCTGATCCTAGGCTAAAATCTGAAGTTTTTAAACGTTAGTTTGACATGTTCACCAACAGCCGATTAATGACCGCTGCGATAAAATTTTACCTTTGACGTTAGAGATTTCTTTGTAGCCACCCATTCAATCCCTTGTGTAATGCAGCTCACTGTCACTGAATGTGTCATTGATTGATGATGTAAAACTCCAGATGAGTTTTCTTTCGTACAGTCTGACAGTATTGACAACTGAGATCTTACAGTGTGACATGGCTTAAAGCGAGAATCATGTTCGTACAGTCTGACAAGCTACAATCGTAAAGGACTATTATAAATCGTATAGTGTGCACCCGGCTTAATCCTCTTCTCATCGACTTCCATTTAGTCGACAATTAGGGGGCAGCTCAACATACAAGGCATAAGATTGCATCGAAACAGATGCAGATCCACATGCATGAGAACAAGTATCATCATGTTGCTAAACTTGCAAAAAAATACCTGTGTGCCTCTGTGTGACATCAGTGATAAGTGGAGTGGAGACATCGTTTCTAAAAGCAGATCTTGACTTGCAACAGAAAATGAAAAAAAATGGAAAAAAAAGATCTACTTGCACAGAAACATGAAGATAGTGGCCTAGAATATAAAAGAGTGACCCAGTGTTCTGAGCTTCCAAATATTTTATGTTGATTTTGAAATGCACTGTATGTTGATACATTTAGCATAATAATGTAAAGTACTCTTAAGTTAAAATTAGATTTTTTTGAAGGGGTGAAAAACTGCTTGTGTTTAAATTTTTTTAAGGATGCCTGTTGTGACCAAAGTGTTAGGTGTTTGTTACCAATAAATAAGAATTTTCTCTTTGAATTTGTACTTTTTTCCCCTAAACATAGCACATACCACACCATACCACAACCATGACCCTAAAACCGTGATACAAACCGAACCGTGAGTAATTTGAACCGTTACACCCATAGTTAGAATAGGTTGGTTTCAAACACATCAATAGTGTTCTCTTTCGAATGTGAACTCGCACTGCATCCTAGAATGCTAATGGGTAAATGCCTCAGCGTGACCGGTGTCTGAAGGACGTGTCTAAGGTTGGGTATCGTTTGGGTTTTTTACGATACCGGTGCCAAAACGATACTTTTAAAACTGTATGCCTAAATGCCTAAACTGATAAAAAATTTATAAAATAAAAAAAGAGCCACAAAACAATGGTGGATGACATTAAAGAATGGCTTTTTTATTGAAAAAAAATTAATATTTTTTTTCAATTGAACAATATAAAGTTTAAAGTGTACTTAAATATATAAATCTAAGTAAATACAAAACAACGAATTTATATAACAAATCCACACTACAACCTAAGCCACCTAACCCAACTATAATAATTTAACAGACACTAAATAACAGTTACATTACAAATAACACAAAAGTAGTCTGTATTATTGGTATGCTATGCACCAGCTTCAAATTTGAGCAATTCTTTTGCAGAAATATGACTACATTTGTCTTCTCTGGCAAAAAAAAAAAAAAAAAAAAAAAAAAACACATCTCCTGACTTATTGCATGTCCTGCACAGGAGAAAACCCTATCAGATGGTGTTGATGAGGCACCATGTTCTTGTGTGTTGTTGTTCCGACTTGCGTTCACGTAATTTTCTGGCATCATGTAAATGCAGTATAATTTAACTAGCGATCATGTGCAGTGATGATGCTTCTTAAGTCCGTTTCGGGTCCGACATCCGGGTTAGCGGTAGCATAAGCCATCAGGCAAGTGTTATTTAAATAAACTCCTGATGTACTTACAAACTTTCCAATGCCTAGTTTTATGAGTACAGAACCTATTTGTACTACTGTAGAAGTTTTGTACCATTCCAGGCATTATTAGTGGGATAATTTACGAGATACAACCTTGGATCCATTAGCGCCTGCACTAGGCCATTCGGCTGATATCTCTAAATAAGCTCTAACTTGGCTCGAGGTCATGGTGCAAAGGACCCTAGGTTGAAATTACTCCAAAACATCCCTTTAATTCTTTAATGCATGATGCTTTAAATTCCCCCTGTAGTCAATAATTGTATCTCTTGAAACTCATCTCTGATCACCAAAATGACATTAAAAAGTTTTTTTTTTTTTTTTGCAAAAAATTTCTTCATGCCTTAAAATAGCTTAAATGTAACTCTACACTCTGGCTTCATTCACCATCTCAGAGTCAGACAGCTGCCTTCTAACAATCATCAGAAACGCTTTGAACAACTCAGAATATCAGTGGATAAAGGCATATGGTTCAGCATAACATCTTAATATACATCATACAGACGCTATTTTGCTCAATCTACCCGATTTTTCATATCAACAGAAAACTATACCGGGATAACCTGGCTTCTCTCGCAACTCCAAACAGTTAAAATGACAAATAAATGCATACTCAGAGAACGCTCCACAAGAAATGTTTGATTATATCATCTGGAAGCTCAAAATTGATCATGCTTACAATGCACATTTTAAATAGCTTATTGTACACGCAAGTTAAATGCCCTTCTGCGCTGCTGCATTGTATGGCACACACATACAGACAGGAGCTCTCTCATCACGTGCAGATTGCGCGCACACAGAATCATTCAATAGTGCAGAAATGAATTGTCAACACTTTTCTGTGATTTATCAACAAAATAGCTTATAAACTGAAAAGTTCTAACTAAAACCCACAGCTTCACAACTGACTGAGAAACGCTGCCACAATGCATTCATATAAATGTAATCTTTACTGTGCTACTTTATCTGTATCTGATTTAGAACGAGCAGAAATCTGTGAAAAATATAATGACCCAGCAGTTGATCAGGTGATGCAATGAACATTCTGATCACATAGGTGTGATCGTATGCGTCAAAGGGTCAAGTGGCACCGAAATCTGTGTTCTGATTCGGTCTGGTACATTCTGGTCATATAGGGGGTTTCGGTACCCAACCCTAGTCGCCGGTCAATACAATTGTCGCATTTAGACACTGGTCATGCTGAAGCATTCCCCATTAGCGTCCTAGGACGCAGAGACTCGTTCTCATTCTCAGAGAACCAAGATTACACTTGTTACCAGAGACGTTTTGCTTTATCGTTTTCCAGCAAAAGCATGTTTATAAATGTATATCCGTCATGTAGTTTATGGTTTCAGCTCACGAAGAAATGGTTCTGACCATATTTCAAAAATGTTAAATATAGATGTATAATTTGCAGCTACATTTCCAGCTAACTAAAAAATATTTGTTGTATATAAAATATAAAAAGAAAAAAAGTATAAAATAATTTATAGTATAAAGTATTATACAGTATTATGGAGTAACAAGCTGTTGTTGTTGTGATCAGTACCTCCTCCTGTCTCCTGTGGGGCTCCAGCAGATCTCCAGGCTCTGAGCCGGTGGTGCTCCTCCTCACTCTGCGTCTCCTCACCACAGGGCTGGCCTTCATCTCATCCTCCTCATCCTCACTGCTGCTGGTACCGCCGTCTTGCTGCACAGGCTGATCCACTGGGAAAACTGTGTACAGATAAAAACACACACAACCCAGAGGAATTAATATCTATTGTTCTTAAATGAAGCCAATTATAATTACCATTGAGTGGTGTGGCATAATGGAATAACTTTTTTTTTTTTTATATTACGTCTAATGTACTGTTGATTAAAATGCTTAATTAGGTATGGACTTGGTATTTTTGTGGACTTAAATAGACTTGAACTTGGTCCCCAAAAATATTTATGATTCTGAAGCTGAAAATCCAGAATGATGTTAGACACATGCTTGCACTCTCTGTCACTAATTAGTAATTACATATAAATAATGCCCTTTTTTTACTGTTAAAATCAGATATTTGGCATTATCAGGACCAACCAATATTCCCCCCTTGCATTATTATACATTGGGCCCTATTTTAACGATCTAAGCGCATGGTCTAAAGTTCACTTAGGGCGCCAGGCGCATGGTCTAAAAGGGTTGTCCTTATTCTCTTTATGAGTAATGGGTGTGTTTTGGGATTTATATGCGTTAAACCGTCTCATCTCCCATTCCCTTTAAATGCCAGTTGCGCTCGCGCCATGGCAGATTCGCTATTTACATGACGGAATTTGATAGTGGAAAGACCGAAGCCGTCTCCAGAGCGCAAACGGAACTGCTCGTGTGCAAGGTAAAAGTGCGCAAGCAGACCATCTACGGGACAAGCCGGATTCCACCATATGTTTTTGTACACAATAATAATCTTTTACATTGTAATCCTTTTAATTTTAATATTTGGCATGTTTGTGTGCTGATGTGCGTCCCAGTGTGTGTAATAAGCAGAGTGTACGCGTGTTGTGGACCCGCCTATAGGCGCACATTACTAACGCGCTCATTAAATAACAAATTTTTTAAAATATTGCGCCATTGACTTTAGACAAGGTTTCAGTTGTTCAATGGCGCAGTCTATTTCTGTTGCCTCAAAATAGCAACGCGCCAACAATGCGCCAGAACACACCTCGTTTTCAGACCAGCACACCCATGGGCGCACAAATGCGCGCAAATGCATTTGCTATTTAAACAACATGGCACAGGACGTGAAAATGATAACTGTGTCGGGCTGAAACTAGCAAAAAACACTTGCGTCGCGCTTGGCGCTGCATTGCGCCAGGTGTCAGATAGGGCCCATTATATTCAACGTTATATATACTGGTTTAATGTAGTACTGCCACTGAAAATTTTCTCACGCAGTTCTCTCGCGCTTTCAATGTAGGCATTCACACAATAATTGCACTAAAATTATTCGAATAAACCATCTAAAACACTTTGAATACCGTACAGTTCCGAATTCAAGATGGTGTTTTTTTTTCTTGGAAATACATCTGAAAAAATGGGGTTGTCTTATATTCAGGGTCTAGATTTTTACGTCAATAATACACTCGCAACAATAGGGAGCGCCAACTAAAATGAGTATGTCCCCCAGGACTGATAAACAACAGGGGATACATCAAACAACTCTCATTAAGCAGCCAAGAAATATGTTGCGTCAAAATGTATAGTTAGAAGATGGTGAGCCCAAAAAGACAGTCATAAAAATGCTAACAGCTAAAGAAAAGCTTACTGCGGTCCTAAAAACAGTCGCTTCAAAGAAATTGACAGGCAAGTGTGTCAGTACATAGCCGAAAAAAGAAATGAGGGGCTGCCCATAACCAGAGCTGTCATCCAACTGAAGGCACAGGCTGAACATACCCACCAGCGAGGCCCCTCATTTCTTATTTCGGCTGCATACTGATACACTTGCCTGTCAATTTCTTCGAAGCGGCCGCTTTGATGCGGCGTAAGAAGGATGCGGTGTAATGGATTAGCATTACGAGTCTTGCCCAGCGCTTGCCCTCCAACTTCAGGGAGAAACTGATGTCTTTTCAGTGCTATGTGATCAGCCTAAGGAAAAAACATTCATATCCCCTGGATCAGATAGGTAATTCGTATCAAACACCTTTGTTTCTGACATGCCAACATATGTCACTGTACATAAAAAAGCTGAATAATCAGTAATTGTGAAATCTACTAGAAATTAGAACTACAGGTTATTTTTATGGTATGTTTATTTTTAAAAGTGATATAATTGGTATATTTAACCAGGATTTACCATACTTTCAATATAAAAATTAAAATATGAAAAATAAAATCATTTTCTATATAAAAGACAAGATCTGGTCCCCAAAAAGCCTTTTTCCAAAAGGTACATTTTGAAAAGGTGGGGTTGTCTTATATTCTGAACAATATGGTAATAATACTACTAAAACTAACTGTGATATGGTGCTTTAAATTATGTTTGTGCTTTCACTTTACCTCTAACTAACAGCTAGTTGGTCATACTAGTTCTTAAGACACAGTCTTAACATAATGGCTATGTTTATGCAACTGGCCCCAGGGCGTATGCTCTTCAGATGATCAGTGCAATCAATCACAGTTCTAATCGCAAAGCATGTCAAAATGACTATTCTCAAACTTTAAAGGGTTAGTTAATCGAAAAATACTGTTCTCCATTTACTCACTCTCATGTTGTTATCACGTGTCGCCCACACATTTGAATGTCTGTGTTTACTACAGTATGCACGTTGTAAATCTGTTCATCATATAAAGCCATTGTGTCCTTCAGAAGACTTTGATTTGGATTAGGCCGCTCGATAGATGCCTTACTGACCCTTTTAGATCTTTCAAGATTAAGGGGAATGGACTTTAAATAGTGCAACATTTATTTTTTATTTATATAAAAAAAAAATCTTCATTTGTGTTTGGAAGATGAGCAAAAACCTGATAATTACAGTAATCTGAGTTTTGGATAAAACTAACTCTATATCGCGAATCATATGATTTACATCACCGGTACATATTGTCGCATTTTGATATTGCGATATCGCGATTTAACAATGTATCATTACAACACTATCATCCAGTAATGAAACAAGTGAAGTATTTATGAGTGAGTCATTGAATCGTTCATTCAAACTGATTCATTAAACATTTTAAATAATGCAGCAATTAACATTTGTCATGGATGGATGGATGGATGGATAGATTTGGTCCAACACTGGCTGTAATGAAAACACTCATAACGTAGTAGAAATGTGTAGACTTGTTACTTAATCAAAACTCTAAATACCTTTTAAACATAAAATTTGATGGTCAGTAAACGGACTATAGACATTGTGCCATATCAGGCAAATTCATCATAATGACTCACTAAAGGACCTTTAATACAGGTTATGTGGTGAGGTTTTACCTACTTTTTAGGGACCAAATAACAAAACCTGACCAACACACAAATTTGTATGAAAATAATGCCAAGTGCAGAACAGCGAATCCTGTAGCTTATTTTTGTACACACGGCAAACACATGCTTGCAAGAACACATCTCGCATGCCATGATGCAGTGCAGGAAAAGTTAACAAACCTGTTTACACTACAGTAACAAGCTAATCGACTAAACCAGCACATGACTTGTGCTCCAAAAATACAGCTGCAGGCCTAAAGCTGTTGTGAATGTCTCCTTTGTATTTGTTGTTATGCTTAAACAGCTATTGCATCAATATTTAGAGAAATAATTCATACAGAAGAAGGAAATGATTTAAGCATACTGGAAACACACCTAAAGGAACCAAGATTCAATAAATACTGATGAATATTAACAACATCTCTCCACAACAACACAATTTGAGGACTCATTCAGGTCTGGAGCACAAATAACCTAGAATACTCTCTAACACTTGATGGCTGCTCTGTCAAGTTTTCGTCTTCAGTTGCTCTTTGATACCAATCTTTCATTTGAAAGCCACATTTCTAGCATCTGTAAAACTGCATTTTTTCCCATCTTAAAAATATATCTAAATTATGACACATGCTCCCAATGACACATGCAGAAAAGTTAGTTCATGTGTTCATGACCTCAAGGCTAGATTATTGCAATGCTATTATGGGTGGTTGCCCTGCACTTAATAAACATACTACAGCTGGTCCAAAATGCAGCAGCTCGAGTTCTTACCAGAACCAGGAAGTATGACCATATTAGCCCAGTTCTGTCAACACTGCATTGGCTCCCTATTACATACATTTACATTTTTTGTTAATTACTCACAAGCACTAAATGGTTTAGCTCCTCAGTACTTGAGTGAGCTCTTAATGCATTATAGTCATTCACGTCTATTGCGATCTCAAAATTCTGGCCAGTTGATAAACACTTCCTATAACACCCGGTGTACTTGTTACATCGTAAGAGGAATGGTATCTAAGCTAAAATCAGTCTGTCTGTCTTATCCTTATCCCGAGGTCCATATGTAAATCAGATGGTGGACCTGCACCTAGACACGACCAACACACAGCCCAAAACACATTCTTTGCAAAATCTATTTATTAATTGATGATCTTTACAACGTAACTGAATCAACGCTGAAGTGACTTCAGCTGAACAACAGCCGAAATGCATATTCCTGTCATCACTGTAAAGCTGCTTTGAAACAATCTGTATTGTATAAAGCGTTATATAAATAAAGATGACTTGAGTTGACAAATTCTGACAACTAATTAGCTCACAGTCTAGTCAACTCAAGACATGAAATTGGGACATATGACAGCACACAGCAATGTGGGTCAAACAAACACATTACTGTGGCTTTTTCCACACACTTTACACGTGTTATCTGTTCTCGCAGCTATTGGCTGGGCGTTTCATCAGCCAAGTTAATGTGGCTGAACCTATTTTTGCCACATCACTTAACTCACTCACAAACACACTCGCTGTCCTCAGAGCTTTATCAGCATGCTGATCACAACATGCTCACACTCCCATGGCAGAGCACCTGAGAGAGAGAGAGAGCTGTGAAGCTGGCTGCCATATTCCCACAGTGTCCTGGAAAATCCCCATCCACTCCAATGCCAGTCTGCTGCCACTCAGGAGAGAGAGGAACATTTCAACAAGGCGAATGACATGAAAACAGTTTTAAAAAAAAGTGTGGATCATATTTAACCAGAAAATATTTATATATAGTATATACAAAAAGAGCCTGTTTTAGGATCATTACGAAATGTTGCATTATGACGTTATTTTCATTAAAATTAGGAATTATAATTATATTATTAATAATTAAGAAATTAAGTATTACATTACTTTTATTATTAAGAAGTATATATAGAAATGAATTTATGCAAAAAATTTAACATTTAAATTTATGCATTTCAAAATATAATTTCTGATTTTACCTTTTTTGGTAACACTTTACAATAAGGTTTCATTTGTTAACATTAGTTAACGTATTAACTAACATTAACTAACAATGTGCAATACATTAGTTACTGTATTTGTTAACCGTAGTTAATAAAAATGCAGTTATTCATTGTTTGTTCATGTTAGTTCACAGTGCATTAACTAATGTTAACAAATACAACTTTTGATTTTAATAATGTATTAGTAAATGTTGAAATTTACAAACAAAGCTGTAATTAATCCCAACAAAGATTAATAAATGCTGTAGAAGTGCAGTTCATTACTAGTTTATGTTAACTAGTGTAGTTAACCAACCAGTGTTCCCGACTTTTTTATTATTTATTTCACAGGAAAGCTATAGTTGTTAAGGTCTAAGCTGTTCCTAATCATCTCTAAGAGAAGTAATGAAATATGTTGCACATGTTGCTTGCCAATAAATAAAGAGTAGTCAATTCATGATATATTCTTATCTCTTAAAAGGTGCTGTACGTAATTTTTTTGACTGAACTAAAGCATAAATCTACCATACTATGTTAGTAGATATTTAGGAAAAAATGCTGTTCACCTACTTGTTTCTAAGAAAAACAAAGACAGTTATTCTACTTTGAAATGTGTGTTCTGTGTTGGAATGTCTGTTTTTTGTAGGCTATGTGTTTGTGATTTGTTAGGTCTGTGTTATCTTATCCACTGCTAATTTACTAGTATTTCAACACCCCGGATTGCACAGAGTATCATAGCCATGGAAGTCAGCAAACGGACTGGGTCAAAGATCGCAGATTATACCAACTAAAAAGCCTTGCCGTCCATATAAAAAGCACTATGACCATAGGCATATTAAAACGGGAAAAATCTACTCAAACTTACAGTTAGAGCTGCACAATTAATCTTTAAAAGATTGTGATCTCGATTCAAACACATTGAAATGCAATGTAAGTCGCTTTGGATAAAAGCATCTGCCAAATGCATAAATGTAAACACCCATGTGATTTCATTCCTAAATGACAACGATTTGCCTGTCTATTAAACTTTTGACAAAAATTGTAACAAAACCTGTTTAAAATAAGTATTATCACAAAAGTACTGAGATAAAAGTTTATAGTTCATATATAAACACTGATGTCTATAGTAGCGATCAAAATAGAGCAAATCCCCTTTTGAAAGTATCTTGCCACTTCAAATAACAATTGTATTGATTACATTGTTACGCCACTAGGTGGCGACAAGTGACTGTTAAAAAATGTATTTGCCATTGAATCATTTAAGGAATGGTTCGGTGTAATTTCAAACTAAGGTCGTTTGCACCATGATCTCGAGCCAAACACCCCTGGAAAGTTTGTGAGTACATCAGGAGTTTATTTAAATAACACTTGCCTGATGGCTTATGCTACCGCTAACCCGGACGTCGAGGTCACTTCCGTGATTTGTGAAAAGCCCGTAAAAGTCCTGGCAGAAAGCGATGCATAAGGATGTAGTGAAACGACTTTTTGACAACTTAGTGTTAACTAATAATTGTTGCAAACTGGTACTACCAACAAAATATTAGTGCATTCCTGGAACTGGGCGTCGTTACACTACATTAGGGCTGTGACAGTGGCAGTTTTTTTACAGTGGGTTGTTTTGAAATAATAAAACAAATATGTTTACTTGAGCAAAAAAGTGTTTATTTGAGCAATTCCGTCAAAGAAACAACACACTAAAGCCTGTAAAGCATTGAAATAAATATCAGTAAATACTGGTAACTTAAAGAATATAATAAAGTCGAAAAAAAACAAAAAAAACTTTCGTTTAATATTTCCACACAAAGACGCGTGATATAGCCTACTGCTCTGTGCTTTGTGGGACACGAGCAGGAAAAAGACCATCTCTTTTCTGATATATTAATGTTTTCTACTTGTTGTAAAAGGTATGAAGAGCGAATTTTATCTTCCACAAGGGCAAGGCATTTAGGCTATGTTTGATATTGCGCTGCCAGAGAAAGCGAAACTAAAATCACCTGCGCGTGTGAAACGCGCTTTACAAATAAACTTGACGTGCCTTACCATTTACCATATGTTAAAAAGAATTTGACGTACAAGTAAAAATGTAGGGTATCTGTCCTACAGAGTTTTTTCTACTTTACTACAGTAAAGAATACGAAAATAATAGGCCTAATTAAAAGCGAACAAAGGAAGAAACGTTTATAATCCCCTTCGTAAATGGGTGAGACGCGATTGGAGATATGGGAAAAGAAACAAGAGATTCCATGCAGGGATGAGTCACGATTTTTGAATATTCGATTAGTTGATTTAATTATAGAATGTCTAATAGGTTGTGCGATTATTCTCTAAAATAAAATCTCCATGTTCTGGTGCTAATGTGGTGGTGACGCGATCATGTAACCAGAGGGTGACGCTGCCAATAACGCACATAACAGCTGTCACAAAGAACCGGCAAAAGAACCAGAATTCAAAGCCGACAAGGCTTAAATTTATGGGCTAACGCACAACTCTCTCACTCGTCATGAATCCAAACTTTTCCATGGCTGCGATGTAACATTTAATGGCTAACCTATTATTTATTTTGTAAACAAAGCTTTGTGCTTCACTCGTGTCATAATATTCATGTAAAACAGCATTCACATACGAAAAATATTTTTTGGCGGACCACCGCCGGTGCTACTCAGCAACCGCGGTGGTGCGGTTGTCAAGTTTACCGGCACATCCCTACACTATATCCTTATTAGATTCTGGGGGGGGGTGTTTGGCTCGAGGTCATGGTGCAAAGGACCCTAGGTTGAAATTTCTCCGAACCATCTCTTTAATTCGTAAAGTCAGTTATAAAGATAATTCCACTGCTAATTACGGCATTGCAGTGGCATTGATATGCATGTAAACAAGTATTCCAACATGAATTGAAGGCAACGTTTTCCACTCACTTGTCTCTGACTCTCTAAAAGTATACTGGCTGCTCGATGAGCTTCCGAGATAGAACTCATCACTTCCTGCTTCCTTTGCCTCCTTGGCAACAGGCTCCGCCTCACAAGAGTCTGGCAGGGTTAGGATGTCAGAGTTCTCACTGGAGGAGCAAAGAATCACATGTTCTTCCCCACCCACATCATCTCCGGCCTGCAAGAAAACATAAATGCCCCTTCTTTAAGCTGGCTTACTTTGTGCAGAACAATAACACATGCCAAGAGGTAATTTGGGGTTTTAATCTCACCTTTTGGGCAGGTGCCACCTCCGTTGTCGTCTCCTCTCTCAGTGTGAGGTCTAAAGAAGTCTCTCCCAAACTCTCCTCACCCCGCTCGTCTGAAAACCTAACATCTACAGAGACAGGCATGATCTTCACTTGCAGTAATAGCAACAGAACATGTCTTACAAAAATTGGGCTCTACAGGCACTGTAACTCAACAAATGTCTAGAGACCCCAAGGCACAGATTCCATTGTCTATCGAGACAGAAGGATGCCAATGGAGTAGTGATGTCACAAGCTGATCATAAGATTTGCTTTTAACTGATCAGTATCGGCTATCTCAAGCCCGATCTTTTATTTTACATCCGCTGTCATGCAGGTGTCTTGCAGTAGGTGGTGGTATGCACTTCAAGTGGGTTTGCCAATCCCCATTAAGAGGAAAAGAAAAAGCTCAAATGTGCATGCCTGATGTTCAAGTGCCGTCTGTTCTAGGGCTTCACACACACACATTCAGGCTTCCGTGTTTGAAGTGCATGTTTGTAACGAATCACTCGAAAGTCAATTATTTACTGTATATTTTTATCTGCCGTCTGACTGTCTGAGACGTTGTTGTCATAAAGCGTTGCTGTGGGTTGCGTCTCTCTTTGGACTTGCATTCTGACACCACAAACGTCATGCTTTCTAACTTTAAAATCCACTTTTTTTTATTTTGTTGCAATTATTCTGCTTATTGTACATACAAAATACAAGAGGTTTATATTAGTAGTCCCATATTCATAATTGTGACCAAACACAATCTTATTATAATTTACATACATAGGCCTATAAATATAATTACTGATAGATAAGCATTTTTTACATTTGAGCCCCTGCCCCTAAGAAACTCTCTGCATGGCCCTGTATACATTGGATTATTTTTAATAACTAAAAATTGCAACAAGGCAAGCACTAGGAAACCGCAAGTATCGGATAGGGACTCTGTATTGGTAGCTACTCAATATTCAATGACTCGAATCTCAGGCACCAAAATTTGATTGGGCCATTCCTATAAATAGTTTTGTGTTTATTCATTTTGAATGACACAAAGGGTGACATCCTCACCGTCACGTATGTCCGGAGCACGGCTAACTGCTCTATCCTCACACTCTCCAGCGTTATCCGGCCCCAGCGTCTCAATGTCCGAACCCTGTAACATACACACACACACACACACACAAACACACACACACACACGCGCACACACACACGCACACACCAAGGTTATCACTATGGCTTAACGTTAAAAGCGTCAAACTTTTAAAAATAGAGTTGTTGCTTAGTAAACAAAATAAAAAAGCAGCTGTACTGGCTTCTAAAAGAGGAAAATAAAAGACAGAAGCAGCGATATAAGTGATATAAGTGAAAAACACAATGTTTGTATTATTTTGAATATAATTTGTAATTTAAATGAATTAATTACACATAAAATGTAATTTGTATATACATCATTTGCATTTACAAAATGTATATGTGTGTGCGTATATATATATATAAACTTTTGTAATTTGTATATATATATTAACTTGTACACTGAATAGCCTAATGAATAGGCCTACTGAAAAATGAAGAAATGTCAAAAATGAATACTGTTAAGTTATAAAAAGTTATATATGCCAATTATATAGCCTATGTATCAACCAAAAACCAAAAGAGCATCTAATGAGTATCATCATCAATAAGAAAATGTGGAAATTTAAATAATGCCACAATAATGATAATGGTCCTAAAAATAGTCAATTTTTTTCTTATGCAAAAAATAATTTAATATTTCTATCTTTAGATTTTAGAGCAAAATATGGCCTGTATGTGTTCTTGACAGGCTCTGTTTAATTGACCTAGTAGAGGATCATAAAAGGAGACCTCCCCAAAAGCATTTATACTCAGATTAGAGGTAAACCTGATGGGTAGCGAATAGCGATCCAAGCAATAAAACATTAATCACCTCATTACTAATGACTGTCCATCCACAGGACGACTCAGTGTCACTGGAGCTTTCAGACATCTCTCAACCAGCTAGAAAACAAATGTAAACACAACTTATGTTGTTGTCCTCTGTAATGATGTCTAGCTGAATGCTCATTTACGGGATAGAAATGTCAGGTTGACCCTGTCACTGGTAAATGATTATTCTGCATTTGCAGAAGCCATGTGAATAGAGATCTCCATAAACAAGAAGAATTGCAGATACAAATAAAGAAGCTTTTTTTTTCATTAAATATCTGACAGTAAACTGAAATCTGATGCATTCTGGTTTAACTTCATGCAAAATGTTTTTGAACCCTTAAGGCACTGAATTTTCAAGACTAGTAGAGATGCTAGAATTAATGAAAACAGCATGCAGGTTGAAGGTAGGTAAATAATGTGAGAATTCATTTTGGGTTGAACTATGTCTTTAAAAACCACAGATCTGAGTCAAAACTATCATCTGGTTGTTTCACTGGTTTGTTTTTCAGAAAGAGCCACCAAAAATAGCAGTCTGGTTTGTTAACCATCCAAAAAAGCAGAACAGAGCCATTGCACATATATGACATCATCCAAACAAAACTACTACTGCAAAAAGCATCTGATCCATGATATTTAGGTGCTTTTTTTGTATTATAGATCAGGGGTTTTCAAACTGGGGTCAAGGACCCCCAATATGGCCAAGGGAGTACGAAAGGGGTTAAACATTCAGAGAAAAACAGTGTAAAAAAATTGAAGAGTAAAAGAATAATAAACATAAGATTAGGCTACATTATCTAGCCAAATGTTGATTAAATAAAATAAAAATGTATTTAAATAAAATGTGATAATTTGATTAAAATAATTCAAATGTGATTTAAATAAATAATAAATCTAACAGTAACGTTACAGTACTATAGTGAGTAGAAAAATAACGATGATGAGGATTTGAGGATGGAGTTTCCTCATACTTGGGGTCCGTGGAATCTAAAAGATTGAATTTAAAAAAACCTTCCTCTGTTATAGATTGATAAGAAGTAAGTTAAATGGGTGGTGCATGATGCAGAAAACTGTTGTTTGATTCTGTGAAGTATGACAATATGATTAAACCCGTACAAAATATTTAAACATGACAACAGTGAGAGGATTATTTCAGAGTGCATCTTATTTCAGAACAATTCAGGTAGGCTAAATCAAATAAAATCGAGGCAGGAGACTGATATAATCTAAAGTTAGCCTTGCAATATATTTGCATCTAAAAAAGACCAAAACGATTTGTCTCACTACGTGAATTGAACTGCTGTAGTTTAGATGAGCAGATAAAATGACAAACACTGGCTCAAATATACAAAATATGAATGAGTCTCTTTAATCTGTCAGTCCTGCTATAGCTTTATGGTGACTTTAAACTGCATTAGGTGTCTTATTAGCTGTCCTTACCGGTTTTAAAGGTAAATTGCCGCGGGAGAAGGGAAGAAGGCAAATGTCCTCTGTGCAAATCTAGCATTAAACGTCACGCCTCTCCAACCGAGCCAAAGCATCAACATCAGACCATACGAACAACAACACTGTGGCGGCTGCCAAGAGGAAGATGGATGGGAGTTGTAGTTTTACATAACCATCTCCTCACTGGTGTCTTAACATTTTAGAACTCTAAAAACAACATTTCCCATGACCCCCTCTAGAGGCGGCAGCACAGGGCTAACGTGTCATGTGAGTGCATTTTTTGAAGCGTTTCTGTTTGCGTGGCTGCTGCTTAGCTTAATCCGATTTACATTGATTCCAGAGTTTAAATTTAATTTCAGGACAAATCTAGTTAATCGTGGGATGAAATGTTAGTTTTTACGCATTTTTATTTATGCGCACGCGCCGTTGACGTAACCGGTAATTGCCATGGAGACGAATCTACAACACTAGTCTTCCACTCTAGCATATGGTATTTTTTGGAGCAAAACAACTGAGCACCTGTACAGTGGCATTTGTGGTTGTAGAGAATAACCACACATGTGTATCAATAAATTTGAACTCACAGAGAAAACTCTTTTAGGTGTTGCAAACTTGTAGATTTTTTTCTCTCTCCAAACGAGATTATAATGTTAGGTAGCCTATAATGCAGAGTCCAAAGATGAGACTGCAAGTTTTAAAGTTAAGACACTCACACACACATATATGACAATGTCGCTGGACACTTTTATTTATTTTATTTACTTATTTTTCGGTTTTACATTGTTGTCTCCCATTGATTTATAATAGCCTCCTATGGATTTATGTAAATAAATGTCTAAGGAGTTATCAGGGTTTGACATTATTTATTTGTATTGTGTTAATGTGTCAGCATTATTTAAATAAATATTTATTTTGTATTAAACCGCATTGCTTGTTCATTTATTTTATTCAAGATATGCTGTGGTAAATTTGAACATGGATTTTTATTCTTATTTCACATGTATACACAGACGTTTTATGGAACATTAAACGGACAGTATGGAATTTTTCGCCACTAGGGGTCGCTAACCTATTTACAATAACAAAGGCGTAGTTTGATGACGCAACATTTGCTAAGAATTATGGATCTTGTCGTCAACGTCAAGCCGACCGATCTAATCTATGGATCTAATAATGTTTATGGATGACTGAATACATCGATGCTTTTATCATGACTGTGATATGAAGCAATTCGGGATTGCTAAGAGACAGCTATCAGCTATCATAAGGAATATGGACATTTCATTCTACCGAACTAACGTTACACGCGGGTGCAGAATTACTACTCACAGTCACAGGTCAGTTTATTAGACAAATTAAACTTGTGAGGTAACGCAGCGCTGTTTCACTTGGTCTAACATTACACTATCACACTAAACTACATTTGAATGTGTTGAAATGTGTTAGTTTGTCTGTATGAGACTAGCAGTAAGCTAGATCAACATTAGAATTGTTCCAAGACTAAAAAACAATTATGTTGTCTTTACCATGACAATTGGAGGTGAAGTATGCAATTTTTTTTATCAAAAAACGCATGCCAAACACATGTATGATATGGATGGGGGAGGTGAAGTAGCCTCTGTGATGCTGGCATAATATGCAGCCCATGAGATCCATTCTCCGGCTTCAAGGTTCTCTTTCACGAGAATGTTTCTGACTCTCTCGAACCACTGGTAGCCTTCTTCAATTACATTGATGAGAGGACGGGAGGCTGGATGAGGATGACTGTTGGTTTTCAGGGCAGGAACATACAAGACCTCATCTAGGCCAGGAGCCAGGTCCACTCCTCAGGATGTTTTTTGCTACCTTTTTTTCACTATTATTTCCTATTATCTTATAGCTTGGGCCATCACAAGTTGATCACGATCACCCCCAACTCGGCCCCGTTTGGTCTCAGGGGCCAAAAAACACCCTTTTTGGGAAAAGCTTTTGGCGGAATGATGTAATTGTGAATATAAGGTACTGCAGCTACATAAATGGCCATATAACCCTACAATTTTGCATGGTGTATCCTGACAAATACGGGCAGCAGCAGATGTGACGATGGGATGTACGTCTCCATTCCCTGCCTCAGGGAACGAGGGTTACCATATGTAATTGAGACGTTCCCTTATCGGTCGGTCACTCTCGACGTATGTCGTAACCGACTGATAGGAATCCCTACCAAAGCGCCACAGCTGCTACACCCATCCAGTGCCCGGTGTAAGCCTGTACCCCTTCTTGCCTGGATGGACGATAGAAAAGGGCTTACACAGAGCGTATCTGTCACTGTTGTTCCGTGATAACTAGGGTTGGGTATTGGTTGGGTTTTATCCGATACCAGTACCTACTCGGTATTTTTCAAACGGTTCCGGTGCTTAAACGGTTCTTAAACCGGTACTTAAGAAAACGAAACTGCACACACTTTATCAAAAAAATTATATCTGTGTGTGTTTTCTGAATTTTTTTTTCTGATTTCTGATTAAATTAAAAATTGTGCTGATGTAGCCGAAAACACTTAAGTTAAGATAAAAATTTTGTCTTCTAATATTATTTATATATTATATATATATTATATATCAATTATATTACATATTATATATTATAGACTTTTACAAAACAGAGAAATATCTGACACTGAGCAGAAATATTTAACACACAAAGTATAGCCTCATATAAATATACTTGATATAGGCTACTTCATACTTGATACATGCAAGATTTGCAGTTGGTATTAAAATACTAGACTTACCCGAAGAGGAACACTGCAGCTGAACTTGAACTTTAGTCAAGAATGTCAGAGGTTTTGGGTTCTAATCCGCATTCGTAGTTTTTTTAAACCGATAATGCTCATCAGTGGTTGTATATCAAGCAGGGACACTTTGTGTGCATTATATGTTGTGATTTCACCAGAACGAATATGAGGCGCCGTCTAGGGCTTAAATCGAACTTCATTCACGCACACATAAAACGCTTGCATACACATATACTAAGTAGTCACACATACATGGATACTGCTGAATGCTCCAACTATATGAAATGCACAACGTCACATCTAAAGTCGCTCACGCGCGCACACACACACACAAACCGCGCACTACTCATCTGAGACGCGAGCACACACACACGCACACACACACGCACACACACACACACACACACACACACAAACTCGCGTACATACTCATCTGAGACGCGAGCACACACACACACACACACACACAAACTCGCGCACATGCTCATCTGAGACGCGAGCACACACACACACACACACACAAACTTGCGCACATACTCATCTGAGACGCGAGCACGCACACACAAACTCTCCAAGCACATAACGTTACTCATATAGACGGCGCCTCATAAATAGATCGATCTCTGCAACGTATTGAAGCGCGCGTCCGAGACGAGTGCGGTGTGCGTGAGCCACAAGAGAAAAGAATTTTCAGCGCTAGATCGTCTCTTATTTAACTAACGAACGAAATGAATGCTCTGCTGGTTAACTGGAGATGTTTTGTTATTGGATCATTCGTGCCGCGAGATGTTTTATAGGGGGCGGTGAAAAAAGTCAGGCACCGAAATCAGGCACCGAAAGTTTCGTTCTTATTCGGTCTGGTTACTACCGTTTACGTCGGAACCGGTTCCCTATTGGAACCGGGTTTCGGTACCCAACCCTAGTGATAACCCATACAGCGAGATTATTGGATAACACTGGGAAACCGTGCCCTTTCTATGGAAGGGGAACGATGCGGAAGCCACTTTCTTCGAGGGAGTTATGTGAAAAAATACATATGGACTAGCCCGAAGGTTGTACTGCAATATTGGGTAACTTAGCCCAAGGGAAAGACACAGGGCTTCGATTAAGAGCAGCCGTGGAAGTATACACATATGGAATCCCCATAGGGTCACACATATGGAACCCAGCCTAACACCTGATCTCTGAAGGGAGTGGTGGGAACCTTGGGCACATAGCCAGGCCGGGGTCTCAGTACAACATGGTTGTCACCCGGCCCGAACTATGCCCATGCAGAAGTGATGGTGTTAAGTACCTCTGGGGGTAAGTCACCTAGAACCAGAGATGGAGTTTCCAGAGGTCCGGACGCGAGTGCCATAGGGTGCCCCGTCTCTGAGTCAGAAGGTCCTCCCTCAGAGAAATGGGCCAGGGAGGGACTGTCACAAGGAGCATAAGTTCAGGGAACCAGGTCCGGTTGGGGCAATAGGAGGCCACCAGAAGGACCTGCTCCTCGTCCTCCCTGATTTTGCACAGGGTCTGTGCAAGTAGACTCACTGGGGGGAACGCATATTTGAGGAGGCGCCAGCTGTGTGCCAGTGCATCCGTGCTGAGTGTTCCCTCAGTCAGGGAGTAAAACATCTGGTAGTGGGAGGTCTCTGAGGAGGCAAACAGGTCTGAGCCTCCACCTGAGCCTCCCCGAACTCTCTCCAGATCAGCTGAACTGCCTGGGGGGTGGAGTCACCATTCTCCCGGGAACACAGCTCATGATAGCTCGTTGCCCACACGGTTGAGCACACCGGGGACATACATGGCTCGAAGTGACCTCGGATGCTTCTGACTCCAGAGGAGGAGATGGCGGGCGAGTTGTGACATGCAACGGGAGCGTAGACCACCTTGTCAGTTGATGTACGCAACGGTTGCAGTGTTGTCCGTACGGACCAGCACATCTCTGCCCTGTAGCGGCCACTTTAAGTGGCTCAGAGCGAGACATACTGCTGGCAACTCGAGGCAGTTGATGTGCCAATGCAGTTGAGGGCCCGTCCACACCCCTGACACTGCATGCCCGTTGTACGTGGCACCCCAGCCGGTGGCAGAGGCGTCTGTGAACACCACAGCATGCCTGGAAACCTGTTCCAAGGGGACTCCTGCCCGCAGGAATGAGGGGTCTGACCACGGGCTGAAGGTCTGGCGGCACGCCGGTGTGATTGTCACCCGGTGAGTGCCGTGATACCACACCCATCTCGGGACTCGGCCATGAAGCCAGTGCTGAAACGACCTCATATGGAGCAGACCGAGCGGAGTTACCACTGCTGCCGCTGCCATATGCCCCAGGAGCCTCTGAAAGAATTTCAGTGGGACCACCGTCCTGCCTTTGAAGGTGTTCAAAGATGGTTTCTCACAGGTTCGCGTTTAAATTCTGTGTAGAGAGAATGGTGTCGTCTTAGCGGCCCCTAATTTAATAACAAATGATCGTTGCGACGGAAGCGAATCAATCAAAACTAACTTTAGATGGAAAATAACTTTATTAAAGAACCGCTATAAAGCCAAAACAATCTTGCATGTACCTTAAATTATACGCGTATCTCTGTTAAGCTGCTTTGAAACAATCTACATTGTTAAAAGCGCTATATAAATGAAGATGACTTGACTTGACTTGACTTCAAGCAGTTCAGCACCGACTGAGCGCGTTGCTCTGTGAGGTGCGCTGTCTGTGCGACCGAATCCAATTCCATACCGAGAAAATAGATCCTCTGCATGGGGGCGATGTATGTCCCCGAGTTTGCTCTTCTCCCAGTTGACCAGAGGACCCAACTGGCTGAGGTGCCTGAGCACGAGGTCCCTGTGTTCGCATAACTGATCTCGAGAGAGTGCTAATATGAGCCAGTCGTCGAAATAGTTGAGGATGCGCACGCCCTGTTCTCTCATGGGAACAAGGGCCCCCTCCGTAGAGCCTAGTCAGGCATGCACGATGATAAACAGCATTAATAGCAACCATATCACCAGCAGCTAGTTCAGCCAATAGATGCCTGTCACCCACCACCTGAGCACATTCTTTCACTTTTCTATCCAAGCCAAGGGTGGCAGCCCTCCTCAGTTCCTTTTTTTGCCCACTTCACCACAGAAGAGACACGGTTTATCGAATGGTTCACATGATGTTGAGGGTCTGGGTAAAGCGAGTGTGGTGGACTTGTCACTCATGCGCTGTGTTTTTACTGGGCTCACAGACTCTTCATGCTTTTTTCTTTTTCTTGCTCTCTCAACTTTTTGTTTATCAATCGCATTTCTGCAGCTTCTGTGCCACACCATAGGATTTTGAATCATCAGCTGAACTACATCCTGACTACCACCACTAATGTCCACTATAAACTCAGGCAGATCCCCTAATGCCTTCAGCTCCTGGATGTTATCTAAAGCTTCTTTGTAACATGATTTCAATCTTTCAGGATTGTTTCTCAGTTTGAATGATGAAGAGGGATCTAATGTTTTTTCAATCTTTAGGGCGGACTGACATAGGAAGCATAAACTCCAGTCACGGCATTCCATTATGGCTAATCTGAAAAAAGAAATGAAGTTGCTTTAACATCATAAGATAGATAATATGAGCATTAACAAGCATTCGCAAAAGTAAAAATCTATCAAATAATGAAGCTAACTAACTAGCTAGCAACATGTAGGCTATGTGCTTGCTTCAACAAAAATGACGGTAACTAGTTACTAGCTAGTTATGATGAAGCTAAATAGTTACTAGCTAGCTAGTTATTAGTTATCTACTGTAACACATTTTTCTATTTAATGAGAAAGTCATACGAACCTCAAAGTGTTAACCTGTCACCTCTGACCTTCAACAGCTGTCACAGCTCCTGGTGCAGATGGGATGTGTTGTTGCAGGAACTGATTTGCTATAGGCTACTCCTGACTGGTCGAAATCTCATGCTACTTAGGACAAATGTAATATACAGAAGTAGCTGCACTGCTTAAATATAAAATTAAAGTTTTTGAAGGAAAAGATAAGTAAAGTCACTCTGATGACACAATTTTTATGTGAAATGTGCATATTTACCACCAATTGTCATGGTATGGGGACATTTTTTTGTTTTTTTTTAAACTTGAAACCAATTTTATTGGATTCCTTGACCCCAAAAATGTACACTTCGACACCAAATTTGTCATTATAGCGATAACAGAAGCAAAGATATGGGCTCTAGACTATTTTCGGCGCATTGGCGGCCATTTTTGAAAAAAACTGTTTATTTCTGATACAAAGTGTGATCTCACTTGTGTCTTAGGATACATTTATTTGTATTACCCTAAGGTACTTCCATACCAAAGGGGACCTTTGCATCATGACTTGAAGTCAAAGGCCTATTTTTTGGGCTTAACCTCCCTACTATATGGGAGCTCTAGGCATCTCGAAAACACCGCGCTGATATTGATTCTCGTTTTAGTTCTCCTTTTGTATCCAAAGTCTGCTTGCCATGGTCCATAATGTTTGAACGAAACAACAACAGCATGCAAATAGACATTGCGAACTACCGTCAGTCGCTTTGGTTACTATCAGAGGGCTCTGGTTCATAGCTCTGGTTGCCATGGCAGTACGAGCGGAAACCAGGGACAACGCGGATATGACGCCATTGACGGCGACAAAACGGAAATAAAGAAACGGGACGTTTCTCGAATTAAATTACAAATTTCTCCTGGTTTGAAAGTTGTTGGAAACAGTCGGGATGTACACAACTAAAAAATATATATAACATAGATATAGTGATTTTTGCTATTTTTAAAGCAAAAAAGTTACATATTGTGGCTTTAAGTCGTGAATATTTACCTTTAAGTCATGGAAAAGTCATGGAAATTTAATGGTAAAAATGTGTACAAACCCTGCTAAAATAACAGCAATTTGAATCTATTGAGTAGGCTACTCCTGCCCTGAGAGCAGCGCATAATACACTAAAATAACAGCGATTTGAATCTATTGAGTACTCCTGCCCTGAGAGCAGCGCGTAATACACTAAAATAACAGCGATTTGAATCTATTGAGTACTCCTGCCCTGAGAGCAGCGCGTAATACACTAAAATAACAGTGATTTGAATCTATTGAGTACTCCTGCCCTGAGAGCAGCGCATAATACACTAAAATAACAACGATTTGAATCTATTGAGTACTCCTGCCCTGAGAGCAGCGCGTAATACACTAAAATAACAGCGATTTGAATCTATTGAGTAATCCTGCCCTGAGAGCAGCGCGTAATACAATAAAATAACAGTGATTTGAATCTATTGAGTTGCCTACTCCTGCCCTGAGAGCAGCGCTAGGGCAGGAGATGTATCATTTTGACCATTGACATATCGCGGAGATTTGAACAAGTTCTGTTCTCGCATCAATTTAACAGACAGCGAGGAAACTTAGCATTATAAAAGCATGTTTTACACCAGTTACCCCATAATCAGATTTGTTGTGGTCAAATGATGAAACAGTCGAATCAAAATGCATACAATACGATATTTAGACGATGATTATTAGTTCTGTGCATTTTAATGTTCGCTAATTATCTTTGTAAACGTTAGAGGATGTTGAATATTAACAAAAAACTAGATGGTAAAGTTTGTAGACAAACTTTAAGTTGGCTTGAAAAAGCCTAGCCAGAAAGTTTGAAAAAGTTTTAAACTGTTCTAGCATGGTTTACCATGATTTTCCATGATTTACCATGTTTCTAGTATGGTTTACCACATTGCTAGCATGATTTACCATGTTTTAACATGACCATGGATGGTTGGATGGATAGATCAAGATTAGTTAGAAAGAAAGATTATAAATAGAAAGAAAGAAAGAAAGAAAGAAAGAAAGAAAGAAATATGGATTAGTTAGAAAGAAAGAAAGATAGATTAGTGGTTCCCAACCTTTTTTTGTCCCCCTTTTTCCCTCTTGTAAGCTTGCAGCAAGGATGACAAAATATGTTGTTTTCAAACAAACGGTATGTTTACTATAAACAGATATGTTTATGCACAAATAATAGCCTATAATATTGAAAATACAATAACAAAAACATTAGTAGGCCCTTTGTAATTTAAAAATGTAAGCCTAGGAGTAGCCTATAAATTTGCCCTATTTTAAATGCAATAACAAAAATATCAGTATTCACACTTGTGTGTAGGTAAAAAAAGAATGAATATAGGCTATTACTAAATGACTTCTGTCTGGGGCCTCAATACTTGCATGGTATTTGTGAGGCTTTATCAATGTGAGGCTTTATTTTTTAGGCTTTTGGCGCTATAGCGAGCGATGACAAACATGCGTTTATTAACAGAATAATGCGTCTTTCGGAAGAACATTGTAGCCGGAACTACTTCTCTCTCTGTGTGCGTCTCATGGTGCGTCTATGACGAGTCACGCAGGTACTGGGCTACTCCGCAGCGGCAGCGATCCGAACCAGGGTAAAATAGTCCCAATGTAATCACTTAGTATAGGTGTACCATAGTGAGTCAGGATAAGACAAAAACACGGTTTGGAAAATGGATTCATGATGAACTCGCTCATTATATAAATTTTGAACAGAAAAAAGTTAAGGACTTTTATTTAATACAAATTGCTCAAAACTTTTCAAAATATGACGCGACCCCCCACAGAACTCGCTGAGGCCCCCTTGTGGGCCGCGACCCCCCTGTTGGGAACCGATGGATTAGTTAGACAGAAATATCAGTTTGAAAGAAAGAAAGAAAGATTAGAAAGACAGAAAGATTAGTTTGAAAAAAGAAAGAAATAAAGAAAGATTAGTTAGAAATAAATAAAAATTAGTTTGAAAAAAGAAAGAAAGAAAAGTAAAAAAGAAAGAAAGAAAAGTAAAAAAGAAAGAAAATGTTAGGAGAAAAGAAAGAACAGTAAGAAAGATAGAATAGTTAGAAAGAAAGAAAGAAAGAAAGAAAGAAAGAAAGAAAGAAAGAGATTAGGTAGAAAGAAAGAAAGAAAGAAAGAAAGAAAGAAAGAAAGAAAGAAAGAAAGAAAGAAAGAAAGAAAGATTGGTTAGAAAGAAAGAAAGATTAGCTAGAAAGAAAGAAAAAAAAGATTAGTCAGAAAGAAAGAAAGATTAGTTAGAAAGAAAGAAAGATTAGTTAGAGAGAATGAAAGAAAGATTAGTTAGAAAGAAAGATAGATTAGTTAGAAAGAAAGAATGAATGAAAGAAAGATTAGTTAGAAAGAAAGATAGATTAGTTAGAAAGAAAGAAAGATAGATTAGTTAGAAAGAAAAGGAGATTTGTTAAAAAGAAAGAAAGATGGATTAGTTAGAAAGAAATATATATTAGTTAGAAAGAAAGAAAAAAGATTAGTTAGAAAGAAAGATGGCTTAGTTAGAAAGAAAGAAAGAAAGAAAGAAAGAAAGAAAGAAAGAAAGAAAGAAAGAAAGAAAGAAAGATTAGTTAGTAAGAATGAAAAAGATAGATAGATAGATAAGTTAGAAAGAAAGAAGGATTAGCTAGAAAGAAACATTAGATAGATAGATAGATAGATAGATAGATAGATAAGTTTATTAGTACATAGAATAGTAGTTTAATTGAGTCTAGGGCTTCAGGGAGTTTAGATTTGAGTTTTGGGCTGGTACACTAATGGGCCACCGTAGTCTTGGCTCAATTTTAACAGTCTGCAATGAAAGTCTATGGAATTTTTATGATTTTTAATATTAATTTTTAAGAAAACTGAAACTCAAATCAGTCTGAAAAGATATAGCACACTAAGTCAGAACAGTCTGAAGGTCTGACCCGAGTTTGGTGGTCGTAGCTTTAACGGTCTAGGAGGAGATACAGTCTAAAATTTGGCTCAGAAGAAGAAGAATAATAACTAGAAAAAAAAGTTTGTTGGACAAACTTTAAGTTGGCTTGAGAAAGCCGGACCAGAGAGTTTGAAGAAGTTAAAAGTAGTTAGAAGTTTAAAGTTAGAAGTTTGAAGTAGTTTGAAGTTTAAAGTAGTTTAAATTTTTATTGATAAATTAGTTAGAAAGAAAGAATAGTTAGAAAGAAAGAAAAGTTAGAAAGAAAGAAAGAAAGAAAGAAAGATTAGGTATAAAGAAAGAAAGAAAGATTAGGTATAAAGAAAGAAAGAAAGAAAGAAAGAAAGAAAGAAAGAAAGAAAGAAAGATTAGGTAGAAAGAAAGAAAGAATGAAAGAAAAAATAAAGAAAGATTAGGTAGAAAGAATGAAAGAAAAATAAAGAAAGATTAGGTATAAAGAAAGAAAGAAAAAGATTAGGTAGAAAGAAAGAAAGAAAGAAAGAAAGAAAGAAAGAAAGAAAGAAAGAAAGAAAGAAAGAAAGAAAGAAAGATTAGGTAGAAAGAAAGAAAGAAAGAAAGAAAGAAAGAAAGAAAGAAAGAAAGAAAGAAAAAGATTAGGTAGAAAGAAAGAATGAAAGAAAAAAGAAAGAAAGATTAGCTAGAAAGAAAGAAAGAAAGAAAGATTAGCTAGAAAGAAAGAAAGAAAGAAAGAAAGAAAGAAAGATTAGCTAGAAAGAAAGAAAGAAAGAAAGAAAGAAAGAAAGAAAGAAAGAAAGATTAGGTAGAAAGAAAGAAAGAAAGAAAGAAAGAAAGAAAGAAAGAAAGATTAGGTAGAAAGAAAGAAAGAAAGAAAGAAAGAAAGAAAGAAAGAAAGAAAGACAGACAGATTAGTTAGAAAGAAAGATAGAAAGAAAGATTAGTTAGAAAGAAAGAAAAGTTAGAAAGAAAGAAAGAAAGAAAGAAAGAAAGAAAGAAAGAAAGAAAGAAAGAAAAAGATTAGGTAGAAAGAAAGAATTAAAGAAAAAAGAAAGAAAGATTAGCTAGAAAGAAAGAAAGAAAGAAAGAAAGAAAGAAAGAAAGATTAGGTAGAAAGAAAGAAAGAAAGAAAGAAAGAAAGAAAGAAAGAAAGAAAGAAAGAAAGAAAGAAAGAAAGAAAGATTAGGTAGAAAGAAAGAAAGAAAAAAGAAAGAAAGATTAGTTAGAAAGAAAGAAAGAAAGAAAGATTAGTTAGAAAGAAAGAAAGAAAGAAAGAAAGATTAGTTAGAAAGAAAGATTAGCTAGAAAGAAAGAAAGAAAGAAAGATTAGGTAGAAAGAAAGAAAGAAAGAAAGAAAGATTAGTTAGAAAGAAAGAAAGAAAGAAAGAAAGAAAGAAAGAAAGAAAGAAAGAAAGATTAGGTATAAAGAAAGAAAGAAAGAAAGAAAGAAAGAAAGAAAGAAAGAAAGAAAGATTAGTTAGAAAGAAAGAAAAAAGCAAGATTAGTAAGAAAGAAATTAAAGTAAGAAAGAAAAAAGAAAGAAAGATTAGTTAGAACAAAAGAAGAAAGAAAAAAAGAAAGATTAGTTAGAAAGAAAAGGAAGAAAGGAAGAAAAAAGAAAGATTAGTTAGAAAGAAAGAAAGAAAAGTAAGCAAGAAAGAAAAGAATGATTAGTTAGAAAGAAAGAAAAAGAAAAAAGAAAGATTAGCTAGAAAGAAAGAAAGAAAGATTAGCTAAAGTAGTTAGAAGTTTAAAGTAGTTAGAAGTTTGAAGTAGTTTGAAGTTTAAAGTAGTTTAAATTTTGATTGATAAATTAGTTAGAAAGAAAGAAAAGTTAGAAAGAAAGAAAGATTAGTTAGAAAGAAAGAAAGAAAGAAAGAAAGAAAGATTAGGTATAAAGAAAGAAAGAAAGAAAGAAAGAAAGAAAGAAAGAAAGAAAGAAAGAGAAAGAAAGAAAGATTAGGTAGAAAGAAAGAATGAAAGAAAGATTAGGTAGAAAGAAAGAAAGAAAAAGATTAGGTAGAAAGAAAGAAAGAAAGAAATAAAGAAAGAAAGAAAGAAAGAAAGAAAGAAAGAAAGAAAGAAAGATTAGGTAGAAAGAAAGAAAGAAAAAAAGATTAGGTAGAAAGAAAGAATGAAAGAAAGAAAAAAGAAAGAAAGATTAGCTAGAAAGAAAGAAAGAAAGAAAGAAAGAAAGAAAGAAAGAAAGAAAGAAAGAAAGATTAGGTAGAAAGAAAAGAAAGAAAGAAAGAAAGAAAGAAAGAAAGAAAGAAAGAAAGATTAGGTAGAAAGAAAGAAACTATTAGTTAGAAAGAAAGATAGAAAGAAAGATTAGTTAGAAAGAAAGAAAAGTTAGAAAGAAAGAAAGAAAGAAAGAAAGAAAGAAAGAAAGAAAGAAAGAAAGAAAGAAAGAAAGATTAGTTAGAAAGAAAGAAAGAAAGATTAGGTATAAAGAAAGAAAGAAAGAAAGAAAGAAAGAAAGAAAGAAAGAAAGAAAGAAAGAAAGAAAAAGATTAGTTAGAAAGAAAGAAAAAAGCAAGATTAGTAAGAAAGAAATTAAAGTAAGAAAGAAAAAAGAAAGAAAGATTAGTTAGAACGAAAGAAGAAAGAAAGAAAAGAAAGATTAGTTAGAAAGAAAGAAAAGTAAGAAAGGAAGAAAAAAGAAAGATTAGTTAGAAAGAAAGAAAGAAAAGTAAGCAAGAAAGAAAAGAAAGATTAGTTAGAAAGAAAGAAAAAGAAAGATTAGCTAGAAAGAAAGAAAGAAAGATTAGCTAGAAAGAAAGAAAGAAAGATTAGGTAGAAAGAAAGAAAGATTAGGTAGAAAGAAAGAAAGACAGATTAGTTAGAAAGAAAGATAGAAAGAAAGATTAGTTAGAAAGAAAGAAAAGTTAGAAAGAAAGAAAGAAAGAAAGAAAGAAAGATTAGTTAGAAAGAAAGAAAGATTAGGTATAAAGAAAGAAAGAAAGAGAAAGAAAGAAAGAAAGAAAGATAGAAAGAAAGAAAGAAAAAAGAAAGATTAGTTAGAAAGAAAGAAAAAGAAAGATTAGTAAGAAAGAAAGAAAGAAAAGTAAGAAAGAAAGAAAAGTAAAAAAGAAAAAAGAAAGAAAGATTAGTTAGAACAAAAGAAGAAAAAAGAAATATTAGTTAGAAAGAAAGAAAAGTAAGAAAGAAAAAAGAAAGATAAGTTAGAAAGAAAGAAAGAAAAGTAAGCAAGAAAGAAAAAGAAAGATTAGTTAGAAAGAAAGAAAAAGAAAAAAGAAAGATTAGCTAGAAAGAAAGAAGAAAGATTGGCTAGAGAGAAAGAAAAAAGAAAGAAAGATTAGTTAGAAAGAAAGAAAAAAGAAAGATTTGTTAGAAAGGAAGGAAAGATTAGTTAGAAAGATTAGATAGAAAGATAAGTTAGAAAGAAAGATTAGAAAGAAGAAAGATTAGTTAGAAAAAGAAAGAAAGAAAGACAAAGATTAGTTAGAAAGAAAGATAGATTGATTAGTTAGAAAGAAAGAAGAAATATTAGTTAGAAAGAAAGAATGATGAATGGTGGATTAGTTAGAAAGAAAGAAAGAAAGAAAGAAAGAAAGAAAGAAAGAAAGAAAGAAAGAAAGAAAGAAAGAAAGAAAGAAAGACTAATTAGTTAGAAAGAAAGATAGATTAGTGAGAGAGAAAGAAAAAAGATTGATTAGTTAGAAAGAAAGAAAGAAAGAAAGAAAGAAAGAAAGAAAGATGGATTAGTTAGAAAGAAAGATTAGATAGAAAGATAGATTTGTTAGAAAGAAAGATAGATAGATTAGTTAGAATGAAAGAAAGAAAGATATATTAGTTAGAAAGAAAGATGGATTAGTTCGTTAAAAAGAAAGATAGATTAGTTAGTTAAAAAGATAGATAGATAGATAGATAGATAGATAGATAGATAGATAGATAGATAGATAGATAGAAAAGGTTTGAAGATAGATAGATAGATAGAAAAGGTTTGAAGATAGATAGATAGATTAGTTAAAAAGATAGATAGATAGATAGATAGATAGATAGATATGGTTTGAAGATAGATAGATAGATAGATAGATAGATAGATAGATAGATAGATAGATAGATAGATAGATAGATAGATAGATAAGGTTTGAAGATAGATAGATAGATAGATGGATAGATAAGGTTTGAAGATAGATAGATAGATAGATAGATAGATAGATAGATAGATAGATAGATAGATAGATAGATAGATAGATATGGTTTGAAGATAGATAGATAGATAGATAGATAGATAGATAGATAGATAGATAGATAGATAGATAGATAGATAAGGTTTGAAGATAGATAGATAGATAGATGGATAGATAAGGTTTGAAGATAGATAGATAGATAGATAGATAGATAGATAGATAGATAGATAGATAGATAGATAGATAGATATAGAATGGTAGTTTAATTGAGTCTAGGCAGAGCCGATCAGCCCTATACGCACACTACGCAAGGTGCGTAGGGCCCCGCAAATTACTCAAGGCCCCGCCTCCCCTCGTGTCAAAGCGCGTCAATCAATGTTTACAATATCGATGAGAAAATGAAGCGGAACTGTCTTTCTGGTCACGAAAAGGGAGAGAAAAAAACACCATGAGAGTTAATTGCGGCAACAGTTATCAGGTAGACTTGTGTGCTCTCCTCTCAAAGTTTGATGTCAGCAAAGAACAGTAGGCTAAAGTTAAAGTCCCTGTAAAGTCAAAATTAAGTATGTGTTCTGAGTTTGTCATACCACCGAAAAATGTGTTATTAGCCACCCAGCCCAATTTGAATGATTAAAAAAGCCGCCAAGTAAATAAAATAAGCTATCAAAATCTCGAAAAAATTAGCAGTAGTCTCAGCTCTCAAACGCTGGGTGTGTCTGCTGGCTGCGCTGAAACCACGCCCACTCGCGGGAAATATGACTCATGTCGGTGCATGTCGGCGCCACGGGAGGATGAAGGCCGAGGCGGACAGCGGGAGATAGTCGGTTCGGCCCCATTCACCAGTAACAGCGGATTATCAGTGAATTCCAGTTGTCTCCGACGAAAGTAAACTATCCTTATCTCTACAGAGGTGGGTGTGGTGGTGATCATCAGTTCTCCATCAAGGTAACGTTAGCTCTTCACAAGATTAATCCACCTCTTCTTGATATGATCATTTTTCGGAAATTTAAATAAGGACACCGATCTATTTTCTAAGTGATTGCATCCAGGGAATACGCATTTACATGACGAAGGCATAGCCAGAGCCGTGGGCATAGTAGCTAGCAAACTGTAGGCTGTCTATAGTAACTCGCGATTGAGCGGCGATAGGCTTAGTGACTCCGTGCGTCATCAAGTAGGGGCCCAATCAAGCTCAGGGGGTCGCAGTGCGTCATCAATCCCCCGTTTTAGCCCCGCCCAAAAAATCCGGCTCACAGCAATGGTGAAAAACTGTTTAACGGTCTAACTCCACAATTTAGTACTTCACAGTTCCCAGTCTTTGTAATATGTTTTAGCAATACATTTCTAGCACTTATAATGTGTTTAGAATTTTTTTGTAGAATTGCCTTTACAGGGACTTTAAGTTGATGTGAGTTGATTTATTATGTTTAATAAACGACAAAGGACAACGGTGTTTGTTTATAAACTGCAGCTCGGAAAAGATAACCGCGTCGCGCGTTAACATGCGATCATATGCACGTGCATGAAATGAAACGCGCACTTTCCAGCAGAAACATCTGTTGTGAGTTGGGACCAGTACAATATGGGCGTGATGGCACTCCTCATTATAGTTTTAAAACAAGACGATAATTATCTAGTTGCTAAGTCAAGGTCTAGTTACAACTCTGCACTAATGCATTATGGAAAGCAATGTATTGACATTGACTATTGATAGGCTGGCTCCATTGAATTTAAAATGTTGATTGGCTGGAGATTCTGGTCAATATGGATGCACATCCCTCAGTAAATAATAACCATCAAGAATCAAGAGTATCAAGAATTACTTTTATCATTTAAAAACACAGTGACATGCTATGGCGCCATTTTAGCTTTTATTCATTCACAGGATATGCATTTTTGATATCAATAATTCAATTTGTACTATTTAAAATGGGAATTCTTGATATTAAGAATGAACTTTTTACTAGTAACTAATGTCTTCTGATATCAGGAATTACATTTTCACTAGAACTAGTTAAAGGAGGGATTGTAGTGGGAACACGGGGGTGTCAGGTGTGACTGTGTGGCAATGGCAAATAGTTCATGGCTCACGGGTCAGGTATGAGGGCCCCTAAACAGAATTTTGCTTAGGGCCCCAGGGAGGTCAGGATCGGCTCTGAGTCTAGGGCTTCAGAGAATTTAGATTTGAGATTTTGGCTTTTACACTAATGGGCTACCGTAGTCTTGGCTCAATTTGAGCAGTCTGCAATGAAAGTCTATGGGATTTTTATGATTTTGAATATTAATTTTTAAGAAAACCGTAAGTCAAACCAGTCTGAAAAGATATAGCACACCAAGTCAGAACAGTATGAAGGTCTGACCCGAGTTTGGAGTATGTAGCTTGAACGGTCTAGGAGGAGTTAGTGTCCCAAAATTTGCGGTCAGAAAAAGAAGTAAGAAGAAGAATAATAATAAGTTTAAATAGGATTTCAGTAAGTTGGCTTTCTCAAGCCAACTTAACTAGAATGTACATTTCCTGAAGAAAATGTGAAGTGGTGCTTGCAGTGGCAAAACTCGCCACTGGGCAGATGTTAACACAATTAACATGTTGTAATACCATGATATACCACGTTTTAGCATTATTTACCACGATTTACCATGTTTCTAAGATGATTTACTACGATTTACCACATTCCAGCATGATTTACTATGATTAACATGTTGTTAAAATGATGGTAGCATGATTAGCATGTTGCTAGCATGCTTTTAACAAGATGTTAGCATTATTAGCATTTTGCTAGCATGTTTTTAGCTAGATGCTAACATGATTAGCATGTTGCTAGCATTATGCTAGCTTGATTAGCATGTTTCTAGCATGATGCTAGCTTGATTAACATGTTGGTAGCATAATGCTAGCATTATTAGCATGTTGCTAGCTTGATTAGCATGATGCTAGCATGATGCTAGCTTGATTAGCATGTTGCTAGCATGATGCTAGCTTGATTAGCATGTTGGTAGCTTGATGCTAGCATGATTAGCATGTTGCTAGCATGTTTTTAGCTAGATGCTAACATGTTTAGCATGTTGCTAGCCTTATGCTAGCTTGATTAGCATGTTGGTAGCATAATGCTAGCATTATTAGCATGTTGCTAGCTTGATTAGCATGATTCTAGCATGATGCTAGCTTGATTAGCATTTTGCTAGCATGATGCTAGCATGATTAGTATTTTGCTAGCATGTTTTTAGCAAGATGCTGTTGCCAGGTGGTTGCTAGGGTGTTCTGGGTGGTTGCTAGGCAGTTGCTAGGCAGTTGCTAAGGTGTTCTGGTTGGTTGCTAGGCAGTTGCTAGGGTATTATTAGTGGTTGCTAGGCAGTTGCTAGGGTATTCTTGGTGGTTGCTAGGGCGTTGCTAGGTGGTTGCTAGGGTGTTCTGGGTGGTTGCTATGGTGTTGCTAGGCAGTTGCTATGGTATTCTGGGTGGATGCTAGGGCATTGCTAGGAAGTTGCTAGGGTGTTCTGGGTGGTTGCTAGGCAGTTGCTAGGTGCTCTGGGTGGTTGCTAGGCAGTTGCTAGGGTGTTCTGGGCGGTTGCTAGGGTATTTTTGGTGGTTACTAGAGCATTTCTATGTTGCTAGGGTGTTCAGGGTGGTTGCTAAGGTATTTTTGGTAGTTGCTATGGTGTTACTAGGTGGTTAGTAGTTGTCAAAGATGGTTACTATGAAGTTTTTATAGAGTTCTTAAAATCTTTAATTCGTGCCTATGGCCGAATAGGCACAAGCATGGAGCAATATCGCAAGGCTACGAGTGTGATATTGCTTAAAAAAAAAAAAAGTTTTTTATTGGTTTAGGGTGGTTGCTAGGGAGCTCTTAGTGGTTGCTAGGGTGCTGTAACTGGTTGCTAGGGTGTGGCTATGAGGATTTTAGGCCATTACTTATTGGTTGCTTGATAATATACATCCTCTGAGGGAGAGAGAGAAGGAGAGATGCAGGGGTGTCAGGCCCTTTGTGTCTGTGTGTGTGAAAACGTCGGTTTGGATTTGAATTTTTTTAGAATGCCCAATGTTAAGTCAATGGGACTTTTTTGGCCGCTTTTTCGCCCGCTGTGCGAACATCGTACACCCGATCGCTTAGAAAAGTCATAGCACACCTCTCCTCAATGAGCTGGTCGATTTGACACCTCAATCAGGGGTCTGTGACAAACGGTGCGGGGCAAGTTACGCGCCAAACTTTGTGTATAATAAGTATTAACAATAACAATAGTGTTGCTTTAAAAAAGCACCACTAACTAGATGGTAAAGTTCGTAGACAAACTTTAAGTTGGCTTGAAAAAGCCTAGCCAGAAAGTTTGAAAAAGTTTTAAACTGTTCTAGCATGGTTTACCATGATTTTCCATGATTTACCATGTTTCTAGTATGGTTTACCACATTGCTAGCATGATTTACCATGTTTTAACATGACCATGGATGGTTGGATGGATAGATCAAGATTAGTTAGAAAGAAAGATTATAGAAAGAAAGAAAGAAAGAAAGAAAGAAAGAAAGAAAGATGGATTAGTTAGAAAGAAAGAAAGAAAGAAAGATAGATTAGTTAGACAGAAAGATCAGTTTGAAAGAAAGAAAGAAAGATTAGAAAGACAGAAAGATTAGTTTGAAAAAAGAAAGAAAGAAAGAAAGATTAGTTAGAAATAAATAAAGATTAGTTTGAAAAAAGAAAGAAAAAGAAAAAAGAAAGAAAGAAAAGTAAAAAAGAAAGAAAATGTTAGGAGAAAAGAAAGAACAGTAAGAAAGATAGAATAGTTAGAAAGAAAGAAAAAAGAAAGAAAGATGGATTAGTTAGAAAGAAAGAAAGAAAGATAGATTGGTTAAAAAGAAAGAAAGATTAGCTAGAAAGAAAGAAAAAAAAGATTAGTCAGAAAGAAAGAAAGATTAGTTAGAAAGAAAGAAAGATTAGTTAGAGAGAATGAAAGAAAGATTAGTTAGAAGGAAAATAAGAAAGATAGAAAGATTAGTTAGAAAGAAAGAAAGATACATAGATTAGTTAGAAAGAAAGAAAGAAAGAAAGATTAGTTAGAAGGAAGGAAAGAAAGAAAGAAAGAAAGAAAGAAAGAAAGAAAGAAAGAAAGAAAGAAAGAGAAAGAGAAAGAGAAAGACAAAGACTGATTAGTTAGAAAGAAAGAAAGATTGAGTAGAAAGAAAGAAAGACAGATAGATAGATTAGTTAGAAAGAAAGGTAGATTAGTTAGAAAGAAAGATAAATTAGTTAGAAAGATAGATTAGTAAGAAAGAAAGAAAGATAGATAGATTAGTAAGAAAGAAAGAAAGATTAGCAAGAAAGAAAGAAAGATTAGGTAGAAGGAAAGAAAGAGAAAGAAAGATAGATTAGTTAGAAAGAAAGAAAGATAGATTAGTTAGAAAGAGAGAAAGATAGATTAGTTAGAAAGATAAATTAGTTAGAAAGAAAGAAAGAAAGATTAGTTAGAAAGAAAGATAGATTAGTTAGAAGGAAAGAAAGAGAAAGAAAGATAGATTAGTTAGAAAGAACGAAAGATAGATTAGTTAGAAAGAAAAATAGATTAGTTAGAAGGAAAGAAAGATAGATAGATTAGTTAGAAAGAAAGAAAGAAAGAAAGAAAGAAAGATATATTGGTTAAAAAGAAAGAAAGATTAGCTAGAAAGAAAGAAAAAAAAGATTAGTCAGAAAGAAAGAAAGATTAGTTAGAAAGAAAGAAAGATTAGTTAGAGAGAATGAAAGAAAGATTAGAAGGAAAATAAGAAAGAAAGATTAGTTAGAAAGAAAGAAATATACATAGATTAGTAAGAAAGAAAGAAAGAAAGAAAGAAAGAAAAAGACTGATTGATTAGTTAGAATGAGAGAAAGAGAAAGACAAAGACTGATTAGTTAGAAAGAAAGAAAGAAAGAAAGATTGAGTAGAAAGAAAGAAAGAAAGACAGATAGATAGATTAGTTAGAAAGAAAGGTAGATTAGTTAGAAAGAAAGATACATTTGTTAGAAAGATAGATTAGTAAGAAAGAAAGAAAGAAAGATAGATTAGTAAGAAAGAAAGAAAGATTAGCAAGAAAGAAAGAAAGAAAGATTAAGTAGAAGGAAAGAAAGAGAAAGAAAGATAGATTAGTTAGAAAGAAAGAAAGATAGATTAGTTAGAAAGAGAGAAAGATAGATTAGTTAGAAAGATAAATTAGTTAGAAAGAAAGATAGATTAGTTAGAAAGAAAGAAAGAAAGAAAGATTAGTTAGAAAGAAATATAGATTAGTTAGAAGGAAAGAAAGAGAAAGAAAGAAAGAAAGAAAGAAAGAAAGAAAGATTATTTAGAAAGAACGAAAGATAGATTAGTTAGAAAGAAAAATAGATTAGTTAGAAGGAAAGAAAGAAAGATAGATAGATTAGTTAGAAAGAAAGAAAGATTAGTTAGAAGGAAGGAAAGAAAGAAAGATAGATTAGTAAGAAAGAAAGAGATTAGTTAGAAAGAAAGAAAGAAAGAAAGAAAGAAAGAAAGAAAGAAAGAAAGAAAGAAAGAAAGAAAGAAAGAGAAAGAAAGATTAATTAGAAAGAAAGACAGATAGTTAGAAGGAAAGAAAGATAGATAGATTAGTTAGAACGAAAGAAAGAAAGAAAGAAAGAAAGAAAGAAAGAAAGAAAGAAAGAAAGAAAGAAAGATTAGTTAGAAGGAAAGAAAAAGATTAGGTAGAAAGAAAGAAAGAAAGAAAGAAAGAAAGAAAGAAAGAAAGAAAGAAAGAAAGAAAGAAAGAAAGAAAGGGTTGTGTAGAAAGTAAGAAAAATTTTGTAAAAAAAAAGAAAAGAAAAATAGATTAGTTAGAATGAAAGAAAGACTGATTAGTTAGAAAGAAAGATAGATTAGTAAGAGAGAAAGAAAGATTGATTAGTAAGAAAGAAAGAAAGCTAGAAAGAAAGATTAGGTATAAAGAAAGAAAGAAAGAATGAAAGAAAGAAAGAATGAAAGAAAAGAAAGAACGATTAGGTAGAAAGAAAGAAAGATAGAAAGAAAGAAAGAAAGAAAGAAAGAAAGAAAGGGTTATGTAGAAAGAATGAAAGAAAGAAAAATAGATTAGTTAGAATGAAAGAAAGAAAGACTGATTAGTTAGAAAGAAAGATAGATTAGTAAGAGAGAAAGAAAAATTGATTAGTAAGAAAGAAAGAAAGAAAGAAAGAAAGAAAAGTTAGTAAGAAAGAAAGATAGATTAGTTAGAAAGAAAGAAAGATAGATAAGTTAGTTAGAAAGATAGATAGATTAGTAAGAAATAAAGAAAGATAGATAAGTTAGTTAGAAAGATAGATTGATAGATTAGTAAGAAAGAAAAATAGATAAGTTAGTTAGAAAGATAAGTTAGTTAGAAAGATAGATAGATTAGTTAAAAAGAAAGAAAGAAAGATAGATAAGTTAGTTAGGAAGATAGATTAGTTGAAAGAAAGAAAGAAAGAAAGAAAGAAAGAAAGAAAGAAAGAAAGAAAGATAGATAGATAGATAGATAGATAGATAGATAGATAGATAGATAGATAGATAGATAGATAGATAAGTTAGTAAGAAAGAAAGATAGATTAGTAAGAAAGAAAGATAGATACGTTAGTTAGAAAGATAGATAGATTAGTTAGTTAAAAAGAAAGATAAGTTAGTTAGAAAGATAGATAGATTAGATAAAAAGAAAGAAAGAAAGAAAGAAAGATAGATAAGTTAGTTAGTTAGAAAGATAGATAGATTAGTAAGGAAAGAAAGATAGATAAGTTAGTTAGAAAGATAGATAGATTAGTTAGAAAGAAAGATAGATAAGTTAGTTAGAAAGATAGATAGATTAGTTAAAAAGAAAGAAAGAAAGATAGATAAATTAGTTAGAAAGATAGATAGATTAGTTAAAAAGAAAGAGAGATAGATAAGTTAGTTAGAAAGATAGATAGATTAGTAAGAAAGAAAGATAGATAAGTTAGTTAGAAAGATAGATAGATTAGTTAGAAAGAAAGAAAGAAAGAAAGATAAGTTAGTTAGAAAGATAGATAGATTAGTAAGAAAGAAAGATAAGTTAGTTAGTTAGAAAGATAGATAGATTAGTTAGAAAGAAAGAAAGATAGATAAGTTAGAAAGATAGATAGATTAGTTAGAAAGAAAGAAAGATAGATAAGTTAGAAAGATAGATAGATTAGTTAAAAAGAAAGAAAGATAGAAAAGTTAGTTAGAAAGATAGATAGATTAGTTAGAAAGATAGATAAGTTAGTTAGAAAGATAGATAGATTAGTAAAAAAGAAAGATAGATAAGTTAGTTAGGAAGATAGATTAGTTAGAAAGAAAGAAAGAAAGAAAGAAAGAAAGAAAGAAAGAAAGAAAGAAAGAAAGATAGATAGATAGATAGATAGATAGATAGATAGATAAAGTTAGTAAGAAAGAAAGATAGATTAGTAAGAAAGAAAGATAGATAGATACGTTAGTTAGAAAGATAGATAGATTAGATAAAAAGAAAGAAAGAAAGAAAGATAGATAGATAAGTTAGTTAGTTAGTTAGAAAGATAGATAGATTAGTAAGAAGGAAAGAAAGACAGATAAGTTAGTTAGAAAGATAGATAGATTAGTTAGAAAGAAAGATAGATAAGTTAGTTAGAAAGATAGATAGATTAGTTAAAAAGAAAGAAAGAAAGATAGATAAATTAGTTAGAAAGATAGATAGATTAGTTAAAAAGAAAGAGAGATAGATAAGTTAGTTAGAAAGATAGATAGATTAGTAAGAAAGAAAGATAGATAAGTTAGTTAGAAAGATAGATAGATTAGTTAGAAAGAAAGAAAGAAAGAAAGAAAGATAAGTTAGTTAGAAAGATAGATAGATTAGTAAGAAAGAAAGATAAGTTAGTTAGTTAGAAAGATAGATAGATTAGTTAGAAAGAAAGAAAGATAGATAAGTTAGAAAGATAGATAGATTAGTTAAAAAGAAAGAAAGATAGAAAAGTTAGTTAGAAAGATAGATAGATTAGTTAGAAAGATAGATAAGTTAGTTAGAAAGATAGATAGATTAGTAAAAAAGAAAGATAGATAAGTTAGTTAGAAAGATAGATAGATTAGTTAAAAAAGAAAGAAAGATAGATAAGTTAGTTAGAAAGATAGATAGATTAGTAAGAAAGAAAGATAGATAGATAAGTTAGTTAGAAAGACAGATTCATAAGAAAGAAAGATAGATAGATAGATAGATAGATAGATAGTGTAGATAGATAGATAGATAAGGTTTGAAGATAGATGGATAGATAAGGTTTGAAGATAGATAGATAGATAGATAGATAGATAGATAGATAGATAGATAGATAGATAGATAGATAGATAGATAGATAGATAGATAAGTTAGAAAGATAGATAGATAGATTAGTTAAAAAGAAAGATAGAAGTTAGTTAGAAAGATAGATAGATTAGTTAGAAAGATAGATAAGTTAGTTAGAAAGATAGATAGATTAGTAAAAAAGAAAGATAGATAAGTTAGTTAGAAAGATAGATAGATTAGTTAAAGAAAGATAGATAAGTTAGTTAGAAAGATAGATAGATTAGTAAGAAAGAAAGAAAGATAGATAAGTTAGTTAGAAAGACAGATTCATAAGAAAGAAAGAAAGATAGATAGATAGATAGATAGATAAGGTTTGAAGATAGATAGATAAGGTTTGAAGATAGATAGATAGATAGATAGATAAAGTTAGAAAGAAAGAAAGAAAGACAGATAGATGGTTAGAAAGAAAGATTAGTTAGAAAGAGAAAGAAAGAAAGAAAGAAAGAAAGAAAAGAAAGAAAGAAAGAAAGAAAGATTAGTTAGAAAGAAAGATAGAAAAAAGCAATAAAGATAGTAAGAAAGAAAGATTAGTTAGAAAGAAAGAACAAATATTGATTAGAAAGAAAGAAAGATTGATTAGTTAGAAAGAAAGAAATATAGATTAGTTAAAAAGAAAAAAGAAAGAAAGATAGATAGATTCGTTAGAAAGAAAGAAAGAAAGAGAGAAAGAAAGAAAGAGAAAGAAAGATAGATAAAGTTAGAAAGACAGATGGATTATTTAGAAAGAAAGAAAGATTGATTAGAAAGAAAGAAAGAAAGAAAGAAAGAAAGAAAGAAAGAAAGAAAGAAAGATTGGTTAGAAAGAAAGAGAAAAAAGCAAGAAAGAGTAAGAAAGATTAGTTAGAAAGAAAGATTAGTTAGAAAGAAAGAAAAAAAATATTAATTATAAAGAAAGAAAGAAAGAAAGAAAGAAAGAAAGATTGATTAGTTAGAAAGAAAGAAAGATAGATAGATTAGTTAAAAAGAAAGAAAGAAAAAAGAAAGATAGATAGATTGATAGATAGATAGATAGATAGAGATTAGTTAGAAAGAAAGAAAAAGAGAGAAAGAAAGAAAGAAAGAAAGAAAGAAAGAAAGATGGATTAGTTAGAAATGAAGAAAGATAGATTAGTTAGAAAGAAATATTGATTAGAAAGAAAGAAAGATTGATTAGTTAGAAAGAAAGATAGATAGCTTAGTTACAAAGAAAGAAATGGAGAGAGAAAGAAAGATTGAGTAGTTAGAAATAAATAAAGAAAACCTCTAAAGCTACATGAAATAGCTTTTTATAGCTCAATATTCACCTTTACGTTTAACCCTTGTGTGCTGTTCATATGATTGTTATTCAGCCAGTGTTCGTGGGTCTGGTGGACCCGCTGCATGTTTGGGTTTTTAATTCAACACAATAAAAATGTTTATGTTAACATACTCAACAGATGTTTACTTCATCCCAATTACAAGCAATATAAACTGCATTAGTTAAATTAGTTAGAAAGATAGATAGATTAGTTAAAAAGAAAGAGAGATAGATAAGTTAGTTAGAAAGATAGATAGATTAGTAAGAAAGAAAGATAGATAAGTTAGTTAGAAAGATAGATAGATTAGTTAGAAAGAAAGAAAGAAAGAAAGTGTCACGGAGCAAACCCGTGATCATGAATGGACTGTATGTAGGTACACCATATCAAACACACAAACATGTGCGGCATTAACGCAGTCTAGTTACTGACACTGATATCCTGGGTATTCAAACTGCAGTGTTGTGAATGTGCAATGTTTGTGCAATACTTGAATGTATTGTGTATAATGTGTTTTAGATATTTGAGAGTACAACGTGTTTGGGTATCATTAGCCGCTAACATTGTTCATTCATCTTTATAGAGAACCACAACACAAATATGTTTGATTTGAAAACTTTATTAAAAATTGTGTAACACATTATTACATATCTAACTTACCTGCTTGGAAAACGCCTGTGACCAAACCTGTATTAGTTTAAGGGCAGAGTATTTAAACATGGTGGACATGCTGCCTGATTGGGAGAAACCATGTTGGGTAACTGGGAGGGGGGGGGGGGGGGGGGGAGTTTTTCCAAATGTTCCTGTAAAGCAAGGTTTATTGTTAATTCATTGTTTTGCATCATAGTTGCATGTTCTTGTTACTGTGTAATGTAATTATGGATGTTGTTTAATATGCATTAGGTGGTTGAAAGTACATATGTTAGAAAGTAAACTTACCTGTAGAATGGTACATTTCCGGGTGTGGCCTAGACTATAAATGGCTGCCAGAAAGCATGGTGCAGGAGGGTCAGGTTGGTTGTGTGAAGTGGAAGCAAATTCATAGAACCTTGTTCCAGAAAGTTTATTAACCAAACGACACAACTGCTGTTGTGGCTACCTTCCCACAAAAACTTGTAAATATTTATGTTATTTTTTTTATAATTTTTCTTTTTCTTTTTTTTTTTTTTTGTTTTGTCATTGGATTTGCACTGTCTGCACAATAAATTCACCTTAATTGGGATTTCCTGTCGCACTTGGTCTTATTATGCCTCTGATCGCAAGGGCGATCGCTAACAGATGGTGTCAGAAGTGGGATAAGAGGCCAGAATAGACTAAAATGCCACCCAAAACAAGAGGACAGCAGACGGTGAACATGGATGCTGAGGATGGACAGCAAGTAGCAAGTGGAATTACAGAGGAAAATGCACACCTGGCTACTGAACCTCCACCAACCACAGAAGGATCAGCCCTCACTGCATTAGCGGGTATGTTTCAAACTTTCTTGCAGTATCAGAAGGACAGAGATGAGAGGCAAGAAAGAGACATGGCTCGACGAGAACAACAGTTTAAAGTACTTACTCATCAGGTCACACAAATCCAAATGGACGTAGAGCGCACCAGACATGGAGCTGCCACTGCAGACCAAGCAACCTCTCGAGGATTGGCTCCGGTGCCACAGTTGCCGAAGCTACAAGAGGATGATGATATAGAGCAGTACTTAACCACTTTTGAACGAATGGCATAAGTGTACTTGTGGCCGAAGGGGGACTGGGCTATTCATTTGATTCCTCTACTCACAGGGAAAGCAAGGAGTGCATTTGTTGCAATGTCACCAGCACTATCTTTGGACTATGACAGAGTCAAAGAAGCGATTCTAAAGAAGTATGAAATCAGCTCTGAAACATATCGACTGAGATTTCGTTCACTGGATACACCTGTTGATGAATCCCCTATGGAATTGTATGTTCGATTAAAGGATTTATTTTCCAAGTGGGTACAACTGGAAACAAGTAGCAAAAAGGACTTGATGGAGAAGCTGGTACTAGAGCAGTACATGCGGTTGTTGTTCCCAGAAGTAAGAACTTGGGTGAAGGAGCGAAATCCAGAAACTGCAGGAGAGGCAGCTAGCTTGGTTGAGGCCTACATCACAGCGAGGAGAGGTTCCTCTGGGACGTTTCTGTATGCTGGAAGCCTACCATCCAACAGAGGTAAGTCTGTGGGGTTTGGGGGTAGTTCGTGCTCTCAATGGCAAACTCAGACTATGAAACCCACCCACCCTAAAACCCAGACAGCTGTAACCATAGGCCAATCATCAGACAAAAAAGATGTAGTCTGTTATAATTGTGCAGAACCAGGCCATACAAGTCCACATTGTCCTTTGAGGAAGCCTAAATCAGCCCGACTATGCTATATACCGACCTCTACACTAGGGCCCAAAATAGACAAAGAACCCACAGTTTCTGTATTGTTAAACGGTAAGCCAGTAACCGCTTTGGTAGACACTGGTTGTACACGAACTTTGGTGCAAGCACAGTATGTCCCAAGGGATTTCTGGACTGATGGTACAGTTACAGTATGTTGTGTCCATGGAGATAAATCAGAATTGCCTACGGCTGAGGTATACATTGAGGTTAATGAGCAGTCTTACCTGATCCAGTTTTACTAGGTAGAGACATGCCCATATTAGCGGATTTGGTGCAGGAAACTGCGTGGTGCGGTGTTGTTACCAGAGCACAGGCTCAAAAGTTGACTCCATTGTCATCACCCGAAGATTTTGCCCAGAATACCCTTCAGGAAATGCCGTTCTTTGCTGGTGAGATAATAGGGGAAACAAAGTTAAATAAGGAAGAAAGGCTAGAAAAGAGGAGAAAATGGGTGGCCAATGTAATTAATTCCTCAGAACAGTTGATGGTTGATCTTGAAGAACCTGAAGTTAATGAATTGGATGTAGGCATATCTAATGATATAGCTAGGTTACAGACTGAAGATGCAACATTGGCAAATTGCTTTCACAAAATTAGTGCAGAGGCTGCTGTGAATTTGTTAAATGATGAAACATTTGTGATTGAGCAAGGTCTTCTTTACAGACAGTCTAAGGAAGATGGTACACAGTTAGTGGTACCAAAACTTTATCGCAAAGAAGTGATAGAACTTGGCCATTCTAATCCTTGGTCAGGTCATTTGGGGTTTATGAAGACCTTAATGAGAATAGCAAAAAGATTCTATTGGCCTGGCATGTACAGCGAGATAAAGGATTACTGTAGAGCATGTCCTGAATGTCAACTGGCAACGAGCAGAACACCCAGTGTAGCACCGCTTGTACCCATTCCTGCCATTAATATTCCATTTGAGAGAATAGGTGTGGATGTTGTGGGACCTCTGGAAACAAGTCAGAAAGGGAACAGATTTATTCTGGTGATCTGTGACTATGCAACCAGATACCCTGAGGCTTATCCTATGAGAGAAGTTACTGCGAATCAAGTTGCAACTGCACTACTTCATTTCTTTTCACATGTAGGGATACCTAAAGAAATACTGACGGATCAGGGCACCAATTTTATGAGTCATACTTTACATCAGGTTTATCAATTGTTGGGTATTAAGAGAGTGCGTACTACCCCTTATCACCCCCAGACTGATGGTCTGGTAGAGAGATTCAATCAGACTCTGAAAAACATGTTGAAAAAATTTGTGTCTGGGACTGGCAAAGACTGGGATAAATGGCTACCCTATCTCTTATTTGCCTATCGGGAAGTTCCTCAAGCAACAACTGGATTCTCACCTTTCGAATTGCTTTTTGCTCATCAAGTCAGAGGACCACTGGACGTGCTGAGAGACAGTTGGGAAGACAACAAGTTGCATAAACAGAATATACTCTCATATGTGCTTAAAATGAGAGAAAAGTTACAGCAAACTACCAGCATAGCTCAAGAGAATCTGCAACAAGCACAGCTTAAACAGAAAGCTTGGTATGACAAGAAGGCCAGGGCGCGAACCTTTCAACCAGGAGAGCAAGTATTGTTATTACTTCCAACATCAGACAATAAACTTCTAGCCAAATGGCAAGGTCCATTCCAGGTAAAGAGGAAAGTTGGTTCCGTAACATATGAGATCGAAGTTCCATCGAGGCAACAACCGTTACAGATCTTTCATATCAACATGCTGAAAAAGTGGCATGAACAAGCTTCTCAGCCGGAGACGACAGAAAATGTTGTAAACGATCTGCTGGTGAGGGCGGTTCAGGAGGAGGATGAAATGGAAGAGCAGTACTTGCCTGTTCATCAGGATGACTGTTCCTTGAATTTGCAACATCTGAATGCGGAACAGAGGGGACAACTGCAAGAGAGCATCCCTCAACAACTGTTCCTGAAAACACCAGGAAAAACAGATCTTGTCCAACATCACATTTACTTGAAAGAAAATAAACCAATACATCAACGTGTTTACAGAGTGCCAGAGAAATTAGTACTCACCATGAAGCAGGAGATTGAGTCAATGCAGGAAATGGGAATTATTGAACCATCTGCCAGTGAGTGGAATAATCCCATCGTACTAGTTCCAAAGAAGGATGGAACACTTAGATTCTGTTTGGACTTCAGAAAACTCAATGCAGTGAGTAAATTTGACCCATACCCCATGCCCAGAGTTGACGATTTAATAGAAAGACTTGGGAGTGCCAAAATTCTAACAACACTGGATTTATGTAAAGGCTATTGGCAGATACCATTGAGCTCAGACTGCATGGAGTTCACAGCCTTTAAAACGCCTTTTGGACACTACCATTTTCGGGTCCTACCATTTGGGCTTCACGGGGCACCTGCAACATTCCAGAGAATGATCGATCAGATTCTACGGGGAACTGAGAAATTTGCAGCAGCATACCTGGACGACATTGTCATTTACAGTGAAACATGGGAGGAGCATCTACTACATCTAACAGAAGTACTGGCAAGAATAAAATCTGCAGGACTTACTATTCGTCCGGATAAGTGTGCTATGGCCAAGAAGGAAATTACTTACCTGGGATATCAGCTAGGACATGGAGTTATTCGTCCTCAAGTCGGGAAGATTGAAGCCATCAAACATGCTGAACAACCTACTTCAAAGAAGCAGGTACGATCTTTCCTCGGCCTAGTTGGATGGTACAGACGTTTCATCCCTCACTTCTCTGCAAGAGCCGTAGCTCTTACTAACCTTACAAAGAAGGATAAACCAAATAAGATTGATTGGACTGCAGAATGTGAGAGTGCTTTCAAGGATTTGAAAGATGCATTGTGTGAAGAGCCTGTTTTGAAGAGTCCAAACTTTGATCAGGCATTTACAGTTCAGACTGATGCTTCAGAGTTCGGTCTGGGGGCTGTACTTTTGCAAGGACAACCTGGTGAGTTACAACCCATTGCCTACATTAGCAGGAAACTTCTTGCCAGAGAATCAAGATACTCAACGGTAGAAAAGGAGTGTCTAGCTGTGAAATGGGCTTTGGATTCCTTTAGATATTACCTGTTGGGTAGAAAATTCACCCTAGAAACTGATCATCGGGCCTTAGCTTGGTTGGGTCGCATGAGAGACACTAATGCCCGTATTACACGCTGGTTTTTAGCTATACAACCCTTTGACTTTGAAGTATTATATCGGACTGGTCCTGAGAACTGTGCTGCTGATTTTCTCTCTAGGACACCACAGGAGGTGTCCAGGGGAAGGGGGAGGAAATGTCACGGAGCAAACCCGTGATCATGAATGGACTGTATGTAGGTACACCATATCAAACACACAAACATGTGCGGCATTAACGCAGTCTAGTTACTGACACTGATATCCTGGGTATTCAAACTGCAGTGTTGTGAATGTGCAATGTTTGTGCAATACTTGAATGTATTGTGTATAATGTGCTTTAGATATTTGAGAGTACATCGTGTTTGGGTATCATTAGCCGTTAACATTGTTCATTCATCTTTATAGAGAACCACAACACAAATATGTTTGATTTGAAAACATTATTAAAAATTGTGTAACACATTATTACATATCTAACTTACCTGCTTGGAAAACGCCTGTGACCAAACCTGTATTAGTTTAAGGGCAGAGTATTGAAACATGGTGGACATGCTGCCTGATTGGGAGAAACCATGTTGGGTAACCAAATGTTCCAAATGTTCCTGTAAAGCAAGGTTTATTGTTAATTCATTGTTTTGCATCATAGTTGCATGTTCTTGTTACTGTGTAATGTAATTATGGATGTTGTTTAATATGCATTAGGTGGTTGAAAGTACATATGTTAGAAAGTAAACTTACCTGTAGAATGGTACATTTCCGGGTGTGGCCTAGACTATAAATGGCTGCCAGAAAGCATGGTGCAGGAGGGTCAGGTTGGTTGTGTGAAGTGGAAGCAAATTCATAGAACCTTGTTCCAGAAAGTTTATTAACCAAACGACACAACTGCTGTTGTGGCTACCTTCCCACAAAAACTTGTAAATATTTATGTTATTTTTTTTATAATTTTTCTTTTTCTTTTTTTTTTTTTTTTGTTTTGTCATTGGATTTGCACTGTCTGCACAATAAATTCACCTTAATTGGGATTTCCTGTCGCACTTGGTCTTATTATGCCTCTGATCGCAAGGGCGATCGCTGAAAGAAAGAAAGAAAGAAAGAAAGAAAGAAAGAAAGAAAGAAAGAAAGAAAGAAAGAAAGAAAGAAAGAAAGAAAGAAAGAAAGAAAAGTTAGTTAGAAAGATAGATAGATTAGTAAGAAAGAAAGATAAGTTAGTTAGTTAGAAAGATAGATAGATTAGTTAGAAAGAAAGAAAGATAGATAAGTTAGAAAGATAGATAGATTAGTTAAAAGAAAGAAAGATAGAAAAGTTAGTTAGAAAGATAGATAGATTAGTTAGAAAGATAGATAAGTTAGTTAGAAAGATAGATAGATTAGAAAGAAAGATAGATAGATAAGTTAGTTAGAAAGACAGATTCATAAGAAAGAAAGATAGATAGATAGATAGATAGATAGATACTGTAGATAGATAGATAGATAAGGTTTGAAGATAGATGGATAGATAAGGTTTGAAGATAGATAGATAGATAGATAGATAGATAAGTTAGAAAGATAGATAGATTAGTTAAAAAGAAAGAAAGATAGAAAAGTTAGTTAGAAAGATAGATAGATTAGTTAGAAAGATAGATAAGTTAGTTAGAAAGATAGATAGATTAGTAAAAAAGAAAGATAGATAAGTTAGTTAGAAAGATAGATAGATTAGTTAAAAAAGAAAGAAAGATAGATAAGTTAGTTAGAAAGATAGATAGATTAGTAAGAAAGAAAGAAAGATAGATAAGTTAGTTAGAAAGACAGATTCATAAGAAAGAAAGAAAGAAAGAAAGAAAGAAAGAAAGAAAGAAAGATAGATAGATAGATAGATAGATAAGGTTTGAAGATAGATAGATGGATAGATAAGGTTTGAAGATAGATAGATAGATAGATAGATAAGTTAGAAAGAAAGAAAGAAAGAAAGACAGATAGATGGTTAGAAAGAAAGATTAGTTAGAAAGAAAGAAAGAAAGAAAGATTAGTTAGAAAGAAAGATAGAAAAAAGCAATAAAGATAGTAAGAAAGAAAGATTAGTTAGAAAGAAAGAACAAATATTGATTAGAAAGAAAGAAAGATTGATTAGTTAGAAAGAAAGAAATATAGATTAGTTAAAAAGAAAAAAGAAAGAAAGATAGATAGATTTGTTAGAAAGAAAGAAAGAAAGAGAGAGAAAGAAAGAAAGAGAAAGAAAGATAGATAAAGTTAGAAAGACAGATGGATTATTTAGAAAGAAAGAAAGATTGATTAGAAAGAAAGAAAGAAAGAAAGAAAGAAAGATTAGTTAGAAAGAAAGAGAAAAAAGCAAGAAAGATTAGTTAGAAAGAAAGAAAAAAATATTAATTATAAAGAAAGAAAGAAAGAAAGAAAGAAAGAAAGAAAGATTGATTAGTTAGAAAGAAAGAAAGATAGATAGATTAGTTAAAAAGAAAGAAAGAAAAAAGAAAGATAGATAGATTGATAGATAGATAGATAGATAGAGATTAGTTAGAAAGAAAGAAAAAGAGAGAAAGAAAGAAAGAAAGAAAGAAAGAAAGAAAGAAAGAAAGAAAGATGGATTAGTTAGAAATGAAGAAAGATAGATTAGTTAGAAAGAAATATTGATTAGAAAGAAAGAAAGATTGATTAGTTAGAAAGAAAGATAGATAGCTTAGTTACAAAGAAAGAAATGGAGAGAGAAAGAAAGATTGAGTAGTTAGAAATAAATAAAGAAAACCTCTAAAGCTACATGAAATAGCTTTTTATAGCTCAATATTCACCTTTACGTTTAACCCTTGTGTGCTGTTCATATGATTGTTATTCAGCCAGTGTTCGTGGGTCTGGTGGACCCGCTGCATGTTTGGGTTTTTAATTCAACACAATAAAAATGTTTATGTTAACATACTCAACAGATGTTTACTTCATCCCAATTACAAGCAATATAAACTGCATATATGGTTAATATTCTCTCTTTACCTTTGTTAGATCACATTTAAGAATTACAACAGGGAACAGCAGGGGTAGAAATACAAAACTCCCTCTCGCACTCACACTTACACACAATCTCTCTCACACGTACGCACACACTCACGCACACACACACACACACACACGCACACACACACACACACACACACACAACACACACACTCACTCACTCACTTGGATATGTGGTTTACGGGGACTCTCCATAGGCGTAATGGTTTTTCTAATGTACAAACTGTATAATCTATCCCCCTAACCCTACCCCTAAACCTACCAATCACAGAAAACTTTTGGCCTTTTTTGAATTTCAAAAAACACCATTTAGTATGTTTTTTAAGCCGTTTGGTTTATGAGGACACAGATGTCCTCATAAAGCACATTTCAGAACACCGGCAAACACTGACATACCTGGTTTAGGAGCAGAACTGTAATCATGTTCAGTCATCACCACCGAAGCTGCAACCTCCTCCATCGCCTCTTCCTCGTCATGGCAGGGACTGCTCCAGAGGAAGGGCTGGGCAAATGTCATGGCCTATGTGAGTTGATGCTCTTTTATAAGCGGACTCCCTTCTTGGCAGTCCCCAGTTGTTCCACTGGAAACGGGAGGGCACAGACCAGGGCTGGACTGGCCATCGGGCATACCGGGCATTTGCCCGGTGGGCCGACGTGCTTTTTGGGCCGATACATCTCATACTCATACATAATTTGTATTATTATTATTTTTTTAATTTTTTTTAACGGCCCATAAAATTTGTACATCGGCGGCCCATTCGTTTTGTTTTATTTTGCTTAATTGGCGGCGCTGGGTTTGTGTAATGCAGTGGTAACGCCGGTGTAATGCAGTGGTCAAAAAAAGTCAGTGTTAGTTTTTTTGTTTTTTTTGACAGACCAGCCCATGAAACACGTAGATCAGCGGCCCATTGGTTCTTATCTTGATTGACACTGGGCTGGCCCAATCACAACTTTAACCCTCTGAGGTCGGCAAACGCGCCCCGCGTTTTGCTGGATTTTCTTCACATTGTAGTACAATAAACTTAAATTACTCCGTCATTTATGGTTATACAGAAAAAATAAATATAAAAAAAGAATCTGTGATATTTCTACTTTTGTATGTGTCCACTTACAATCAAATCAAAACATTGTGCTTTTGTAAAATAAAGAAAATAAACAGGGTGTGCGTTCTGCCTCTCCGTCGCGGTGAACTTTTTTTTCTTGAGCACGTCTATAAACTGAAACAAAACTCAGTGAATACTTGTCACACATTTATGAGCCATATACCTTTATACACATTTAAGTGTGTAATTTTAAATGATCGGATTCAAACTGAAAACAAATATTCTCTGTTTAAGTAATTTGTATAAAACCAACAGGATGTCCAGTATCTCAAACGCTTGTTAATTATTTTTTTATTCGGCCACGCCCACTCGCGCAAAAGAGATTCACATGCAAATCTCCACATGGAACGCGAATGCCCTCGTTACCTCAAACACAAAACACCAAAACACTTCACAAGTCTCTGCTTTTCGTCGAGTTTGGAAGACGCGCTGTGAGCTTACATTGGATTTACATCAGAAGAAGAAGAACGCGATTTGAAGACAAGAAAGATGTAAGGTAAGAAATTCTTACTTATTAGTTTATGGTATTGTTGCATAAACTTCACATTGCAGTTGAACTGTTGCTAGATATATGGTGAATATTATACTATTTAGACCCGTGTTTACTGTTAAATACTGTTTGTGGATATCTGCTCAAACATAGATATGTATAACCATAATGTTTAATATTTTGGAGCGCGATGGCGTTTGAATGTATCATATTTTGGAGCGCGCTGTGGGTTTGAATGTATCATATTTTGGAGCGCGCTGTGCGTTTGAATGTATCATATTTTGGAGCGCGCTGTGCGTTTGAATGTATCATATTTTGGAGCGCGATTGCGTTTGAAAGGAAAAATGCACCAAACATTAGGCTTTATGTTTTTACTATTATCTCATTTCATATCATCATAACGAATGGAAACATTTGAAGTAACATAAGATAATCAATATATTTTTCTCTAGCATTGTTACTGAAATCTTTTGGAAGATTTATAGGCTGCTTTGTAAAATAAAATTATTTTATGCAGTACTGCACATAGCTTATGCCTACAAGGCAACCCACAAACATGGTGTTCATTATATTATATATTGTTGGAAACATTTGTGTGTGTGTGTGTGTGTGTGTATTCTGTGAATTTTAAAAAGCAATTTTAACCAGAAAAATCTAAAATGTATTCCCAAAATCGTGCAGGCCTAGTTTCTCTTGATACAAGTATGTTCACTTTTTTTCTTTTCTTTCAGGGAGTCTCTGTATATGAACATGGTAAAGTGAAAATCAAACACCTTGGAAATGAAAGGTATGTACAATGTTTTTAGGAATGGCACAAAGGTCTCTGTCTTTGGATCATTGTTTTCAATGTGCTCTTTTGTCATTTGTTGTGTATTTTTGGATTATGTTGTGTTGTAAATAAATCCAAACAATCTAAAAGCCATTCTTTTTAAAATCTCCTCATTCTTTGTGCAAGGTTGCTCTGAATGACAGGGCCTGATAGCTCCTAATAGGGCAGTTAGGGGAGTGTCTTTGTCTTTCTCAGGTGTGAAAAGCTTACATATTAATGAGCTCCCGCATAAAGCTTTCTCACACAAAACACGTCGTAAAAATTTTAAATCAATATATTATTATAAATCTGAATGAGCAGTCAGGGTGATTTTCACATAGTTTTGGAGCAAATATTCTAGGCTACGTCATACAATTTTCAAAAGTCTTGTGAAGAAATAATCAGTATGGGTTTCATGGCCTTATTTCAGTGAGAATTTTTTTTTGTATTTTCACAAACCACGCATAAATGTCATTATCTCAAAACTACAAACTTTTACATACATGCTGCTGATATATTATTGTAGCAGAGTTTGTGCTGAATACAGTGTAATTAGACTTTAGCCATGAAAATGTCACTAGTAACAGAAAAAAACACAAATGTCAGAGCATGTCAGAACACCTCCAGGGCCCAGAAAACAGCTCAGACCTCAGAGGTTTAAACGAGTGAGCGAGCGTGCAGCAGTGTCAGTGTGTATCTGTCAACATAGTCTGCGAAATGGAGAAGAAATGCAAGGATTGTGCAGAGAAATCGTGTGAAAAAATAGAACCAGGCCCTTAAAGCAGACACTGTAAAATGTGTCAAAATATATGCTTTCTGCCCTTCATCAGATCCAGTGATGATGATGATAGTGAGGAGGATCAGGAGAGAGATGAGAAAGTGTAGAGCCTGCGGTAAGCAGAACTATTTTCAAAACACTTAAGCTATGTCATGATCGAGTGTAGGAACCCATAACCCAGTTACAGATTATTTCCACATTGCATAGTTGACGATTACATAGACAGTATATAAAGACGATTACCGCAATTCACTAGAAATTTAATGAGAGGCGTTTGTAAACCATGTTTTCCGCCAAAATAAAAGCTTGATGCAGTTTGCGTCAAAATAAAAGATCATGTGCTTATCTTTTTCAAGTATAGAAATTGGAACAAAACTAATTATGAAAGTTTCCTTTATTTTTTAGTGCATTTGTTTTACAAAATATGGCTATTACTGTCATTGGATTAATATTATAACTAGTATTATGTAGTAGGTGTAATGTAAATAGACACTGTAACTAAAAGAGGTTTGAATTTTTCGTTTAATTTGCACACTGAATATGGGTTGGAGCTTTTAATTTTGAACTCTCAAAGTGCACCAGATTGATGAATTTAACATTAAAATGCACAAAATTTTCTCACGGGGAGGCATGCCCCCGGACCCCCCTAGAAGAATCAAGGTCCACCCACCACAGTTTTACCAAAAATCCTGTGAGAAACACTGGTATTGCTATGCCATTGCAGCTTAAAGATTGTTTTAGGATTCATCACTGTGGAGTATAGTTCAACTGTATTATTAATAAATGTCAAATTTTCACTCGTTCCTATACTCACTCATTACATGGCATTAGTGGTTTTAAGGAATAGGAGTTGGTATGCATATAATTAAGGGCGTGCAAAGATGGGTGGTGTTTATGATCATATAGTGGGCCAGTCTGGGCCAAAATGCCCGGGCCGATTTTTTTGTCCCAGTCCAGCCCTGGCACAGACCCGATTTTCAGATGCTTGATGCGACTCCTTTTTTTTCCACCCATGGTCGCAATCAGTGACTGGATGGACTGCCGTGAAAGTCGGAGGTTGGGGCGGAGGTCAGCTCCATCTTAAAAATATAGATGAAGAATTGGCACAGCAGCATTGAGGTGGCAGTAGGTTGTAGGGCTCACAATCTGTAAACGTGTATGTCGTTTATTTTAGAATACAATTTGAATCGACAAGACACTTGTTTTCTGTGTTGGCTTATTTATAAATATAATATGTAAGTATTTATATGTATGATCCATTTCTTATGTATGATGTGTATATATTGTTAAGTGAACATGCAATTTATTCTCTTATAATGCCTCATATATATAGGCTGATATGATATTATCCACAATTGTAACTTTGTAAGTGGAATATATATGCAATTTATTCTGTATTAACCAATGACTTTCATGTATAAGCTTATGTATGTTATTAACCAAGTTTATGATTTAGTAAGAAAGAGTGTTGTATAAGAAAGACACTGCAACTGGTTTTGTAAAAGTCTTTATTGAGAATCTGTTTTATTAAGAAAGACATCACAACTTGTTTTTGTAATAACCTTTTATTGTAGTAATGCATGCAAGAAACGACAATGATGTACTCATAGTAAAACATTTAATCAGTAGATAGAAGTAACACTAAGCAGTAAAAAGCATGTATCTTAGCAAAGTAGAAATGGCAAGCATTACCCGTTTGATGAGGAGCATGATGCGCAGGAGAAAGGCAGATGGTCCAGAACAGCAAGCAAAGGAGAACAAAGGAAAGAGCTTTATATATGGAGTTTGCAAGGGGGTTTCCAGAACTGAGGACAGTTCAAGACTTCGGATTGGACTGATTGTCTGTAAAGGACTGAATCTGTGCGGAGGGCGTGTGGACTATAAAAAGTATTGTAAGGAATGTCAAAGTCAGACGCTGGTTCACCAAGGACGGCCTCTCCGGTGTTAGATGCCTTGCCATTGCGCCTCATGAAGATGAAAGCTTGCAAATTATTTGATTTTGATTTACTTTTATTTTTATTTTATATATTAGTACCTTTTATGTAAACTAGTTAACCTGTATTTAATAAAAAATACATCTAATTTAAATTAAGAAGCTCACCTGCCTTAAGTCTCTGTTTTACAAAAGATTGAGCTGAACTAAACCACGGACCAGTCTTTCGACTGAATTGTAAGTATGGAAATTTATGTACTTATTGTTTAGAACGAATTCGACTGACTTTACCTAACCTGAGAATAAACAAAATAAGGTAGAAGGTGTTTTACCCGAACAAGGGGTTAAATTAAGCACCATAAAACATGGCGCCCAACATGAAAGGGGCAGATTGATTATCGATCCCTGGCCAAGATCGGTGATCAATTGCTCAAAAAACTAAGATAGTCGTGTAATATACACGAGAGTGTAGAGCTAAATAGGAAAGGATAATAAACCCTAAAAGCAAGAAAGAGCTGTGGAGGTTTATTTAGCCGATAAAGATGTGAGATAAATCTTATACGGCAGGTCTCAGAGAGGCTAGGAAAGCCAAAGAGACAGGGTTTCTGTGAAGGGGGGGGAAGCCTCCTGAATACAGAGCCAGACTATTCATTCAAGTTAATACGAGTGATCCTCGAAAACTAGTCCCATGACTATTAAAAAAGTAAACGTTTATTTACTTTAAATAAATAATAGGAGGCACTGATTTATAAAGAATGAAATATCAATTCATTTCACATAATTAAAAGGAGATCAATATTTGTGATTTTATTTCATGACAGTGATTATATGGTAACACTTTAGAATAATGGTCCGTAGTTAACAAGTAGCTATGCAGGATGTAATAGGTAGTACTGCATTAACACCGAACTTAATACTATTAACTAATATGGAAGCAATGTTAACTAAGCAGTAAGTAATATCTAATTTAGTACAAAGGTAGTTCCTTGGTAGGTATTTGATTATTACTAAAGAAATATATCCTCATTGAGAACTACTTGTGAACTAAGAAAGAATAACCAATGAATTACTAATCACAAAAGTAACGTCTAAAAAGTGAACAATTGTGGGGTTTTTTTTTTACTCTTAACATGGTCATAACATTTCAGAAGCTTGTGCCTCGAATGGGTTCTTTGTGGAAACCAGTTTATGAATATTATATTCCCCCAAATACATTAGCTACATGTTGAGATTGTGACTACTACTCTTGCCAAAAGATGGACGTATGTTTATTTCAAACTTAAACATAGAATAATACTAATAATGATCATTTGTTTTTAATTTTTTTAAATTAGGAAGTGATTTAAATAAACACTCATGATTGGATTAGTTCACTATTATGAGCTCTATTGAGTGTCAGTTCAATGTCTCAGACTCCAAAGACCTACCTTTATGTTACAGTACAGACAAGGTAACGTTTGAGTAATTAGTGAGGAGTTAGCATGTTTTTCACTTTAAAATAATGGGCCACATCACTAGTAGTTCCTGCGGGATGACAAGGTAACGTTTGAGTAATTAGTGAGGAGTTAACATGTTTTTCACTTTAAAATAATGGGCCACATCACTAGTCAACGTGATCTCATGAGAATACGTGTGTATTTTTATGTAAAGTGTAGTTCTACCATACGTACATTTATTTACGTTTTATACACACAGAAACGTATAATACTGACGTATTTACAGCACTAACATTTACGTATTGACAGCACAAAAACGTAATTTATTTACGTATAAACAACTTTACCGACGTACAAATTTGTACGTATTCCTATTTAACTTATGCATATTAAAATCGTGGCATTAATGTTTTGACTCTATTGCATTCAATTGTCTTATCAATTACATTTTCAATCGCATTTATTACAGTTTAACGTTACTCATAAATAATAACATTTCGCTCTGTTCGTGCCTTCTGCTGCAAACTCGTTTCGGAGGATTAGCCTATATGGTGTTAAACAAGAATACACTTTAAAACCTTAAAAATACCTTCTTTAATCGTTTAACCATTTTGTAATACTTGGTTTATTTACCGTGAGACACAAAACAAAGGCGTTTTCTCCTATAGACCCATAATACACTAAAACACAACATAAATTCACAAAAGACATCAATTTTATTAGCTTGATGTAATCCAAATCTTTATAATCCATGTTGTTAGCAAGAAATAGATCCAAATTCAGCCCTTTATCCAGTGATCTTTATCTCCATTTCTCAGCAGAGACCGTAAACTTCAAATCCCGCGCTCGTAGTGAATTCAAATTCAACAATTGCACCCGAAGCGTTACGACATGTTTTACGGCAGTGATATCAGACGCTCATTGGCTCTCGCATGCTTCGTCACAGATTACGACATGCCGTGTTTAAGTTGGTGTACTACATTTGAATTGGAGAAGCGCGCGCGCTTTCACAGAGCGAATAGCGAACCGAAACCGGATTAACATTTTCATGGATTAATGATTTAAATTCTGCTCTGTAACGTTACCTCATACAAAACTATTATACTGCCAGAGAGGACTGCGACACAACGTCATGTGAACGACTTTTGGTACCGGTTTTGACATTTTCTCAATAAATAAATTATTGTAATTATACGTGTCTGTCTGTTGTTTTCCTTTATAATTGTAGCCTACGTAGTTTTAAGAAATTGTTAGGTTTAGGGGTAACTTTGGGGTAGGATTAGTGGCTCAAACTATGTTTTAATGCTATATTGTTAATAAAACTGCCATTTCCCTAACGTTACACATATCTGTCCATTACGTTTTATCCTTTTAATATTGTCTATAAAATGGGTAAGTTATGTTTAGGTGTGGGAGTAGGGTTAAGAGATCTTACATTTATAATCTATAAAATGGTAAAAGGGAAATTATACAATTCGTAAATAGTTTGTTTTTTAGCTGTAAAATCGTAATAAAGTTACGTTTAAACGTTGCAGATACGTCCATATTATACGTTTCAGCATATATCGAAACGTACAAAAAAGTACGTTTTCTATCTTTGAAAATGACGTATTAATACCTAACGTTACGTATTAACAATGAGACCAGGCTGCACTAGTTCCTGCGGGATGGCAAGGTAACGCTTGAGTAATTAGTGAGGAGTTAACATGTTTTTCACTTTAAAATAATGGACCACATCACTAGTAGTTCCTGCGGGATGACAAGGTAACGCTTGAGTAATTAGTGAGGAGTTAACATGTTTCTCACTTTAAAATAATGGACCACATCACTAGTAGTTCCTGCGGGATGACAATATAACGCTTGAGTAATTAGTGAGGAGTTAACATGTTTCTCACTTTAAAATAATGGACCACATCACTAGTAGTTCCTGCGGGATGACAATATAACGCTTGAGTAATTACTGAGGAGTTAGCATGTTTTTCACAAGTAATACAAGTTATTTAATTTTATATTTGACACATACTGTACAGGCATTCATTTCTGTGAGGCACTAGTAATATTATAACGAACATTGTAAACTGGAAGATGTGGTTTTGCGATTATTGCAACATAAATGCAGCCAATTTCTTCATTAAGGATGCAAATTGTTTTTGACAAGAGAACATCAATGTTTATATTCATATCCTAAAGAGAAGTCCTCCTCAGGCGGCTACTGTAACATAAAGGTAGGTCTTTGGAGTCTGAGACATTGAACTGACACTCAATAGAGCTCATAATAGTGAACTAATCCAATCATGAGTGTCAGCATCACTTCCTTATTATTTAAAATTGTAAACAAATGATCATTATTAGTATTATTCTATGTTTAAGTTTGAAATAAACATACGTCCATCTTTTGGCAAGAGTAGTAGTCACAATCTCAACATGTAGCTAATGTATTTGGGGGAATATAATATTCATAAACTGGTTTCCACAAAGAACCCATTTGAGGCACAAGCTCCTGAAATGTTATGACCATGTTAAGAGTAAAAAAACACACACAATTGTTCACTTTTTTAGACATGTTACTTTTGTGATTAGTAATTAATTGGTTATTCTTTCTTAGTTCACAAGTAGTTCTCAATGAGGATATATTTCTTTAGTAATAATCAAATACCTACCAAGGAACTACCTTTGTACTAAATTAGATATTACTTACTGCTTAGTTAATATTGCTTCCATATTAGTTAATAGTATTAAGTTCGGTGTTAATGCAGTACTACCTATTACTTCCTGCATAGCTACTTGTTAACTACGGACCATTATTCTAAAGTGTTACCATTAAAATTAAAGTTTAAAATTTATATTATTTAGCTAAATAATATTATCAGAGGTTTTATACAGTAAGCCTTTTATTACTCTATTCTTATTGTTTTCATGTTGTTGTTTTTATTGGTCATTCGGGTATTAACGTTGTATAGTCAATAGTGTTTGGCTGCCGGGATGAAAAGGGATACACGTGACCGGAAGAGGGAGAGGGAGTGCGGGAAGTTTTGCTTTTCTCTCTCTCTTCTCGTTGAACCGGGGAGGAGCAGAGGACGCTGGCGCGTTTTGAGAAAAGTATAACGCTAGAAAGAGTGAGTAAAGCCGATGAAACTGAACTGGGTGTTCAGATAAGAGGATCGCGGACTCTGGTTGTTATTGAGTGAGCGACTAAGTGAGAAACGAAACCGAAGATTCGTCTGACGGAGCGGGAGAGAAGGAGTGGAAGCGTGATCGGAGGTAGCCGAGATAGCTAACGTTAGCCACGGTGGGCTTATGTTGGCGGACCTGTTGGTTAATCGCGTTGCACGTGAGCATCCGGACCGAAGTATTTCCACGCTCTCAATGTGTTGCAAGTGTTTGTTCAGCGCACTCAATGTTTTGCAAGACCAACACAGGCCTGCAACGTGTTTTTCCTTCGTTCAAAGCAGTACTGTGAGTAAACTGAAACGTGTGTGAATGCGTATATGTGAGTGGGCCCACCACTGCATTTGCTCAGACTTGTTTCAGGACATGTGGCGAAGTTTTTTGTTTATTGTAAAGTTTTCTGTGTATTCTCAATTGTTAGGAAAGAGATAAGGGAGGGGAACTTTTTGATCAGTTATTCTGGTGTAACAAGTGTGATTGAAACTATTGAGGTTTCTAGCTAAATTTAACGAAGCTATCATTTAAGTATTTGGGGAATTTTTTGGTTATTTATTTTATTCGTTGATATTTTGCTTTGGGGAAAGCTTTTATATTCTATTTGCCAAATTCGTTTATTTAAATAAACCAAGGCATTAACCTTTTTTTTTGCTCTGGGTCTCATTATTTTAAATATTTTATTGTCAAAAGGTTTTACAACTCATTAGACACTTATTAGGTGCACCTTCGTGGTATCCACCTGAACTACACCGAACCCAAGCACCCCCATTCTCAAGTAAGTAACTCACAGAGTGGTTGTACGGGTGCTACATAAATAAAATGGAGGCACCGCTGGGATTGTATTTAGTTCCAAAGTAGTTTTAAATCAGATCTAACTTTAGTTTGACTCAGAGATTTAAATAGTTTGTTTAAAAAATAGTTTAGAACCAAAAGCTGGCTAGCTGTTAACCTACATGTAAAACCATATTAAAGATTACCTATTGTGAAAAATTTAAAACTGCAAAAGTAGAGTTCTACTAAGCATCCTAAGTCAAGAAAACGCAAATTAAGCTTTATCTGTGTTAAAATACAACTAAAACCTACCAAATTTAGTTCTGACAAGTGATCACTGTAAGCGCACAACCCGTGGGGATGGCTCAGTTGAAGAACTGGTGTTTTGGAGAAGGCATAGACCCGGTGAAAGCCTTGCTAGTTAAAGATGTACCTCCGGAAACTGAAGTGGGGTTCATTGAAGAAACGATGCAGACTATCAAAGCACTCGGGAGAGTCAAGGTGAGAGGAAGAATATATGACCCACAGTCTCAAAGTTTAACTGTGCTATGTGAGTGCAGGGAGAATGTGAATGCAGACGCCATTCCTCTTGATGTTGTTCCGGAGGGGTTTGCTATGACCTGGAGAATCTTTGGACCTTCTAAGCAGGAGGAGGAACCCCAAGCTCAGGCCGCCTGTGATGGTCAAAATGTGCCGCTGCCAGATTCCAGTTTTCTCTCCCCACTTCAGGTGTCCACTCCTGAAGCTATCATTCGAGCAGTTGGTGATGTCCTGCAAATGACAAGCAAGCCCACACACAGTGACAACAATCTATACAGAAGACTGCGCACTTTCTCAGGGGTCATGCCCACACCCCTGGGAGAAGAACAGTTGGAAAACTGGGTTGAACAAGCCAGACTTATGATTGAAGAATATGATCGCCCTGAAAAAGAAAAGAAAATGAGAATAATGGAAAGTGTAAAGGGTCCTGCACTCGAAATCCTCCAAGCTGTCCGTTTCAACAACCCATCTGCAACCTCGATGGACTACATTGACATTATCGAGACCACCTTTGGCAACCCTGAGAGCGGTGAAGAACTTTACTTTGCCTTTAGAATGTTGTGTCAACACCCCAACGAGAAACTCTCTGAGTTCCTGAGACGCCTTGAGAGAGTCCTAAATAAAGTTGTCCAAAAGGGTGGACTTCTGTCATCGGCGGCAGACAAAGCACGTCTTGACCAACTCATTAAAGGGGCCATCAGGTCTGACATGATGATACTAAATCTCGGATTGAGAGACCGCAGAGACAGTCCTCCCACTTTTCTCGAGCTGCTGAATGAGATACGCCTGGAGGAGGAGCATGAAGCTTCACGTCGCAGACTCCATCCACCCAAAGCCGTCTACGCCAAAAGTGCTACTGTGACCTCTGACACAGAGTTAAAAGATTTGAAAGCCGAAATACACCAACTCAGAGCACAAGTAAGTGAACTCTCTGCCCCCGCCGCCATGTCAAGTCACCTTTCGACGCGCACACTGCTTTCAGTCACTCCGGCGGCAGAGAACGCAGAAGACAAGAACGTGCAGGCTTTAAAGAAAGAGGTTGTCAAGCTCCGAAAGCAAGTCTCTGTCATGTCAGTCAAGCCAAAGTACAGTCCTGCTACTGAGCCCTGCCCACAAGAGACCCAGTCAAGACCCTGGCAGCCAAGACCTTCTACAGCCAGAGATCCAAGTGATTTCTTTTGCTATCGCTGCGGTGAAGACGGCCATTTTGCCAACACGTGCACCTCTCCTGAGAACTATCCCAAAGTTATTCAGAAACTGCTGCAAGCTCAAAGAAAGTCCAAGCAGAACCGCAAATCTGATAACGAAACAAGAACCAAGACCACAAATGCAAGTGTCAAAAGAAGCGCGGTAAATGTACAGACCAACAGTTTGCCCGAGGGACTTGTGGGACCGCCCTCCACTGCTCAGGTCAGGATCAATGGCAACCCCTGCACCGCGCTGATGGACAGTGGATCTCAAGTTACCATCATCTTCGACAGCTGGTATGCCAAACACCTGTCACACATCCAGTTAAACTCTGTGACCGGTCTAGCCATCTGGGGCCTAAGTGAGTCAGAGAGCAGTTACCCATACAAAGGTTACATCCAGGTTGAGTTGGAGCTGCCACAAAAGTCTAAGTCCAACAAAGTCAAGTCTGTCCCTGTCCTGGCCCTGGTGTGCCCCGATCCACGTTGCTCCGAGACTATACCTGTCCTGATCGGCACAAACGTCAGGGGGGTTCAGCCCTTTAAGTCCAGAACAAAGAAAGAAGACCTGGAGAACGTCAACTCAGTCAAAATCCAAGTTCAAGAGAAAAAACACTTACCCGTTCCTGCAGGGATGACCATAAAAGGCAACAAAGACTTGCCTGTGGCTGAAGTTAAGTGGTCTGGGCCTGGTCCTCTCAGCATCCCTCCTGGCACTGAATACGTTGCTATCTGCAAAGTTAAAGAAAAACAAGACATCGGAGACAGCATACTCATCATTGAACGAGCCCACTCACCTGCTCTTCCTCCAAGTGTACTTGTCCAGCCAACTGTGTTGTTCTCCAAGATGCTAGATCCAAACAACTTCCTAGTGCTCCTGCGTAATGAGTCTCTAAAGCAAACTGCCATTCCAATGGGCACCGTGATCGCTCACCTTCACGTCGTTGACATGGTGACAGATGCACCAAACCTTAAAGTCGAATCTGTTCCAGCTATGGATCCTTCTTTGTTTGACTTCAGTGAGTCACCCATCAGCAAAGAGTGGAAAGAGAGGCTGAGTCAAAAGCTGGCCAAACACTCTCAGGTGTTCTCTATTGAAGAATGGGATGTCGGTTTGGCTAAAGGGGTAGAACATCACATCCGTCTGAATGACAACACTCCCTTCAGAGAGAGATCTCAACGTATTGCCCCTGCCGATTTGGATGACCTTCGGCGTCACCTGCAAGGTTTGTTGGCGGCTGGGATTATACAAGAATCAAGAAGTCCATACGCTTCACCGATTGTCCTTGCACGTAAAAAGAATGGTCAACTTCGTATGTGCGTTGACTACCGCACCCTGAACCGGAGAACTACCCCAGATCAGTACACTGTACCACGTATCGACGACGCTCTCGATTGCTTGTCCGGCAGTAAGTGGTTTTCAGTGTTGGATTTGCGCAGTGGCTATTATCAAATCCCAATGGCAGAGGAGGACAAAGAAAAAACTGCTTTCATCTGTCCTTTGGGGTTCTTCCAATTTGAGCGGATGCCGCAGGGGATCAACCCTGCGACCTTTCAACGGCTCATGGAAAAGGCAGTCGGCGACATGCACATGCTTGAAGTCATCGTCTATCTAGATGACCTCATTGTTTTCGGTAAGACTCTGCAAGAGCATGAGCAAAGACTCCTCAAAGTCATCGCTCGTCTTGAAGAAGCTGGGCTCAAGTTGTCCCTCGACAAGTGCCAGTTCTGTCGCTCGCAAGTCACCTATGTCGGGCACATTGTCTCTGAGAACGGCATCGCCACAGACCCAGACAAAGTTGAAGCCGTGACGCGGTGGAAGCAGCCAACCGACCTTCCTTCTCTGCAGTCATTTCTGGGGTTCTGCGGCTACTACCGCAGGTTTATAAAAAACTACTCCATCATCGTCCGACCACTTACAGAGCTGTGCAAAGGGTATCCTCCCACCCAAAAGAAGCGAAAGTCTACCTCTTCATCAGACAAGACCTACTATAAAGTCAATGAGCCTTTTGGTGACCGGTGGGACCAGTCATGTTCAGAGGCATTCCAAAAGATCATTCACTGCCTCACAAACGCACCGGTGCTGGCATTTTCCGACCCCACCAAGCCTTACATACTTCACATTGATGCCAGTTTTCATGGGCTTGGCGCTGTACTCAACCAAGAGTACCCCGAGGGTTTGAGACCTGTGGCTTTCGCCAGTCGCAAGCTGAGTGCATCCGAAAAGAACTATCCAGTGCACCAGCTCGAGTTTTTGGCACTTAAGTGGGCAGTGGTAGACAAGTTCCACGACTACTTATATGGAGCACAGTTTACCGTGAGAACTGATAACAACCCCCTAACTTATATTCTCACGACTGCAAAACTCAATGCGACTGGTCACCGCTGGCTCTCCGCACTCGCCACGTACCATTTCACACTGCAGTACAGGCCTGGTAGCAGCAACATCGACGCTGATGCCCTGTCACGCAACCCTCTTCCAACGACAGAAGAAGGCTGGCAAAGTGTACCGACTGAAAGTGTTCAAGCTCTGTGTAAGCAGATCAAGTGCCGTGAAACTCCGACAGATTCCACCACTATTGCTGAGTCACTTGGAGTGTCACCTGATGGTATACCAGAGTGTTTCGCCTCCCCAGTTCGGTTGGATCTCGGTTCTCTGAGTCAGCTCAGTCACAAAGACCTGGTCACCGCTCAAGATGTTGACTCTACTATCGCTCCAGTCAAACAGTCACTTCGTGGTGGTCCATCATTCACCAGCTCCGACAATCCAATTTCTGTCCTGTTGAACAAAGAAGCAAGCAAGCTGTTCATTCAAAACAACCTGCTCTACAGAAAGGTTGAGAAAAATGGAACTGAGGTAAAGCAGCTGGTACTGCCCAGAGAGTATGTCCCGATGGTCCTGAGATCTCTGCATGATGAGTCCGGTCACTTGGGCATGGACAAGACAATCGAACTTAGCAGAAATCGGTTCTATTGGCCGAAAATGGGAGTTGAGGTTGAGCAGTATATCAAGAACTGCGGCAGATGCATCACTCGCAAAGCCCTTCCTCAGAGAGCTGCTCCCTTAAAACAGATCACCATCCAAGGCCCTCTAGACCTCGTCTGTATCGATTTTCTGTCACTTGAGCCAGACTCCCGAGGTTTCGCCAACATCCTTGTAGTGACAGACCATTTTACTCGATACGCCCAAGCTTTTCCAGCCAAAGACCAGAAGGCGGTCACTGTTGCCAAGATACTGTGTGAGCGCTACTTTGTACACTACGGACTCCCTGCCCGCATACATTCGGATCAAGGCCGCGATTTTGAAAGCAAACTGATCCAAGACCTTCTGATGATGTTGGGTATACGTAAGTCAAGAACATCGCCTTACCACCCTCAGGGAGATCCGCAACCAGAAAGATTTAACCGTACGCTATTGTCAATGCTTGGCACACTTGATCCAAAGCAAAAACAAAAATGGAGTCAAAAGATCAGTCAGTTGGTCCACGCTTATAACTGTTCTCAGAACGATGCAACTGGTTATTCGCCCTACCTGCTAATGTTCGGCAGAGAAGCTCGCTTACCGGTAGACATCTGTTTTGGCGTGACTGAGGACAACCAAAAGACAAAGTCCTATCTTCAGTATGTTGCTAAGCTCAAGCAAGATCTCCAAAGAGCCTACAGTCTTGCAACAGAATCGTCGGACAAGAACCACCAAAGAAACAAAAAAGCACACGACAAGCACGTCAAAGAACAAGTCCTTGAAAAAGGCGACAGGGTGCTACTGAGAAACTTTGGGGTCACAGGCAAGCACAAATTGAAATGCAAGTGGCGATCCTCACCATATATTGTTATGGAGAAGCTACCCAACTTACCTGTCTACAAGATCAAGCCAGAGAGAGGCATGGGAGCAGAAAAGACTATTCATCGTAATCACCTGTTACCCATTGGTTATCTGGTGAGACTCCCTGTTGACGGAAGGGAAGTGGGTCCACAACGAAGACCTGTGACCAGAGCTTTTCAGCAAAATACAAAAGAACCGGTACAGACAAACAACCACGATGAAGACGTGTCCTCAGAATTAGAGTACGACGAAGTATACCTGCCAAGACCCGTTGAGTTAGACTGGGACAAGTTGCTGACATGTCCAGAACTGTCCACAAAGCAATCCAAGCCAATCGTCACCGAACCTGAAAGACAAGCTCAAGACCCGGCTGAGATAGAGCCAGTGGTCAATGATCTTCCAAACCTGCCTCCCAGCGCTGATCCAGAAGTCAACGTTCTAGAAGAGGGAGCAGACGTCAACTCCTATCCGGACACTCAAGCTGAGATTGAACAAGTTGAGCGTTCAAAAAGAGTCACCCGTCCAGTGGTCAAGCTGAGCTACGATGAACTTGGCAAGCCCTGTGAATACCCTGTGACAGTCCTAAGCCATGGAGTGTTGGTGGGAAGTGGACTCTACAGAGACTCCCGAAGCAGTCTATGTCGAACTTTCTGGTGCCACCCCATGGCGTTGTGTTTCACTTGTTCAAATCTGGCCTCTACCCTTGACATTAAAACTATTAGAGTACTCTAAGGTTTATTTTGATGAGGACATCAAAACTGTCTAGAAGGGGGAGGATGTAGCCCAGTGGTAAACTTGGGTATTATAGTGTAATGGAAACAGGGTAGGTTATGATTAATCTCTCTTACTAAAAAACTAGTCCCATGACTATTAAAAAAGTAAACGTTTATTTACTTTAAATAAATAATAGGAGGCACTGATTTATAAAGAATGAAATATCAATTCATTTCACATAATTAAAAGGAGATCAATATTTGTGATTTTATTTCATGACAGTGATTAAAATTAAAGTTTAAAGTTTATATTATTTAGCTAAATAATATTATCAGAGGTTTTATACAGTAAGCCTTTTATTACTCTATTCTTGTTGTTTTCATGTTGTTGTTTTTATTGGTCATTCGGGTATTAACGTTGTATAGTCAAATAGTGTTTGGCTGCCGGGATGAAAAGGGATACACGTGACCGGAAGAGGGAGAGGGAGTGCGGGAAGTTTTGCTTTTCTCTCTCTCTTCTCGTTGAACCGGGGAGGAGCAGAGGACGCTGGCGCGTTTTGAGAAAAGTATAACGCTAGAAAGAGTGAGTAAAGCCGATGAAACTGAACTGGGTGTTCAGATAAGAGGATCGCGGACTCGGGTTGTTATTGAGTGAGCGACTAAGTGAGAAACGAAACCGAAGATTCGTCTGACGGAGCGGGAGAGAAGGAGTGGAAGCGTGATCGGAGGTAGCCGAGATAGCTAACGTTAGCCACGGTGGGCTTATGTTGGCGGACCTGTTGGTTAATCGCGTTGCACGTGAGCATCCGGACCGAAGTATTTCCACGCTCTCAATGTGTTGCAAGTGTTTGTTCAGCGCACTCAATGTTTTGCAAGACCAACACAGGCCTGCAACGTGTTTTTCCTTCGTTCAAAGCAGTACTGTGAGTAAACTGAAACGTGTGTGAATGCGTATGTGTGAGTGGGCCCACCACTGCATTTGCTCAGACTTGTTTCAGGACATGTGGCGAAGTTTTTTGTTTATTGTAAAGTTTTCTGTGTATTCTCAATTGTTAGGAAAGAGATAAGGGAGGGGAACTTTTTGATCAGTTATTCTGGTGTAACAAGTGTGATTGAAACTATTGAGGTTTCTAGCTAAATTTAACGAAGCTATCATTTAAGTATTTGGGGAATTTTTTGGTTATTTATTTTATTCGTTGATATTTTGCTTTGGGGAAAGCTTTTATATTCTATTTGCCAAATTCGTTTATTTAAATAAACCAAGGCATTAACCTTTTTTTTTGCTAAACTAAAAACTATCTCTGGGTCTCATTATTTTAAATATTTTATTGTCAAAAGGTTTTACAACTCATTAGACACTTATTAGGTGCACCTTCGTGGTATCCACCTGAACTACACCGAACCCAAGCACCCCCATTCTCAAGTAAGTAACTCACAGAGTGGTTGTACGGGTGCTACACTTACATAAAGTTTGATTAGAAAAAGAGAGAAATCCTAAATCCTAAAGCTCGATTAAAAATAATAATTCAAATCAGAATTATTAAAACAATCCACTAGAAGGAAATAGAAGGATTGTGTGAATAGTAGTGTAAGAATCTCAAGGAATGAGATGTATATTGGATAAAAGGGTATCCAATATACTAAAATAATTCATAGAAGAATTATTGAAAGCTCATAGAAGAGCTAAGTGCATGCACACACTACTATATATCTCTACGAAAAAGTGAGAAGATAATTCAAATAAGAATTATAGTAGCAAACTTAGAGAAGTTTGAGTAAGTAGTAGAGATAGACTAAATCTAAGGAAGATTTAGTGTGAGCTGTATAAACCATCTAACAAAGTGCACATTGTTGGATGGAGAGGACAGCAAGAAACCCATATACTTTTGGTTATAAAAGAGTACTTGAATGGGAAGGAGAAGCGTTGAGAGCGAATACATCAGCAATAGAAATAAATAATGATTTGTTTGTGCTTTGGCTTCCATCCAGAGACCAATTGAGTGAAAGAAAATGTAATGAGACCGAGGTAGCCACCTCAGTAATACGGTGGATAGAAATAATAAAAAGTGAAAGAAATAGAAGTAGAAGTTTATGATGGGTTGTTACAGAATACCAGAGGAGGAATGATAGTCCTGAATGGTAATAAAGAGAACGGGGCTGCATAAGTGATTCAGAATATGTTAGGAACACAAGCCCTGAAAGAAATTAAAAAGGAAAAGGGAGATTGAAAGTGAAATCCCGGGGGACAGTAAGAATAGTTCTGGTGCACCCCACTGGAATGTTGTAAAAGCTGTGATGGCAGATTGTAGAACAAAATTATGTACTAAATGCTCAGAGTCAAAAGCTGAATTAAAGATGTAGTCCTCAATTCAAAATGAAATTAGTGGAAAGGTTATAATAATGAATTTAACCTTAATGGGGACAGGACAGTTTAAACATTCAGTAATAGCTGTGATTAATGACAGGAATAATAGAGAATTCAAAAGAGGATTTTAAACTCATAGAGAGGAGTTTAAGCAAGCGTATAATAAAATAAGAGTAACAACAATGACTGCCGTAATAGCAGTCTCTAAGTTATAGGGCCCTATTTTAACGATCTGAAACGCAAGTGTCAAGCGCAAAGCGCAAGTAACTTTGTGGGCGGGTCTTGGGCGCTGTTGCTATTTTCCCGGCGGGATAAATGCCTCTTGCGCCCAGCGCAAATCTAAAAGGGGTTGGTCTGAAGTAGCTTCATTATTCATAGGTGTGGTTTGGGCGTAACGTGAAATAAACCAATCAGAGCGTCATCTGACATTCCCTTTAAGAGCAGGCGCGCTTGTTCTAAAGCGGATTCCTATTATAACGGCGGATTTGCCAGGCGCGCGCCAGGAGCGGTTCACAGCCGAGGAGACCGACATTCTCGTCAGGGCCGTAAAACACAGAGAAGTGACATTGGGGATGGAGAAACCCACCCAAATTAACTTCGGTTAAAAAGGCGTATGATAATTTGGGTAAATGTGTAAGTTAGATGTATGCTTTTATAATAAATTGTCTGTCTATCTATCTATCTATCTATCTATCTATCTATCTATCTATCTATCGTAATAATGTATGATTTGCAAAAATGAAAACTGCTGCTTCTGTGTAGATGAGAGAATCAAAGTGCGCGTTGTGCACACGCTACATTGATTATGGCCAAGCATGCGCCCTTAAAATAGCATATGAATAACATGCGCAACGCGCCACTGACTTTAAACTATTTTTTCCTGGTTAGTGGCGCAATTGTTTTCTAAACCTGCAAAATAGCATGAAGGAACGTTTGCGTCGGAACACGCCTCCTCTTTGCGCTGAACCGCCCCCGCGAGCGCAAGTGTATTTCTTAGTTAACCGACGTGCTTCTGTGGAGGGAAAAGTCCGCTTTGCGCGGGTGCAAAATAGGAATGATACATGCGTCGGTGTACAAAGTCAATTGCGCTGGGTGCAAGATAGGGCCCATTGAGAGATAGACAGAGGTCTAGGGAGTTTGAAAACGGCTCAGACGGAAAGCAGGAAAATGAGTTATATTCATCAATAGTAAATACAGAAAGTGAAAATAGTGAAACAAAGACATGGATATGGAAAAGACTATGGAAAATAAATAAATAAATAAATAAATAAATAGATAAATTGCAGTTGAAAAGAAGAACTAAAGAATTCAAAATTAGGAGTTAAAGGAAATACATAGGAATCCTAGCAATGAAAAGAGCGCTGATAAGAAACTGGGAAAAGGAGATAGTTCCTGACATAGACTTGACTTATGAGCAAGAGACACAGCCGAATACCTCTGGCTTAAAATAATAGTTAAAGAAAAGGGATTGTGAAAGTCAGGAGAATAGAATAATATGATACAATCATATTTTAAGTATGAATTTAAGAGAAGAATAATGAGAGAAATATAAAAAATTATAAAACCATTAAACACTAGAAGTAAAGAGACTAAAAAGAATGCTGGAAACAAGGAAAAAGTCAGCGAGCAATAAAGCTCTTAAACTCAGAGATATCTGAGAACTAGGAGAGTGTAGAAGTAAAGCAGAGAAAGGACGATAGAGGGGGACCTTTGACTTCTGTTAGGAAAGGAATCCAGTCGGACAACTGGAGTTTAGAAACCTAAAGAAAAGTGAAGAGAAATTATTGGAGCCGTAACAGATGTGGCCAGAAAACAGATAGGATTAAAATGGTTAAGAGAAGACAACAGCGATTATAGAGATTGTATAATTAAAACATCTAAAAATGTGAATTTAAGTTGAGAAGCAATTAACGTTGATTAATTTGGTATAGCTATAACAAACTAGAAGCTATTGACAAAATGAGAAGTTTAACAGGGACAAAGGAGAAATATGAAAGGAGATATTAGTTAATGCATCTAAAGACCAAATTCCACTATTAAGTGTATGGTTATCAATACAGGATGAAATACCTATAACAGATAGAGTAAGGTTACTAAGAGAAGTAGGTCGGAAAATAACAAGGTTGATAAATTTGTAATGATCCTGAACACTGTAACTAAAAAACAGATAGAGGAAAATATAGCTGAGTATGATTTAAGCTATCAGCATGTGAGAATAGTGAGGAAAACAGAATAAATTAAGATAGAAACAAAAATTAATCCTTTCATAGCACAAAGTGTCAAGATGGATGAAGAAATGACATACAATACCTGTTTTCAAGTGAAACGGAGAGATGGAAATGAGTTTAGTATAGCCTACTTAAAACACTTAGTGTATTTTAATTCCCTGTTGTCACTGTAAAGACGATTTAGAACAATCTACATTGTTAAAAGCACTAAATGAATGAAGGTAACTTGACTTGACTGGAGACAGAAGAATAGAATATAAAGGCACGACAGAACATAATGCAGGAATTTGTGAGGATGAAAATGGTATACAATAGACAAGTTATATCTAATGATAAATTGAAAGAGATAACCCTAGAACAAAGACAAGTGATGAGTGAAATAGAAAATTCAAGTATAAAAAGACTTAAACAGAATAAATTGTCAATAAAAAGTAAAATAAAGCTTGATGAATAAAAAGATCAATAGATAAAAAGAAGGACAGGATACATTGACAAATGCTTCGCCTATAAAAAAAAAAAAGAAAAGAAAAAAGAAAAACATTTGTGATTAAAAGATATAATTAAATTGAATTTTAAAGATATGGTATTAAAGGTTAGATTAAAGAGAACATAATCTTAATTATTAAAAAAGATGGAAACTCCTTTGTTAATGGAAAAATACATTTATTTTAAATGAAGTTGCTCAGGTATCCTCAACAACAGAGCCAATGCAATTTACAGATAATATCTTTATTTAAAGAAAAAGAAGAAAATAAATGAATGAGTAGGAGAGAAGAATTCGGCATTAAAATAATGGAGAGTGCAGATAATTTGCATGAAGGAAGAGACTTAAAGGTATAGCGGAGGATCTTTCCAAATTTTAGATAAGACCCGCCCTCTCCACTTTTTGAAAAGTTTGATTGATTCACCAGAATGATTGACAATTAGGAGGACCAATAGTTTAGACTACCCACCAGGAAGTAAAACATCCTCCGCTATACCTTTAAAGAAAGTCTTGAGATTAAAAGTAAATATTGAACAAGAATATAAATGAAAATGGAATAAAGTTTATTAGTAATTAGTGAAGCATATACTCATAAAAAACTGAGTAAGATACATAAATTAAAAAGATAATATCTAATTAATATAATTGATAAAGAAAAATTAAATAAGGCAATACAAGAGTTATTAGAGCATATTGAAACCGTGAAAGAAAGGCTTTAAGTTAATTGGCTTACCAGGGCTGGATTAAAATTAAATAAATAAATAAACAAACAAAGTGTAGTAATGGCAGATATGGTTCATTTAGGATCTGAGGTCTCTGTAAGAAACAAAATAATTAATAAATTAGTGAAAGAGCAGATAACAGGTCTAAGAACCCCCAGAGAACATTAGAAAGATACAAAAAGAGGTAAAGGGGCTTATGAATTATATGAGAGATATAATTCCTGAATTTAATTAGAAAGCTAGTGTTACGGACTGTTCCGAGACACGAAGGTTTAGATCCAAGTGCAGCTTTATTTGAGGACAATCCAGAGGCGTAATCCAAGATACAGGCAAGGGTCATACACAGATAGGCAGTCCAACAAAAGAAACAAACAAACAAACAAACAAACAAAACAGGCAGGGACCAGAGGCAAGAGAGTAATCCAGGGAACAGGGCAAGATATCCAAAAACCAAGAGACAAGGAAACCAAGAGAATGCTCAGAATTGCAGTGTAACACTAAAACAAGACTTCGCGGTGAGTGAATGAATGAACATGGTATAAATAGACAGACTAACAGGGTGATGGGACACAGGTGAATGCAATCAGTGATAATGAGGTACAGGTGACTGTGATGAGTGATCAGAGATGAGTCCGGGCAGTGAGTATGGGAAATGTAGTCTGAGAGTGAACGTGAGTGTCTGATGTGGAGTGCCCTCTGGTGGCTTTCAAGGGTACTCCAGCTGGTGACCGTTACATAGCCCCCCCTTTAAGGAGCGGATTCCAGACGCTCCTAAATTGTCCAGGAGGGTGGTGGAGCGGAGGCGGACCCGGGGGCGGGATGGAGGGCCAGGCCCGTGGAGCGGAAGAGGACCTGGAGACTGTGGCGACGCAGGCAGTGCAGGCAGTGCAGGCGACCGGGGCGGAGCAGGCAGTGCAGGCGACCGGGGCGGAGCAGGCAGTGCAGGCGACCGGGGCGGAGCAGGCAGTGCAGGAGACCGGGGCGGAGCAGGCAGTGCAGGAGACCGGGGCGGAGCAGGCAGTGCAGGAGACCGGGGCGGAGCAGGCAGTGCAGGCGACCGGGGCGGAGCAGGCAGTGCAGGCGACCCTTCAGGTGGCCAGGGCGGAGCAGGCGACCCTTCAGGCGGAGCAGACGACCCTTCAGGCGGCCAGGGCGGAGCAGACGGCCAGGGCGGAGAAGACGACCCTTCAGGCGGCCAGGGCGGAGCAGACGACCAGGGCGGCGGAGACGACCCTTCGGGCGGCCAGGGCGGCGGAGACGACCCTTCGGGCGGCCAGGGCGGCGGAGACGACCCTTCGGGCGGCCAGGGCGGCGGAGACGACCCTTCGGGCGGCCAGGGCGGCGGAGACGACCCTTCGGGTGGCCAGGGCGGCGGAGACTTTCCCTCGGGCGGCCAGGGCGGAGACTTTCCCTCGGGCGGCCAGGGCGGAGACGACCCCTCGGGCGGCCATGGCGGAGACGACCCCTCGGGCGGCCATGGCGGAGACGACCCCTCGGGCGGCCATGGCGCTGGAACAGACACCACCGGCTCAGGCGCTGGAACAGACACCACCGGCTCAGGAACTGACACCACCGGCTCAGGAACTGACACCACCGGCTCAGGAACTGACACCACCGGCTCAGGAACTGACACCACCGGCTCAGGAACTGACACCACCGGCTCAGGAACTGACACCACCGGCTCAGGAACTGACACCACCGGCTCAGGAACTGACACCACCGGCTCAGGAACAGATACAGACACCTGTTCAGGAACATAAACAAACACCGGCTTCAGCACAGTGTCCGGGGTTCCAACCGGACTGGAGGCTGCCATCTTGGTAGTGTGTGCAGCCCAGGCACGCCAGACAGCAACCAAATAAAAAGTGAAGACAGCCCTCTGGGCCGTGGCAGGGCTGACGGGTACAGCCTCCGGCACAGGAATAGTCTCTGGATCGACAGATGTGACGTGGACAGTCTCTGGATCGGCAGACGTGACGTGGACAGTCTCTGGATCAGCAGACGTGACGTGAACAGTCTCTGGATCAGCAGACTTGCTGTGTCTCTTCCACGCATGCAATACCGCCACTGCGTAAAAGAGGAAGACAGCCCTCCTGGCCATGGCAGGACTGATGGTGGGCAGTTCCGAGACAATCCTCTTGTCCGAAGACACAGGCTCGGCGGCAGCCATCTTGTCCGAAGACACAGGCTCAGCGGTGGCCATCTTGTCCGACGACACAGGCTCGGCAGACGTGACGTGAACAGGCTCGGCGGCAACCATCTTGTCCGCAGACACTGGATCCGGCTCGGCAGCGGCCATCTTGTCCGAAGACACAGGCGTGGAGTCGGCCATCTTGTCCGAAGACACTTGCGTGGAAGGCGTGGAGTCGGCCATCTTGTCCGAAGACACTGGCGTGGAAGACGTGGCGTACACAGTCTCTGGCTCTGGCTGGACAGGACTGACGTGAAGCTCTGGCTCTGGCTCGGCAGGACTGACGTGAAGCTCTGGCTCTGGCTCGGCAGGACTGACGTGAAGCTCTGGCTCGGCAGGACTGACGTGAAGCTCTGGCTCTGGCTCGGCAGGACTGACGTGAAGCTCTGGCTCTGGCTCGGCAGGACTGACGTGAAGCTCTGGCTCTGGCTCGGCAGGACTGACGTGAAGCTCTGGCTCAGGATCAGCGCGCTCTGAGCTTGACGGGACCAGCGGCGGTGAGGGCTTTGAGCTGGGTAGGGCCAGCGGCGAAGAGGACTCTGAGCTGGTTAGGACCAGCGATGAAGAGGGCTCTGAACTGGACGGAACCAGCGGCGAAGAGGGCTCTGAGCTGGGCAGGACCAGCGGCGAAGAGGGCTCTGTGCTGGACGGGACCAGCGGCGAAGAGGGCTCTGTGCTGGACGGGACCAGCGGCGAAGAGGGCTCTGTGCTGGACGGGACCAGCAGCGAAGAGGGCTCTGTGCTGGACGGGACCAGCGGCGAAGAGGGCTCTGTGCTGGACGGGACCAGCGGTGCAGGCTCTAGCTTGGCAGGCATGTCGCTTGCTGTCTCAGGCGCGGCAGGCATGATGCTCTCAGTCTCAGGGGCGGCGGGCATGACGCATACTGCCTTGGCTTCGGCAGATTTGGCGTGAAGTGCGGGCTCGGCTGGACTGGCGTGAAGTGCAGGATCGGCTGGACTGGCGTGAAGTGCAGGCTCGGCTGGACTGGCGTGAAGTGCAGACGATGACCTGGCGTGCCATGGAAGGAAGCTCTCCTGACATCTGGAGAGTGCCTCTCTCCAATCCAAACCGGAGAGATCGGGGAGCTCCCTCGGGTCGACCTCCTTAGCCCCCAGCCGGTAACACAACTTAATTGCCTCGTCACCCAGAGAGCAAGAGGCAGCGAGAGGAACAAACCCCCAGGTGTACTGGAACAAATCGAGGCTATCCAGGGCCAAGGCCGCGATCTGTCCAGCGAATTCCCGGCTCATGCTGGGAAGATCAGGCGAGATCTGTACTGCTGGATTCCTGGTGGTCATAGCTGCTGGATCTGGGCGTGGCGAAGTCTTCTGTTACGGACTGTTCCGAGACATGAAGGTTTAGATCCAAGTGCAGCTTTATTTGAGGGCAATCCAGAGGCGTAATCCAAGATACAGGCAAGGGTCATACACAGATAGGCAGTCCAACAAAAGAAACAAACAAACAAACAAACAAAACAGGCAGGGACCAGAGGCAAGAGAGTAATCCAGGGAACAGGGCAAGATATCCAAAAACCAAGAGACAAGGAAACCAAGAGAATGCTCAGAATTGCAGTGTAACACTAAAACAAGACTTCGTGGTGAGTGAATGAATGAACATGGTATAAATAGACAGACTAACAGGGTGATGGGACACAGGTGAATGCAATCAGTGATAATGAGGTACAGGTGACTGTGATGAGTGATCAGAGATGAGTCCGGGCAGTGAGTATGGGAAATGTAGTCTGAGAGTGAACATGAGTGTCTGATGTGGAGTGCCCTCTGGTGGCTTTCAAGGGTACTCCAGCTGGTGACCGTTACAGCTAGACTAATGCATGCTACAGTAAAAGGCAATACGTTGTATTGTAGTGAAGAGGCAGAAAAAATACTTCTAGAGTGAAAAAAGTGATTTTTAGCTCCTAGAAGGGAGAGATAAGGAGAAGTTGATCTACAGTATATAGATAGATTTAATTGGTTACTAATTTATAGCAAGGAATAAGGAAAACAATACACCAATATGTATATTAGAGCATGTTAAAGTGTCAAGTGTTTGAGCTGGGAAAATCCCAAAAATAAATTAATTTCTGTAGAGAAGAAATGAGCAAATATGAGTAAAAGAGATGCAGAACTACCAGGTATTGCAATAAAATAAAATAAATAAATAAAGGAATAGAATAAAATAGATTAGAATTAGAATAGACTAAATAATACCAATAAAACAATAAAGGGACATTAAGTTAAAGATAAGTATAAAAAGCAAAAACCTAAAATTATTTAAGCAAGTATAGGATAATGCACTCTTATATCCAAATGTGAGGATATTAAATAAAGAGCGTAAAATGTGACAGAAGAAATATAAATGTATTTAGAGGTACGATAGTATATACAGATAGATCAAAAAATCTTGAAGAGTATAATGCTTACTGGGCGTATATATATAAAACATAAAAAGGATAAAGAAATAAGAGACAGGGGCTTAGTCCTGGGTACTATTCAATATGTAAAAGTTATAGCTGTATTAAAAGCACTAGAAAGACTAAAAGAAATAAAAGCTACACAAGTTATTATTATAACGTATAGCAAAAAGGTTAAGACAAGTATAAATGAAAACGTGGACATTTGGAGATAGAACAGGTTCGTTAAATTTGATAGAAAACCTGTTGAACATAGTGACTTATGGAAGAAACTTATTATCTATTAGGAATTTGGACCTAACAATGATTCATCAGTACTGACATTCAAAGTTAAACACAGAGATAGCTTTAAGAAATAAAGAAGTAGATAAATTAACAAGAATAAAGAGAAGAATTAAAATGAAAGAAAATGAGACAGTTGTATTACGAAAATATACAATGATAGGAAATATTTTGTAAAACTAAAAATGATAATATAGATCATTATATTAACAGGGGAAGACAAAAAATTATAAGTGATTATGTTAGAATCACACCAGAAGTAGTCAACCAAGGGTGTTGATTGAAAATAGCTGGATCTTAAATCCTTGGTAAAAATGGGAAAATAAATATAAATTAGTAGCAGTAGATAGTTGTTGAGCAAACACCGTAAAAGACACTATTGTAAATACCTTTGTAAAAGCAATAGAGGAGTTACTGACAGTTTAGACCCGAGAATATCAGGATTGATAATATAACATACTTTGTCAGAGGAAAGGTAGAGGTTATCTGGAAAACAAACTGTTTTGCACAAAGCTTTGCGGTATACACCAGAAAGTCATGTAATTGAAAAATGTGCAGTGGGGAGTTTCTTTAGAGCAAAACATAAGGACAAAAGATGGGATGAAAAGATTGAGGAGTCATTAAATTGTAATAACTTAACTAATGTAATTCGAAAAGATAAAGAGAAAAAATAAACAATACAATGACAAACGTCAGTCACTGTTATTATAAAGAGTCCTTGAGCATGGAAAAGGCGTAATGTAAATTAAACATATTATTATTATTATCAACTAAACCTATTGAGGATTTAATTGCTAAGAAAGATAAAGTATTTATCAAAAAGAAAAAGTTGATGAACATACAGTACGGTTAAGAGAAAATGAGCTTTGGAGTAGGAAGAATTTAATTATTGGAATAAGAGAGGAAGGAAGGTAGAATTACCATTAAAGGAAAAGACATTGTATCTTACCAACGGTGTAACATAATTAAAGACCAAGAAAAAGAAAAAAAGAAAGAAAGAAAGAGTATAAAATACTTTTAACATGCTCTTATAATTAATAAGAGTGAAACGATATAAAGAGATAGGTCTCTTACCAATATTTGTGATAACGGCGTTAAAGATCCTATAATGGAACAGAACAAACTCATTCTAGCTTGCTTGTGAGAGTGTGTGAGACAGCAAGAATGCAGATTTATGGGGTAATAAAACTACTGATAGTGTGTCTCTGGATGGAGCAAAGTTAAAGCAATGTTGAACGTGAATAAAAGTGTTCAATAGCATGGGTCATATAGGATACAAAGTTAAATATGAAATGAGACTGACATGGCAGAGCAAGTAAATGAGGCTGTAAACAAATGATGTAAATTTGTTGGCAATGGCTTGGATATCTGACACCGTAAGTATATGAATTAAGAAAACCCTTGACAGATGGGGAATATGTGTTGGTGGATTTTTAGAAGGGGAATAAAGCCCAATTTAAAGAGAAAAATCCTCTAACACATAAAACAAGAACTTGGAATCTTAAGAACTTGGAACTTCAGAAGCAAATACTGAAGACTGTTTAAGAAGGAGCTGAATGATTAATGACCAAGAGATGTCTTATACAGAGAGCTCAACTTTATGTTATATCTTTCAGGAAATAGAGTCTGAATCGAGATGTTGGGCTAACAGAGGTGTCCCAGAATACACTGTAAAAAATGTGGCTGCGATTTAGTTATAACAACTTAAAATTTGTTGAGATAACTTAAATATCCAACTTAACTAAAGTTAACTAAACTTAATATTTTAAGTCAAGCATGAACACATACTTTTTAAAGTTGAAACAATGTTGGATTTTAAGTTGTGATAAATAATCGCAGCAATTATTTTTACAGTGTAACACAGTGACAAGATAAAGACATTATTGAAGTCAAGTGTTGTGGTAACATTGATAAACATAGAAGTAGTCGTGGTGGTATTCTGGGTTGTAGTCGAAATTTTATTAAGAATTTGACTGCAATAAATCAAATAAAAAACATTTTTAAAAAAGTGAGACATATAGATCCTGGCTACAAAATGGAAGCAACCTTTGTGATAGACAAAGAGATTGATATGGAGGATCTAAAAGACAAAACAATTGATTTAGAACCTAATGAATCCTAATGATAGGTGGAAAAGACAAATGTAAATGTAAGACATTTAATGAAGATTGCAAGGAGGAATATACAAGAGAAATATAAAACTTTGCAGAAATTAAGAAATCCAATTCCTATTTAAATGGTATTGTGAATCCAATAAAAAGCTGGAATAACTTTGGGAGGTGAAAAGTATTCAGTAAAGAAAAAGTTTCATTAAGTTAGTATTAAAACAGATACGTTTTGGGAAAAATGTCTAAATGACAATTATAATGAATGTGATAAAACGAGATACAATGGTAAATTACATATAATGTGTAGTATTAAGTTATTAAAAGAGTTAAGCAATAAAGTTTGAAATCAAACTTGAAAAGCTAGAGAGATGAATTGGATAGGCTATATGTGTGAAATTGGAAATGTGAAAATAACTATAATGCAAAAGCAAGTACAAAGATGAGTGTTTAAGGCTAACATTTTCAGATGAAAATGGAATTAAGACTCAAAGACAGAGAGATAACAGAAAATAATACAGTAACTAGTCAGATGATAATACATGGCAATGCACAAGTATGGGGAAATAATTCCAATCAAAATCAAGGGTCTTGTAAAAGGCTCATAATTAGGGCATTATAGTAAGAGTACAGTAAATAATACAGAATGGGTAAAATATTATCCTATACCTTTAGTCTTGATAAGATGAAGTAAAAACGATGAAGTAGTAATTACCTGGGAGATTTCTAAAAGAAATTCCAGAGTATTATATAAAACAAAAGATCTGCCATAACAAGCATACAAAATAACATGGGATTTTATTGATCATTTGGCAGAGGATAAGGAATTGTTGAACTTGAATAAATTCTGGACAGTAAAGTATTTTGGAGGAATGAGTCCAAGCATATATGCAGGATGGGTATGTTTGAATCAGTAATATTAGAAGGAATAATATAAACCAAGGGATAAGCAGATTATTGTCTGACCCTATTGTGACTATATGCCACCATTTCCATTCTTAGAAAACATCAAGAATGAATGGAAAATGATGAACCAGAGAAAATTAGGAGTACTGTATAAAGCAATGGGTATCTAATAACATAAACGCAGAGAACTAGAGACTTGAGATACCAGCACATCTCAACATGATATACAGCAGACTGACCCTTACATGGCCTTTCAGAGGCCCGGAGGAACATGGCATGTACAACATACTGGTAGATATACATTTATTATATCTAGAACAAATATAACTTTATTCATTGATAACCATTAAATATTGTAATTAATGAGAAGAAAACTGTTGTTAAGACATCAGAAGTGCTGGATTGCAAGTAGAGATGATGAATGCATGAGTTGCCTTTAAAATGTTATTTATACAGAAAGCTGATTTTGAGATGGGAGACCTATGTAAAGAATGGTTTTGATAAAGATAAAAATATATGTGGTACAATGACAATGATGGATTGATGGAATATTGTGTGAAAGCATTTGAGTTGATAATGTATTTTAACACAGAAGTGTCTGAGAGATATAGAAACGTTGAAAATGCTCCACCCAGAGGTCAAGGAATTTTACAACGTCTTAGGTGCACAGTTAGACTGGATTAAAAAAAAAGACCAAGCTGTTTATACATGAGTTGCATGGTAAATATACCATGGATGTTATAACAGTGATAAAATGTGATAAAGTATTTTATTTTATAGACAGAAACATTGATGGGGTCCTGCAGGAGACAGGGTCAGCCACTCCAGACACAATTGTCTTGTCAGAGTATCGAGATGAAACAAGCGGCCCAAGGGAAGGTAGTAATACCGCAGTACTTTATTCCAAAGATCAGTTAGTCTGATTAATGGAAGGTGGCCGTACGTCTCTGTGTAAAGACTCTGAGAGACAATTAATTGGAGAATGTTACCATGAAATTAATAATGGTAAGCTAAAGCAAGTAAATTTGGATGTTATTTGACCATAATAGAAGAAAGTTCAAAAACTTGGCCTTCTGGAGATTTGGTAAACAAGAGATCCTGGGTGGAACATTGAATGAACATTTTTCAAATGAATGTTTTTACTGAGACAGGTCAAGCATATGCTAAATTGACAAAATATGACAAAAAGAAAGAGTGTTACATGACTCATTTGACTTTGGATATAAAAGAATAAATTTGCATAAGGGGCGTGTTAAGTGAACATGCAATTTATTCTCTTATAATGCCTCATATATATAGGCTGATATGATATTATCCACAATTGTAACTTTGTAAGTGGAATATATATGCAATTTATTCTGTATTAACCAATGACTTTCATGTATAAGCTTATGTATGTTATTAACCAAGTTTATGATTTAGTAAGAAAGAGTGTTGTATAAGAAAGACACTGCAACTGGTTTTGTAAAAGTCTTTATTGAGAATCTGTTTTATTAAGAAAGACATCAAAACTTGTTTTTGTAATAACCTTTTATTGTAGTAATGCATGCAAGAATAGAGAATGATGTACTCATAGTAAAACATTTAATCAGTAGATAGAAGTAACACTAAGCAGTAAAAAGCATGTATCTTAGCAAAGTAGAAATGGCAAGCATTACCCGTTTGATGAGGAGCATGATGCGCAGGAGAAAGGCAGATGGTCCAGAACAGCAAGCAAAGGAGAACAAAGGAAAGAGCTTTATATATGGAGTTTGCAAGGGGGTTTCCAGAACTGAGGACAGTTCAAGACTTCGGATTGGACAGATTGTCTGTAAAGGACTGAATCTGTGTGGAGGGCGTGTGGACTATAAAAAGTATTGTAAGGAATGTCAAAGTCAGACGCTGGTTCACCAAGGACGGCCTCTCCGGTGTTAGATGCCTTGCCATTGCGCCTCATGAAGATGAAAGCTTGCAAATTATTTTATTTTGATTTACTTTTATTTTAATTTTATATATTAGTACCTTTTATGTAAACTAGTTAACCTGTATTTAATAAAAAAATACATCTAATTTAAATTAAGAAGCTCACCTGCCTTAAGTCTCTGTTTTACAAAAGATTGAGCTGAACTAAACCACGGACCAGTCTTTCGACTGAATTGTAAGTATGGAAATTTATGTACTTATTGTTTAGAACGAATTCGACTGACTTTACCTAACCTGAGAATAAACAAAATAAGGTAGAAGGTGTCTATATTTAAGACCCGAACAAGGGGTTAAATTAAGCACCATAAAACAATATATATATACACACACACACTGCTTGTGGTATTACCATCAATGAATGAATGAATCAACAGAGATACACACACAGCATCTCTATCTCGATTAATTCATGTTTATTCATTGATGGTAATATCACAAGCAAATAAATTACCTTTAAATTATCTTTTCCTATACCAAAAATCTGGTGCAGTCAGTGGAATGTGCTCTTTAAATTTTCGCGCTGATGCCAACATGGCCTAACCCTAACCCCTGTAGGAATATTCGCTATGGGAATATTCTATATATTCATACTATATAGAACGTACTTTTATAACGGTCGCAAAGTACGTTCTAATTTAAATGTAGTACCTACTCACATAGTACGCGATTTCGGACGCAGCTTATGAAATAGTATTCAATGCATGTGAGAAGTACAGATATACAATATAAATCAAATAAACAAAACAATATAAAGATAAATTTTGAAGAAAAGTAAAAGAATATAGATCATTTCAACAGGGCTACATAAGTTATTGGCCTATCATTTTCAAAAGTATATAACTTACACAGCATATATTTATAACTGAACACACACACACACACGCACGCACGCGCGCACACACACACACACACACACACACACACACACACACACACACACACACACATAACTTTATTCACTTTCGCATAATATTGTTTTTGTAATTTGGTGTTCAACCCAAAACCTTTTATTATCATATATATATATATATATATATATATATATATATATATATATATATATATATATATATATATATATATATATTAGAGGTGGGCATAGATTATTTTTTTTAATCTAGATTAATCTAGATTAAAATGGCTCATTTGAATTCTGCCGAAGGCATTCAGAATATGTGTGCTACCCAAATAATGACTATAAAAGTAAGTCTTTGAGAACGGGTTTCTCAAGCCAGGTGGCGCATTAGACCAGGGGCTCATCTCCTGTTTCCAAAATGCATCACAAACTGCTTGAGAAAGCTGTTCTACTCATAGACTGTAAAAGGTTACTGTTACCGTCCGTAGGCAACATTAGGTAGGCCTATGTTATTATCAACTACTATAGGCTATCAATTAGGGATGGGCGATATGGCCTAAAATCTATATTGTGATATACATTGCAGCCTCTTGCGATAACGATATACAGTATATTATAATAAAACCATTTCAGAACAGATTACACAGACCCATGCTAAACTGCTAAATGTTTTTTTTTTTAAAGGGTGTATGTAGTTTTGAGAACATATATTGTGCAAAACTGTAAGTATACAACATCATTTTGCAGATAAATAAAATTTAAGTACACTAGCTGCAGAGACTTAAGCAGGTCTAATGTTTATTATGGCTTGGAGCTTATGAAACCCCAAATTTAAAATTAGAATATTGTCTAACTGATGTCTTTTCAGTTAAAAAGAAACACAACAATGATTCTTAAAATCGAGATTATGTGCTACACCACTAAGATATATTGGAATGGGAATAATACGCGCGCTGGTATTCAGTGATATCATGTTTCGTTTTGAATTTGAGGTGGTAGAACGGATTAGTCAGCCCGGTATCACCCCAAAACGTCATATACTGACGCGTCTTGACCATGCGTCAACATACGACGAAAAGGGTACCCCTTTAACGTCAATATGAGACGCAGACAGAAGCGCACCAGCAGCGCCTCCTGGCGGTACCATAACGCATACCTAAACCTACCCATAACCCGAATCGTCACACATGGACGTTAGGGGGTACCCTTTTCGGCGTATGTTGACGCATGGTCAAGACGCGTCAGTATATGACGTTTTGGGGTGAGACTGTGTTAGATTAGTCGTGTGTTAACTTACCGAACTGTTACCCCACACACTCTGTATTGCTGCTGCTCGTCTGACGGCTTAAACCCGAACCAAGTCCAAATAATGGATGTTGCACCGATCTTTTTCACCAGCTTTCACGTTCAGCCGTGTTTACTTAAGATGACGACGAATATGCGTTGCAGCCGGGTTTACCTCGCGGCCGCGGGTAGATTGCGTCATCATAGCTTGTGTAGTATAGAGCCATCTCCCAACCCAACTTGGAGAATAGATTAACGGCGATATTTTTTTTATCGCGCGATAAGAGTCTCGCGTTAACGCAGCACGTTAACGCCGATAACGGCCCACCACTAAAATATATATATATATATATATATATATATATATATATATATATGAAGAGTTCAGATGCAAAAGCCTCTAAATGCCATTTGAAATTTTCTTATAGAATGATCATTTTTATCAAGCTTGTATATTTAATTTCAGTAATTTCACTTAAAGCAGCACTCAGTAGCTTCGGGACTTCTTCGCTGTATTCTCGCTTTTTGCTCGCAGGTTTCTCTCTAGAGCTCCCCCCACAGCTTCGGAATAGATATTTGACCACACTGTTGTAAAAACTCGTTGTTGATTCTCAGACACCAGAGGCTCTATATCAACGACATCAAAGCAGATGGGACGTTCTTTAAAACGTCGTCTTCATTCGGGTTCGGACAGCGTGAGGGAGCGCAATAATGACAGCATTTTAGCAGATTTCTTTTGGCCGTAAAGCAATTGTTTACATCGCGAGACCTGATATCACGCGAGACTTCCTGACGCAGCGGCCGGCGGCCCGCCGGCTCAAAGTTGCAAGTGCGTATTTTCCGCTCACGGGCACCAGGGGGGTGCCAAACGACCACCATTCAACCCGAAATAAGTAATATAACCATTCCAATGACTCCGAAGCTGTTCAGTTAAGGTCAAAAAAGTTACTTAGTTCACCTTTAAATGATAATTAATAGGTAATCTTCATTGCCATTTAAGTGAAATTATTGAATTTAAATATACAAGCTTGATAAAAATGATCATTCTATAAGAAAATTTCAGATGGCATTTAGAGGCTTTTGCATCTGAACTCTTCATATATATATATATATATATATATATATATATATAATTATTATTATTATTATTATAATTTTTTTTTTTTTTTTTTGTCAGAGCTGTTGTGTAAAGAAATTAAAATAAAAGTCAAATAAGACAGCAGGTTAAACTATGTCCTCAGAACAAGAGTAACGTGTCTGTTTTATCGGTAAAAGCCAATAGCCAATTGGAAAGAAAGAAACTTCTTAAAATTAATTTTCACTTTGTGAATCACAAGTGGTGATAAATGTTTTTAAAGTCTAAAAACTGTAACTATTTTAAACACAAATGGAGACATGAGTTCTGACCCTATAGTTTGTTTGTGCTGTTCTGTCTTTGTGTTGTTTACAGTAAACATTGTCTTGGATGCTGCAGGCTGATGAGTGCTATAATGAAATTAGGCTACATTATATTTAAAATATGTTTTGATAGGAATTACAAGCTCGACATTTACTCTTGTCCGGGACAAGTGGATTTTTTGAAGGGGCAAGTGAAAGAGAATTTTACTTGCCCGACCGGACAAATAGCCTGATTAAAACGTCAATAACAAAAATGAACTATTCTGCATTCATTTAGTGTAAGTGGCGACAGATAGTGAATACAATAGCCTAATATAATATAATGTAGGCTACTGACGATAACAAGGTTGTGCGCGCCTAATTTGGAAACAAATTAAACATTCAAAATGTGGAGTTTTTATATTTATAACATATGATACAGTTAAGCAACATCACACGACCAAGAGCGCTGAATACCTTCACGATTGAAAATGTGACAGTGATTTCATATTATAGTTCAATAAACAAGTAATTAATATTAAGTCACTTGAATTTTAGACATAATATTGGCTTTTTTTTCTTTCTATTTCAGCAGCGAAAATAGTAAAAAAAAAAAAAAAAATAGATCATAGAAGAACCACAGCGCATCTCAAAGGATAACTCAAAGATTCAATGAATTCCTATTAATTTACAACTGCCTCATTCCTGAAGGAATCAGCCATTTGAATGAATCGTTTTAATAAATGATTCAATTACCCACTCATTAAGATTCCTCCTACTGGTGGTTTAGTTTCGTGTTTAAAAGTATCACTCTTTCCAAAATTTCTTATTTGTATATTCAAAAAATATTTTAAATAATGACATTATTTAATGCAGTTTAATTTGATTGGTAACAGCCCTTTAGCATCTTATTGTTCTATTTTAATTTATTGATCAAATGTAAAAATTTTAAATGAAAGATGAAGCATATATTTAAAACGGTTAGAGAAAAATGCCCTTTATAAAGGTGAAAATATAATAAATATGCCGATTTATATATGTCAAAGCTGACTGAACAGTGATGAGAATATTGATTCGGAATAAATTATATTTACAACTCACACACACACACACACACACACACACAATAAATAAAAAATTCCCTAGACAAACAAATGTTTTTACTCGGACAAGTGAATGACCGACCAAAGGACAATCATATGATGCTTAAAGATGAACTGAACTAAAAAAAAAAAAAATTATAACGTGTTTTAAATTAAGTAAATTACACTAAAAAAAATTATTAAAAATATCAATATAGCTTTTTTTAAAAGCAACACAAAAATTGCGTTTGTTAGTATAAGAACGCTGGCAATTCTGATGACGTCACTGGAATGGTAGGACCTGCGAAGGTATATGGCAGCTGCAACTGCAGGTCCTATACACACGAAAATGAGTCATTTTAGTTACGTGTTTGAGCCTGTGAGGGACAGGCCAGTAGTACTGACTACCACCACAAGGAGGACGATCAGTTTCAGGCTCCACCTACAGTACAGGATCGTTTGGGAGGAGCGGCGCGCGCTGTATCGATCCGCCTCACTGATCAAGTGCAAAAGAAACTACGAGCATGCAACGCCGTTACGTTGTAAATTACACTAAATAAAAGTAATGCAGGTATGATCCAGATTGTATTTGCAATGTACATAGTCAATTAATGGAGCAATAGTGGTTCATGGTGTTATAAGAGGGAAATGTGGTGGGAGGTTGGAGGGCTGTAGTAGCCTGTCATGCACTCTCATTTATTGTATACAAGCACATTATGCATTTTATTAAATAGAGACTGCTTATATATGTCGTGTGCATTTAGAGAAAAATACTAAAACATGGTTGAGGTACTGTGCGTTTTAGAAAGTCGAGGCAGATAAATGGCAAATGTGATTGGACGAATTCGTCCAATGGGATCGCTTGTTCAGTTAGCTGCATGCAAAATGTTAAAATCAAAATACTCCCTGCATCAACAATGTTTCCTGACACGATGAACATCAGCTAGCTTCAGGGTGAGTAGAGGGACATTGGATTCTGTTGACAAACCTGCTGCGGTTTAGTTAGCTGCTAGTAAACGCATCAATCTGTGATATCGTCGGAGTCATTATTTATTTATACAGTTTATATGGTCGGAGTGGTGGCTAGCTTGTGGAGTTTGACAAAAGTGCTTCCAACGTGTTTAGCTGCTAGCTCTTTACCTAGGTTGGATCGTTTGGTATCTAGCTTGGTTTTGTGACTCAATTTCAATGAATGCCTAGTGTGTCAGTCTCAGTTTTGTTGAACGCTATAAAGCCTGGTTTCCTTGTCAAAGGTAACGTTAGCCTGTGAAAATGTATCGTAACCCCAGCTGCCTTAAAGGTATAGCGGAGGATCTTTCCAAATTTTAGATAAGACCCGCCCTCTCCACTTTTTGAAAAGTTTGATTGATTCACCAGAATGATTGACAATTAGGAGGACCAATAGTTTAGACTACCCACCAGGAAGTAAAACATCCTCCGCTATACCTTTAATAATGCGTTTACTAGCAGCTAATGTTGTGGCCAATTCTCTATCTTTGGTTCAGGTCTTCAATGTCTGAAGAAATCTTTCAGAGTCGAAGTTTCAGGTCCCAGAAAAATTAACTTTATTGTACAAACAACAAAGTGAGACGCCGGCTGGCCATCCGGACATCTAATTTTACAATGGTTTTCTTTCAGATCTTATACCTTTTTTCTCATCCCTTGGTGTCCAATTTCCTCACTTGGTGTCCAATTAGCGTTAACATAGTTATCTTTTTCTCTTTGCTCCTCCTCGTCACGTCGCCACGATTAGAAACACCTGCATTAATGTCCAATTTCTATTGGTGGCCATACTGGCGCATGCGCTTTATTAAATATGATTTCATATATGGTGTTTCGGGTACTTTTCCACTCTTGTCCTTAGACTACCTTTCACCCAGTTTTTATCCTGTCCTCACACAACCTTTTCCTCGTAAACACTTTTGACAGGTTCAGTGTTTCCCATCATTTTGTCCCCTTTGACCCGTTCTCTCTGTTTCCCATGATTTTAGGTCTTCGTTTCCCCTGCTTTTAGGCCTCCCATATCTTAGGCCTAGTTTCCCTAATATTCATATCATGCATTTGAATTGGACTCATTTATGAGACAAAGGAAATTCTCCAACACATCCCCCCTTTGGGACTAATTTTAGTCCCACCTTCAACTATTACTTCCCAGAATGCATCTTCATGAGTAGGGTACCTCTCTTTCATTATCTATCCAATATGGTCAATATAGACCATCCATCTTTTATCAACAGACCCCCATCACAAAGGTACACTCTGGAGGAAGAATGAGACCAAACATCTCCACCCCTACTTGGCTAGAGTGGAGTAAAAGATCTCACCTTCCTATAAAATCATCATTTTAAAGGATGTGTTATTTCAAACATCATGCTTTCAATACTTTCAATCCATCTTGTTGTATAAACTTGGAGTTTAGTCTCTATCCGTCGGTGCCAGAGGTACTGCGGTGCCAGAGGTACTGCACAGGCGCTTCCGGTGGCCTGGAGTGCTATCTGGGTTGCTCCATCGTTGCCAGAGGTGCCCTGGTCTCACCTAGGGCGCTATCTGGTGTTGGAGCAGACAGCGGGTTTTTAAACCACCAGTTGAGTCAGCTCTTGTTTCTTCAACAGTCGATGACTGCTTTTGCAAATAATTCCTCTTTTGTACTATAACTATATACATGTTCCAATCTCAAAATATAAAAAGTGAATAAAGTGATTATTAGTAATAAAAACATTCTTATCTTTTCCCTTTATGTCTGGTTGCATTACCTCGTACCACGGGCAATGACCTGCTTTAAACCTTCTATCGTCCCCTCTCATGCACAGATTATATAAATTAGCAGCTAATGTGATTATATGTAAACACATTTTCAATAGGATTATGGTAAAATATTTCCGAAAGATTATATGAGTAAATATTCTCAGGAAAAGGGCCCTTATGAAAAGAACAAAGAAATACAAAAAAAACCCTCTAACTAACTTCCTACTCTACCCATATTCTCATTAGTCTATCTATTTTACCCCAAAATAAAATACACAGTGGGGCTACCTCCCTCTCCTACCAGAAACACAAGAATGTATTAAAAGTAATAAAGTGCCCTTTTCCATTCATCCAGACCCTTATAAGAAGTCATCCAGCTCATCCATGCCTGGGCCAATGGAATGCACTCTTGAGTTGTAGCATCCAGTGTCCATTCCCAATGGTCCTACCACCACATTGATCATCTGCTTGGCAGCTGCGTTGGCTAGCATGGATCTGAGGAAAGGCACAACACAACAGAACAACAAAAGAAAAACAACAACACCCACGGCTATTATTATGCCCACCTTAATGAACCATTCTTTCCATCATCCAAACCCAGAATCAAACCAGTTTCCCAAATCTCTGTCTCTCCCCGCATTTTCAGCGACCTCTTGTCTCAGTTCCTTCAGCTTCTTCATGGCCTTAGTAAAAGCTCAATCAGATGCTGTATTATTTGGAATAAAGGTTCAACAGTCAATTCCCAACATCACACATACCCCTCCTTTTTCTGCCAGTAGCCAATTCAGAGCTTGTCTGTTCTGCCATGTCATTTTGCTGGTGTATTTTAGCTGATGGCCTAAGGCATCCATTGCTTGACCATAGTCTTAATTGTTCTGTTGATTGTCAGAGCTAATCTGAGATGGTACTGTATGCCAAATCTTGGGATGACTTCTTTGGTTAAATTTTTTATCAGTTTCTGCTCCTTGGTCTGCTGAGGGTTCTGCTTCGACCCATATGCTAAATCTATCTATGAAAACTGTATCTGTATCTTTTTCCTCTTACTGATTTTATCATGTCCACATAATCTATCACTAGATGTTTGAAGGGCCCTTCTGGAACTGGGATAGAGCCTATTGGAGTTGCTGTTCCTTTTCTGACATTATTTTGTGAATCTTTGTATTTTTTTATTTTTCTAATGTTATTTTTCTAATAATAATAATAATTTGTCCAATAGTCTGAAGTTGAGGGTTTTGCTTATGCCTTCTTGACTAATGATATAGACTTAATTTTATATTCAATTATCTATTCTAAATTCCAAGGTGTGAATACAGCCAATTCTAAATTAGTAACACAACTCTGATGACAAAAGCTACTGAATGTAAGCAATGTGGCATTCCCCATGTGACAGTGTCTAAATGTTTTGAATAACACAGCTGGTCGATATCAGTTGCCATTTGATTGTGTTAAACACTGCTGTCATAAACCACCATTTTTCAATATCTAATAGATACAAATTTCTGGTAGGTCTGGACATGCTGTTGTTTGAAAAAAACATTATCAATTTCTCTTATCTGATTTGTCATTCATCTGTTAATTTAATTTCTCTTCATAATCTTTTCTTCTGTTGCTTATGAGATGCTCTTTTAAATGACTGGAGATTTTAGCATAATCTCGAATTCATAACCAACAATATCAGCATCGTGCAATCCCTGATAATGACAGCATTTGTGACATCACATGTTTGTAATTTGTGTAGTCACTATTTTTATTTCTAAACCTAAAAAAAAAATTAACTATTGACCAAGATGGAGTGACCAGCACCATAACTCTATCATCCACATCTTTTGTTGTTGAACATATTATGTCCTCTTTTTTCCTGATAGAGAGCTCAGTATCACTCAAGCTTATATCAGCTCTGTCTTGAAAGCAGAGCCCAAAAGCTCTCTGTTCAATGGACAACATCATCAATTATCTAATTATGCATTTACCCCTAGTTGGTTAATGCATTAGTCCCTCACTATGCTAAGTCCAGCGTCAGTTGTAGTTAATTATTGAGTCATGCAAACACTTCCCCTCCCATTTTTTTTAATGCTTACAGCTGGACTAATGTCTATTGAAAGAAAGCAAATAGAGAGTGTCAGCTTCACAGAATATAGAGAACTGCTGCTGGACCAGTGAATAATCAAAATACAATTTATATGGCCTATCAATAAACTTTGAAGCGGTCTCTGTAGTGATCATTGAAAACGCATCACCTGTGCCCACTCAGTAAAGGATGCAGTCCTTCTGCTTGGACCAGCGATCAGTTGAACTGGTTGGGCTGCTGTCTGAGTGTTTCCCTCCTCATCCGATACATTTGATCTGTCAGTATTTGTTGGCATTCAAGGGTCTGGTGTCATGTTGGGACATAGTGGTTTGACTCTGGATGCTGGTGTCTCTCTGCCTCTCCTCAGTCTGGCTTTTGGCCAAGCCACGGAGGCGGCAATTTTGCATAATAGCAGGATGTTTTTCTTGGTTGTTTCTGCATCAACACAGTCTTTGTCCATACCAGCCCCTCAGAAGTTTCAGCTTCCTCTTCCAGAGGGGATGAAGGCCCACCAACCAAACGCCTCTTCTTTTCTCTGCAGCCGTGTCCTTATGTTTCTCGCTCTCACTTGTTGCACAGTCCAGTTGCTGTTGTTTATGTTGAGGGAGCCGTCCCAAGAGCTGTCTGGTGTCATCTGGAAATTGAACACTCAGAGATCCGCATTAATCAAATTCATCCTTTATAAATTCTGCAACCATCTCTTTCAATTGTCCCTGAATTTCAGAAGTCTCATCTGATTGATAACAGCAGTTTGCCCATGCAATTTTAATAAAGCAAGTTCTTCTTTGCAGAAAAGAGCAAGCATTTTTCTTCTTTGCAGTACGCAGAAAATAGCAGCCTTTCAATCTGTCTAAGTTGCCTTATTTTCAGTCACATATATAGTATTATATGCTAGTCAGAACTAGGAAAGGTGAACTCTTTCTCTCTGTCTCCCTCCTTTCCTCACACACTTGCAGCCCTTCCTCTCTCTGTCAGAGGCAGCCCCTCCTTTCTGCCTCTCTTTCTCATATCACAGTCACCTTTTACTTTTGCTATATGAGAGAGAATGAGAAACATTCATAATTCTAGTTTTTCTCTATAGATGAATATTGTTCTTTTTCAGTCCTAATCTGTGCATTTTACGCACCAACAAACACACTTTTACTTTTTTTTTTTTTTCGCGACAATGAAGAGGCAAAGCCAAATTATTTCTGATTAATTATTATGTTTTGTTTAAGATTTGTCTCCCCATTTCCTTTCCTGCCCCTCCTATTTGTCCATCGTTGAAACATTCTCAGTTGTTACTGACTGCTCAGTAATCAGTTGTTACTGATTCTCAGTTGTCTACCAACATATGACTGGTAAGGTTGGGGTTGCTCCTCAAAACTACCACTACCACCAGTTTTTCCAGTGTCCAATTATCTACCTGTGCTGGTCTGATTTCTCCTCCCTGTCCGACTTTAAAGATTGTGTCACTTTCCCACTTTTCTGGCCTCATGCATCTACTGTCATGTAGAGGTTCTGCAATATTGTTGCTCCTCCCAACCTCTGAGGCCAATTCATCCATGCATTTCTTTTCAGGTATTGGACATATACTGGTTTTAGTTTTATATCTGATGTAGCTAGTAGTGACTCCAAAATGAGAGACTTAGGGAGGCTAAATTTGTTCAGATGTGGCCGTAGGGCTTCAGAAGTTATTTGGCTTTTAACTATTTCAATCCAATTCATGTGCGGCCAGTCAATCTCAAGTTGATCAAGATTTGTAATTTTTGTCACATTTTGCAAAAGCTCATTTTCTTTTTTTGATCAGTCAGTTTCTGTCTTTGTCCCTTCTCATTTATGAATTCCTTTTCCAACCAAAAATTATTTCTTATGCCTTTTGTTAGTTCTAGTGCCTGCCTTAATTTTTCCTCTTCTCTTTGCCTTCTACTCCACCTCCTATATTTATCTTTTTCATAATCGGTAAGTCCGTCCCACATTTATTCTCTCTTCGTTTTTAAACTTCTTGAAGAAAGCTTTATCAGTTGTCTGTAACTTTCTTTTCTTACTTCCCTTCTATCTTCTTTGGTTCTTCACTTCACATACAATTATGCTTATTTTAATTCACACCTCATTCATACACCCGGGATTTCAGTCACACACTTTCATTCATTCATTCATTTGAATTTTTATTTTATTTTATTTTTTTATAAATGCAGAGGCAATGCTTGTTTAATCAGTTCTTACTTAGCAAAGGCTGTGTTTCTCTGTCTGGATCACACCACCTACAGTCTGGCAAATGACCAAACAATCGACAAGGCCAGCTTCTTGGAATATTTTTTGTTCTTTGATACTTATGTATTCTTTTTTTACTCATTTGTTTGACACCATCCATCCAATTTGAATAGCTTTTATCCTTATATTGGTTTCTTAATCAAATCCTCTGCTTAGTCTCTGCTAAATTTGATTTTCACTTGCAGCTCAGCAAACTATAAATCTTATGACTAATTAAGTACCTTTTTGGCCGCAGGCCCGGAATAAAGTTGATAGTGTGCCCAGAAATTAAGTGCCTTTTTTGGCCCCACGCCCAGAATAAAGTTGATAGTGTATCTAGAATAAATCTGGCAGCTGGCCCAGAATAAATTGACAGTTTGCCCAGAATAAATTGGTAACACCAAAATAAACGGACAGCACATCAAAATAGACTGACAGCTGACAAAATAAACGGACAGCTGGCAGTACGCCCGGACCGGACAGCTCGGCCGTACGCCCGGACCGGACAACTTGGCCGTACGCCCGGACCGGACAGCTCGGCCGTACGCCCGGACCGGACAACTGTTACCCCCTCCTCTCTACTCCTTAAGATTCTTCTCTGACTTAATATAATGATAATTTTATATCTTCCATTCAATTTTATTCCAGATCACTTATTTCAGCTTGTTAGCAATTCTTACTTAAAACAATGTTCTTTTTACAAATACATATATTTAATACTCATTCAGTTTTAGTTCGAAACACTTATTTCAAGATCACTTATTTCAGCTTGTTCTTTTTCTTCAATAAAACTCATTAGCAATTCTTACTTAAAACAATGCTCTTTTTACATATACATATGTTTAATACTCTTTCTTTTGCGCTCTCTCTCTGCACTTCTCTTTGCAGTACTGATAGCGCTCTAAAAATAATCTTAACGCGCCCGGACCGGACAGCTGGCAATGCGCCCGGACCGGACAAACGGCACCCCTACTCTCTTTCTCTCTGCACTTCTGCAGATCTTTCCTCCTAAAAACAAACAAACAAATAGTGTGCTTTTGCACCTTTTGACACACTTAATTCGCACTTCTTGCGTTTAAGATAAACAAACAGACATGTGACGCAATCTCCACGTCACTGTAGCGTACTTCATACGCTACACGCACTTCTGCGTTTAAAACAAAGAAACAAATATGTGACGCAATCTCCACGTCACTGTGACGCAATCTCCACGTCACTGTAGCGTACCTCTTACGCTTACACGCGCTTCTCGCGTTTTAAGACAAACAAACATTTATGTGACGCAATCTCCACGTCACTGTAGCGTACCTCTTACGCTTACACGCGCTTCTCGCGTTTTAAGACAAACAAACATTTATGTGACGCAATCTCCACGTCACTGTGACGCAATCTCCACGTCACTGTAGCGTACCTCTTACGCTTACACGCGCTTCTCGCGTTTTAAGACGAACAAACACACAGTGCACTTCTCTCGTCTCGTTATTCAAACACTCACAAACTCATACACTCACACACACATACACTCATATCATGCATGCGTTTTCTCCCTATGACCCAAAAATCAGACTCTTCCTCTTTTCTAATTTATTTTATCCTTTTTAGGTTCTTTTGATGGAGGAGTATTAAAAATAATTAACAACCATGATGATAGCTTACCAGCAGTGACCACACAAAACTCTCCGCCAGGAGCCCCCACCACGGCTGCTCGGCCTCCTCTCTTCCTCCTGGCTGGCGTTCGCCAATTATGTTGTGGCCAATTCTCTATCTTTGGTTCAGGTCTTCAATGTCTGAAGAAATCTTTCAGAGTCGAAGTTTCAGGTCCCAGAAAAATTAACTTTATTGTACAAACAACAAAGTGAGACGCCGGCTGGCCATCCGGACATCTAATTTTACAATGGTTTTCTTTCAGATCTTATACCTTTTTTCTCATCCCTTGGTGTCCAATTTCCTCACTTGGTGTCCAATTAGCGTTAACATAGTTACCTTTTTCTCTTTGCTCCTCCTCGTCACGTCGCCACGATTAGAAACACCTGCATTAATGTCCAATTTCTATTGGTGGCCATACTGGCGCATGCGCTTTATTAAATATGATTTCATATATGGTGTTTCGGGTACTTTTCCACTCTTGTCCTTAGACTACCTTTCACCCAGTTTTTATCCTGTCCTCACACAACCTTTTCCTCGTAAACACTTTTGACAGGTTCAGTGTTTCCCATCATTTTGTCCCCTTTGACCCGTTCTCTCTGTTTCCCATGATTTTAGGTCTTCGTTTCCCCTGCTTTTAGGCCTCCCATATCTTAGGCCTAGTTTCCCTAATATTCATATCATGCATTTGAATTGGACTCATTTATGAGACAAAGGAAATTCTCCAACACTAACTAAACCGCAGCAGGTCTGTCAACAGAATCCAATGTCCCTCTCTACTCACCCTGAAGCTAGCTGATGTTCATCGTGTCAGGAAACATTGTTGATGCAGGGAGTTCAACTCGCAGAACTAACGTTAGCTGCTAGGTCCATAGTAAGAGGTATATGTGTGCAGTAACCGGCCGTGCAGTATTTTGATTTTAACATTTTGCGTGCAGCTAACTGAACAAGCGATCCCATTGGATGAATTTTTCCAATCACATTTGCCATTTATCTGCCTCGACGCACAGTACCTCAACCATGTTTTAGTATTTTTCTCTAAATGCACACGACATATATAAGCAGTCTCTATTTAATAAAATGCATAATGTGCTTGTATACAATAAATGAGAGTGCATGACAGGCTACTACAGCCCTCCAACCTCCCACCACTTTCCCTCTTATAACACCATGAACCACTATTGCTCCATTAATTGACTATGTACATTGCAAATACAATCTGGATCATACCTGCATTACTTTTATTTAGTGTAATTTACAACGTAACGGCGTTGCATGCTCGTAGTTTCTTTTGCACTTGATCAGTGAGGCGGATCGATACAGCGCGCGCCGCTCCTCCCAAACGATCCTGTACTGTAGGTGGAGCCTGAAACTGATCGTCCTCCTTGTGGTGGTAGTCAGTACTACTGGCCTGTCCCTCACAGGCTCAAACACGTAACCAAAATGACTCATTTTCGTGTGTATAGGACCTGCAGTTGCAGCTGCCATATACCTTCGCAGGTCCTACCATTCCAGTGACGTCATCAGAATTGCCAGCGTTCTTATACTAACAAACGCAATTTTTGTGTTGCTTTTAAAAAAAGCTATATTGATATTTTTTATAATTTTTTTTAGTGTAATTTACTTTTAATTGTCATAAACAACACGTTATAAAAAAAAATAATGCGTGTGGCGGTTTCCCAGACAGGATTTAAATTAAGACAGGAGTATGCCTTAATCTAGTTAATCGTGCATTTCTTTTCTTTTATTCCACAGCTGATGTGTGCAGTTTTTTTATTACTTGCATTAAAATAATTTTCTCTTGTTTTGTTTTTTAATTGCAGTCTTTTTCTTCTGCCATTCATGCTTATCAGCTCCATGCAATTTTAAGCTTTTCTTGGTTTAGCTGCACACAGTCTGAAAAGGTTTTTTTGGCAGTTTGCTAAAATAAAAGAGCCATTCTAAGAGCCATCGTTTAAGCTGTTGACTTTTCTACCTTGAGAAAGAACGTTAAATGAACAACTTAAAAGGGCATGACAAAAACATGATATAAGACTGACATTACTCAGAACGTACCAATGCATTATCCCTCATGCACAAATAAAATGTCTGATGTTTGCATACATGCATACCAGTATACCATTACAACATCCTTCATGAATAAACATGACATCTGATGTTTGTATACATGTATACCAACGTACCATCGCATTACATATGCAAATGTAGTCTCAAATACAACAATTTCATTGGCTGCTGTGCGTGTTGTTGCGTTAACGCGGACAAAACGCACCGTTTGTGTTGATGCGGTCAAAATTCACGTGTTCCGTTTAAAGACTTTTGACCCTGATCGCCTTCCATACAGTAACTTCACGCGCATGAAGTTACGGATGAATGTAGATCGACGCTGAAACAGAAAAATCACCTGTTTTTTCAAACTGTGAATCATGCCCAAATTGGGTGGAACACTAAATCTAAACTAAGAGGAATTTTAGGTGGACGCTTAAACATTTCGGGGGTGGTTTCCCGAACAGAGATTAAGCCTAATCCTAGACTAAACTTGCCCTTTAAACCAGATTAACAGAAATCTGCTTTCTTGGTCAAGGCTTTAAATAGTCCTAGATTTAGTTTAGTCCAGAGTTTAATAAGCTAATTTCCTGGAGGAAGACTATAGTTACTCCAGGACTAAATCGAGGCTTAAATTAAACCTACCAGGAGGCAGGTTTAACTTCAGATTAACATTGTGTTTCAAAGTGGACACGTGTATTAATACAATGGACACACACACACACACAGTAAAGAGGCCGCACTATGCATATAAAACGTTTATTTTGCACAAACGCGTTTCGGCGTGTGCCTTCTTCAGTGTGCAATCAAGGAAGCTTGTGACCAATCTTAAATACCCACACCCATTATCATTGACACACCCATCATCGTCATCATCATCAAATAATAATATTAAAGTGATACCGGGACCAATGGTGTCACTATATACTGCAATATAATACTCATAATACATAAAGAGTTTTAACACATTCAATACACATGTGGTATTAACCTGCATTTATAAGAAGCAGCTTAGTGTCAGATCTTCATTCATCCCATGCGGGATGCAAGTGTTCAAATTAAAAATATGCCAAGCCTCTCGCTGCAAGAGGAGGTTCTCACGGTCTCCACCTCTTGGAGGCCGATTAACCAGCTCCAAGCCCATAAATTTGAGCATGTTGGCATTATGTCCCACAGAATTAAAATGTCTTGCAACTGATGATTTATCGTCATTCTTTCTGATGGCACATTTGTGTTCGAAAATTCGGGTTTTCAATTGTCGCTTTGTTTTGCCCACATAAAATAAACCACAAGGACACGTTAGTAGATACACAATAAAAGTTGATAGACATGTGATTCTGCCCTTTATTTTATACACCCTGCCTGTTTTTGGATGTGTGAAGGTATTTTCTGTGATCATAAAATTACAAGCAGCACAATTCAAACATTTGAAATTCCCGTGTGGTATTCTAAAGGGAAAAGGCGAGTGAGTTGGCGCAGGAAGATGCGAGCGCACTAACTGATCTCTGAGGTTGGGTGCACGTTTATAGCAGCTGCGCGGCGGATCTTGGAACGTGTCGCCCAAGTTCGGGTCACTGCTTAGAATGTGCCAATGGCGATGCACAATATTCTTTAAGCTCTTTGAGATCTGACCATAAGTGGATACACATGTCACTGTAGTGTTAGCGTTATTCTGATCGGTCCGTTTGGTCAACAGATCAGTACGTTGGATGCTGCGTGCGCGCTCCAAACAGTCACGTACTAAATTATATGTGTATCCCCTGTCAATAAATCTTTGACATAATTCATTCGCTTGTCGCTCAAACACCTCATCATCATCACAAATACGGCGTACTCTTAATAGTTGACTGTAGGGCAAACTGCGTTTGAGAGCAGGTGGATGGAAACTCTGGAAATGCAGAAAAGAGTTACGATCCGTTTCTTTACGATAAATTTCAGTGTGTAACACATTCTTTACTTTCCTCACTAAAACATCCAAAAAGGGCAAGAGCGTATCGTCATGGGTCAATGTAAATTTGATAGAGGGCAATCTCGTATTAGCAAAACCGTGAAAGGCGGACAATTCCTCTTTTGAACCTGACCACACAAAAAAAATATCATCTATGTATCTGTACCACACTTTTAATTGTTGTTTAAAAGGATTATTGTGATGAATAAAATCCTGTTCAAATTTGCCCATAAATAAGTTTGCATAATTGGGAGCCATGGGAGAACCCATGGCGGTACCCTGGGTTTGTAAGAAAAAATTATTTTGAAACATGAAATAATTTTTCGTTAAAACTTCATTAGCTAATGATAAAATGAACTCTGTATGTGGTACTTCATTTATCTGTAGATAATATTCCAAGGCTGCTAAGCCTGCATCGTGAGGGATATTAGTGTACAAGCTGGTCACATCCATGGAACACAACACATCGGTTGGATTCAACTCTCCAATGCCTGACAATTTCACCAAAAAGTCGGTAGTATCTTTTAGAAACGAGGGCAGGTTATGCACTAAATTCTTAATATGGTGATCAACAAATTTAGACAGCGGCTCAGTCACGGATTGATTTCCAGAAACAATTGGGCGACCAGGCGGATTATCCAACCTTTTGTGAATTTTTGGTAAAGTATAAAACACTGGTCTTAAAGGTATAGCAGAGGATCTTTCCAAATTTTAGATAAGACCCGCCCTCTCCACTTTTTGAAAAGTTTGATTGATTCACCAGAATGATTGACAATTAGGAGGACCAATAGTTTAGACTACCCACCAGGAAGTAAAACATCCTCCGCTATACCTTTAAGGGGTTGGACTGTAGCAAATATTTGTATTCTTTTTCATCAATGATTACATCAGATAGAGCTCTTTTCATTATAGATTTTATCTCTTCACTAAACCTCATAATGGGGTCTCCGTGTAGACGAGCATAAAAGTTAACATCACCAAGCTGTCTCTCAATTTCTTGTACATACGCAGTCCTGTCCTGGATGACAATAGAGCCCCCCTTGTCTGCAGATTTAATCACGATGTCATCATCAGTCATTAATGCATGCAATGCCTCTTTCTCAGAGGTCATAAGATTTTGTCTGATCGAATAGTTACCGGGCTTAAAACAGGAGAAAACATCCTGTTCTACCAGCCGGCAGAACGTTTCTACCGAGGAATTGTTCATGGGAGGAAGAAAAGTGCTCTTAGGTTTAAACAGCGTCTTTTTAGAGACAGGAGAGGGTTCCTCAGATGTGGTAGTCACATGTTGGTTATATTGTCTTACAGTACCTTTTGAATAGAAAGCCTTAAGACGAATAGATCTAAAAAACTTAAACATTTCTATTTTAGTCACAAAAGGATCATTTGCCTTCACAGGAACGAATGAAAGACCTTTGGATAAAACAGAAAGTTGATCTTGACTTAGCTGTTTAGATGAGATGTTGATGACGTTGTCCTTTAACTCTGTCCTCTTGCGCTTCTTACTCCCCCTCCGCGTCTTGCGGTGCCGCCCTGAGACGTACGGGGAGGTCCTTGGAAAACCCTGGTGTTGGAGCGTAAAAAACGCCTGCTTGTGGACGAATCGGTGTCAGTACTCCAGTCTCCAGATGAGGCGCTGCTCACGGTATTACGTTGCCTTTGTCTTGGTTTCGGCCTACCTCCTCCAGGGCCATGGTTATCCCGAAGCCAGGGGTAGACATTGTTGTTGCGATAATCCATAGTGTCTCTACGATATTTCTCCATTTTTTTATGTTGCGTCTCCGTCTTATAGGCACTTATCTGCGCGTCACACTTCTGTATGAGTTCTTTCAGTTGCGCTGAGGAGAATTTTGTCTTGAGCTGTGCCTCTAGGTCGGCAATCTCCTGGTTAATTGTAGCGAGTTTCTTGTTTTGATTGTCAACAATTAACAGCATCAAATCAAGAGAACACTTATTAAGGATATCGCACCATTTCTTACAGAACTCTGGATCATCCCGACCCAATGTAGGTTCCTTCATTATACGTAATCCTGTAAGACAATATAACCAACATGTGACTACCACATCTGAGGAACCCTCTCCTGTCTCTAAAAAGACGCTGTTTAAACCTAAGAGCACTTTTCTTCCTCCCATGAACAATTCCTCGGTAGAAACGTTCTGCCGGCTGGTAGAACAGGATGTTTTCTCCTGTTTTAAGCCCGGTAACTATTCGATCAGACAAAATCTTATGACCTCTGAGAAAGAGGCATTGCATGCATTAATGACTGATGATGACATCGTGATTAAATCTGCAGACAAGGGGGGCTCTATTGTCATCCAGGACAGGACTGCGTATGTACAAGAAATTGAGAGACAGCTTGGTGATGTTAACTTTTATGCTCGTCTACACGGAGACCCCATTATGAGGTTTAGTGAAGAGATAAAATCTATAATGAAAAGAGCTCTATCTGATGTAATCATTGATGAAAAAGAATACAAATATTTGCTACAGTCCAACCCCTTAAGACCAGTGTTTTATACTTTACCAAAAATTCACAAAAGGTTGGATAATCCGCCTGGTCGCCCAATTGTTTCTGGAAATCAATCCGTGACTGAGCCGCTGTCTAAATTTGTTGATCACCATATTAAGAATTTAGTGCATAACCTGCCCTCGTTTCTAAAAGATACTACCGACTTTTTGGTGAAATTGTCAGGCATTGGAGAGTTGAATCCAACCGATGTGTTGTGTTCCATGGATGTGACCAGCTTGTACACTAATATCCCTCACGATGCAGGCTTAGCAGCCTTGGAATATTATCTACAGATAAATGAAGTACCACATACAGAGTTCATTTTATCATTAGCTAATGAAGTTTTAACGAAAAATTATTTCATGTTTCAAAATAATTTTTTCTTACAAACCCAGGGTACCGCCATGGGTTCTCCCATGGCTCCCAATTATGCAAACTTATTTATGGGCAAATTTGAACAGGATTTTATTCATCACAATAATCCTTTTAAACAACAATTAAAAGTGTGGTACAGATACATAGATGATATTTTTTTTGTGTGGTCAGGTTCAAAAGAGGAATTGTCCGCCTTTCACGGTTTTGCTAATACGAGATTGCCCTCTATCAAATTTACATTGACCCATGACGATACGCTCTTGCCCTTTTTGGATGTTTTAGTGAGGAAAGTAAAGAATGTGTTACACACTGAAATTTATCGTAAAGAAACGGATCGTAACTCTTTTCTGCATTTCCAGAGTTTCCATCCACCTGCTCTCAAACGCAGTTTGCCCTACAGTCAACTATTAAGAGTACGCCGTATTTGTGATGATGATGAGGTGTTTGAGCGACAAGCGAATGAATTATGTCAAAGATTTATTGACAGGGGATACACATATAATTTAGTACGTGACTGTTTGGAGCGCGCACGCAGCATCCAACGTACTGATCTGTTGACCAAACGGACCGATCAGAATAACGCTAACACTACAGTGACATGTGTATCCACTTATGGTCAGATCTCAAAGAGCTTAAAGAATATTGTGCATCGCCATTGGCACATTCTAAGCAGTGACCCGAACTTGGGCGACACGTTCCAAGATCCGCCGCGCAGCTGCTATAAACGTGCACCCAACCTCAGAGATCAGTTAGTGCGCTCGCATCTTCCTGCGCCAACTCACTCGCCTTTTCCCTTTAGAATACCACACGGGAATTTCAAATGTTTGAATTGTGCTGCTTGTAATTTTATGATCACAGAAAATACCTTCACACATCCAAAAACAGGCAGGGTGTATAAAATAAAGGGCAGAATCACATGTCTATCAACTTTTATTGTGTATCTACTAACGTGTCCTTGTGGTTTATTTTATGTGGGCAAAACAAAGCGACAATTGAAAACCCGAATTTTCGAACACAAATGTGCCATCAGAAAGAATGACGATAAATCATCAGTTGCAAGACATTTTAATTCTGTGGGACATAATGCCAACATGCTCAAATTTATGGGCTTGGAGCTGGTTAATCGGCCTCCAAGAGGTGGAGACCGTGAGAACCTCCTCTTGCAGCGAGAGGCTTGGCATATTTTTAATTTGAACACTTGCATCCCGCATGGGATGAATGAAGATCTGACACTAAGCTGCTTCTTATAAATGCAGGTTAATACCACATGTGTATTGAATGTGTTAAAACTCTTATATTGCAGTATATAGTGACACCATTGGTCCCGGTATCACTTTAATATTATTATTTGATGATGATGACGATGATGGGTGTGTCAATGATAATGGGTGTGGGTATTTAAGATTGGTCACAAGCTTCCTTGATTGCACACTGAAGAAGGCACACGCCGAAACGCGTTTGTGCAAAATAAACGTTTTATATGCATAGTGCGGCCTCTTTACTTTGTTTCATATGTGTGATATAAGGCCAGCACTCTGAAAATCTAAAAAAACATAGAGTGAAGCCTGCTCCCAACCCTATCACACACACACACACAAATATATATATATATATATATATATATATATATATATATATTTTTTTTTTTAAATATATATTTATATGAAGAGTTCAGATGCAAAAGCCTCTAAGTGCCATCTGAAATGTTCTTGTATATTTACAGTTTTTTTTATTCGCTTTGGTACTATTTTCACAAGTTAGGTGTACATTTTCAAAACTCTTAGTACAAAAATCCAAACTGATCACACTTGTAACACAGCTAGTCATTCTTTCAAAACCTGATCTCATGCATTTGAATCACCAAATGATTCATTGATTAACCATTAAGATCAGTTGGATTAAATAATAGACAAATGTATTAAACTGAACAAGAAGAGATGCAAATCAAAAGTTTGATAGTAAGAACTTTATGAAAGGCAGTTACTGTGAATAAAACATTTATGTAGACGAAACACTTATTTTGTGTTGTGAAAAGGATACTTTGTGACTTTGAATATTGTACTAACACAATTGAAAACATGATGAAATGTTTGAAAAAAGTGCACTTTTGATGATCTGTTGTGATTTTAGCACTATGAGTTTTGAAAATGTACACCTAACTTGTGAAAATAGTACCAAAGCGAATAAAAAAAACTGTAAGCTCGTATATTTAAGTTCAGTAATTTCACTTAAATGACAATTAATAGGTAATTTTCATTAGCATTTAAGTGAAATTACTGAACTTAAATATACAAGCTTGATAAAAATGATCATTCGGGGTCCGAAAACCAGTCTGTTTTCTGCACCTCACGCAGTGCAACACATCTCCTTTGCATAGATTGATCAGATTGTTGATTGTGGCCTGTGGAATGTTGGTCCACTCCTCTTCAATGGCTGTACGAAGTTGCTGGATATTGGCTGGACCTGGAACACGCTGTCGTATACGCCAATCCAGAGCATCCCAAACATGCTTAAACTGCAGTAGGACAACAATATGCAAGTGCTATGACCCTTCTCAGTTTAATCTAACGCAGTAAATGTTAACTTTTTTTTTTTTTTTTTTTTTTTTTAGAACAGAATAGAATAGAATAGAAGAGAAAGTTAGTATTACTGGATCAAGTGCTGTCGAAAAAGAAGCGTCTTCAGCCGTTTCTTGAATGGACTCAGCAGCTCTGGTTGAGTTAGGCAGATCATTCCACCAGCAGGGAACAGTCATGGTAAAGGTCAGAGAAAGAGATTTTGTGCGTCTTTGAGATGGCACCACAAGACATTGTTCGCTTGCAGAGCGCAAGTTTCTGGATGGCACATAAGTCCGAAGTAATGAGTTTAAGTAAAAGGGAGCAGAACCAGTGGTTGTTCTGTAGGCAAACGTCAGTGACTTGAATTTGATGCGAGCGGCAACTGGCAACCAGTGCAGTTTTGTGAGGAGAGGAGTGACATGTGCTCTCTTCGGCTCGTTAAAGACCACTCTAGCTGCGGCATTCTGGATCAGTTGTAGAGGTTTGACCGTGCAAGCTGGAAGACCAGCCAGAAGAGCGTATAGATATCCTTTCCATTTGTTCATTTAAAACTGCAGCAACCTTGGCAGATAACTTAGTATCCTCAATTTTGACACACTCTTAGATTTAAATGAGGTAAACCACTCAATTGAACATTTACTAAAATTAAATGCACTTAATTTAGATAAACGAATAGTGTGGTTAACTGTATCAAATGCCTTTTTTAGGTCAATGAATACTGCTCCCATCACATGTCCCTGATCCAAAGAATGCCAAGCTTTTTCCAAGAAATAGCAAATAGCTGTTTCTGTGGAATGCAGTGGTCTAAAACCAAATTGATGTTGGTGAAGGAGCACAGTAAGCAGGTTCTGAAAGAGCACTATTGTGCCACACCATAAGTGAAGGCCAAAAGTGATGAGCCTTTGCTTAAACAATCAAATTATGAGGAAAACAGTGATGTCATAGTCCACTCAGTTCAGTTCTCAGACAATGGTGTCAATGCAGGCAGATCAATAATATTTTTGAATATTGAGGGACAAAAAAAAAAAAAAAAAAAAAAAAAAAATCATACATTGACTGCAACATAGTCAGTTATTAATATTTCATTGTTCTCTCTTATTTTTTCATGTGTTCATAATTTCTTTGTATGACAGCCTGGCTAAAAATTATGTCTGTACAATTTGGCATGTTTCATTGTGTTTCATCACAAATAAACAATTGACTCCAACTTGGATGTTTTTTTGTTTTTTTTGAAAAAAAGTTTTGGGTGGGCCTGTTGAAAAGTGGGTGGGCCTAGGCCCGTCAGGCCCACCCATAACGCCGTGCCTGACTCCAAGCACAACACAATTGCTTACAAAATCTTTAACACATTTGAATACTATTTGAATAAAAGGTGAATGTGTCAATTTTTCTTTGCCGGACATTACTTTTGGCCATTGAAGGGCCCGAGTCATCACTGTTGCACTGCTGCATTTTTCCAGTCTCCAGAAATACAATTATTACTTTCATTTCTGCAGTTAGAGCATTGATTTGTAGAGTGGGAGAAGCTATTACATTTCTTGAAGGTCAGTTACAAAAAGAATACCTTGATGATCAAGCTTTTATCGTTTGATCAACTCCGTCATCATTTAACTCCAATACAATATATTTTCGTTGAAAAGTGCAAGGCCGCCTCCTCTCTGCTGCCATCTTGTTACTCCTAACTAGGTTAGGATACCTCTCCAGCACTCTATAATTTAGGAGCTGAGACCAAGTCTTAACACTTAGGAACCTTTATGAATCATACTTATTCTTAAGTTTAGAAATAAGAGTAAAATTGCGTCATTCTTAGAATTTTGACACATAAAACTTAAACTTTTACTCGGAGCGGCTTTATAAATACGGCCCCCTGTTCTTTGAAATTAAAAACCAATGGAAGTAAAATAATGGCAAATGTTTTAGAAACAAAATGTTCCAAAATGTTCATTCTGTTTAAAAATACAACCTATAATATTGGACAGGCAATTTTCGGGCCATTTTATTTCGCTTTACAAATTCCCTTCCACAAATTCAGTGGTTCAAATTCGACAGAAAATTCAACATTTCACATCCGGGAACTGCAGGAATATCAGTAGATTGTCTATTCATAATCGCACACAAGCATAAACACAATATCTTTTTAACTGATTTAAACTTTTACCAGTTTTTTTTTTCTTTGTTATTCAATGTTTTTCAATAATATAATAATAACTACACAATTCAAAATTTCTGTTCTACTTTCAACAGAGGGAGCAAAATAAATTACAAAGTTATAATCATATATTACAATAAATAATTTGCTTTAATCTTATATAGTTTTACCTTTACATCATTAGTGTGTTAAATATAGAAATATGCAAGCAAAAACTGCTTGCATAAACAACTGGTCTACTCACAGTCAACCCCGCAAGATCTATTAGTCTGACCATGATGACAGTAACCAACACTATATCAGCACTAATCAGCACTAACCAGCACTAGCCAACATAAACCAGCCTGGTCCGGCATGGAATTCATGCTAGTTTATGCTGGAGATTTAACAGTCTCATGCTGATGTTACACAGGACTGGTTTTTTTTGTGGGTTTTTTTGTCAGGAAAACTCTGGTGAGAGTTTGCAATTAAAAGTCAGTTTGTCAGATGCTTTCTTGCAGATGGGGCTTTGTTGTTTCAAGTCTGAAGATAACAGTGTCTCAGATCTCTATCTTACTGTGAACTCATCAAAAATTATTGTGTAATTGTCTTTAATTATGACTCGGAGGAGGTGCAATTTGGCCTCATGTTGTTTTTTTCTGGCCCTTGTTTTCCTACTGCTCTCTTGGGACTGTGGTCAAAACAAATACCCCTTCTTGCCTTGCACTGACGCACAAGGGTGCAGAAAGACTGCCAGAGAAGCTGGTAACACCAAACTGTGCCCAATGTCTGCACATGTCCTATTATGGTTTCCGCTTCTACTGTGGGTAGTATGTGGGACTTCTTTGGTAGAAGGGACTCTGCAGGAAAAGTGTGTGAACTTGGATGCTTCTCAGAACTTAGATGTTGATGGCTTCTATCAGGATGGTGATGTGATTATCGGTACTCTCATTAATGTACACGAGCTGGCTGCAACCCCTGACCTGAGCTTCACCAGAAAAGCTGAATTAGGGCCGTGCTTAAAGTAAGTTATATGCCATTTCTAGTTGCCTCACACATGTGTATTGATGTGTTCTGTAGAACAATATTTTATATACTCAATTTGTTCTGTAAGATTTTCCTGCAGGTGGATTTTCAATACAAAGAATATCTGATTTTTTATTTTGTTTTGTTTTATTTGCACAATGTCTTATCTTTGGTGTATTTTTTGTACATGCACAAACATAAAATTTAAACACAGAATCAAGTTTTATATGTTTTTGGGTAACACTTTATTTTAATGACTATAAGTAACTTTGCAACTACATGTCAACTAACTCTCATTAGAGTATTAGTAAACTGTCTGCTTAATATCTGCTAACTCTTTATTGTGATGGTCCTCCAATAGACATTCTACTGACTATAAGAAACTTTGCAACTACATTTCAACTTATTCTAACCCTAACAGTCTACTAATACTCTACTAACACTCTAATGACAGTTAGTTGACATGTAAGTGCAACATTACTTACAGACAACATAAAGTGTTAAAGGGACTATCAAAATAAAGTGAAACCTGTTTTGGTTAGTTATTAGTTTTATTTGATTATCTGTTATTATTTATATTATTTCTAAACAACAGCATGTTTTAGGTTAAAGGGATTTTTGAATGTGATACACAGAATATGTATTCCATATTCTGTATACAGTATACAGAATGCTTGCACAGGAAGTGTACTCAATCATTTACACACATGTATTTTATCAAGTGAATATCATTTTACAATATCTTGATCTTGCAATCACTTGTTTATAATACTTTTTTTTTTCATAACATGTTTTTAATCATAAAAATGCTAATGAAGTGAAACATACAGTAGATTTAGTCTACAGAATTATAATTCAATATACTAACCCTATTGCTGTTTTGCCTGCAGAATGTTCCTAACTTTCAGTGCTGACAGTGATCAGTTTGATTCTTGCTCACCAATGGAAAAAACAAACAAACATATTATTTTATTTTTATGAAAAATGTTACACATATTCAATATTGTATATGCTTTGTGGCACCCAAGCCAAAACAAATTATGATACTGGAACTGTGGTTAGTTTTCAGGAACGTTCTGTTCGCTGGCTTCAGGCAGTTGTGTTTGCAGTTGAAGAAATTAACCAGAGCCCCACTCTGTTGCCGGGGGTCCGACTGGGTTATCACATAATGGATAGCTGTACCCGATACCCCAACGGCCTGATGGCAGCTATCTCAATGATCAGTGGAGGAAATGAAACTTGTGGTACCATTAGACCAGCCAAGCTCCTCATTGGAGATTCTTCTTCTACTCAGAGCATTCTTCTATCCAAGACCCTGAGTCCCCTGCAAATCGCAGTGGTGAGGTTATATCACACACCGAATAAGAAAGTTGAATTGTGATTGAATTTATGTTTTTCCATTTCGTTAGCCTCATAGCATAATTGCCTAAGTAATTTTTTGGCCAAATTGTGATAGGCAATTATGCTATGAGGCTAACGATTTGTAAATATGCAATATGACATTTAAATGCAAGCTCTATGTAAATATTGTTTTAAATGTGCTTCCAGATCAGTTACCTGGCTAGCTGCCAATGTCTCAGTGACAGACAAAAGTACCCTAATTTTTTCCGCACTGTCCCCAGTGATGCCTTTCAGGCACGCACCATGGCACAGATGGCCAAACGCTTTGGTTGGACCTGGGTTGGAGCTGTGGTTGCCGATAATGACTATGGACGCGGGGCTGTGCAGATATTTGAAGAGGAAATCAAGGGCTTGGGGATATGTTTGGCCTTTTTTCACACACTCTACAGGGAGCAATTAACAAAGGATGTGGCCCATGCTGCCACAACAGTCCAAGCCTCTTCTGCCCGTGTGATCTTGGTGTTTGCTTGGTATGCGGATGTTGAGGTTTTTCTCTTGGAATTGATCCGAAGGAATGTGACAGACAGGCTGTTCCTGGCAAGTGAGATCTGGAGCACCAGTGATCTATTGGACAATCCCAAGCTCTACACCATCTCTAAGGGAACATTAGGTGTGGCATTAAGAAGTGTGCCTATTCCTGGTTTTGATGCACATCTCCGGCATCTACATCCTGCCCGTTACCCTGATGATGAATTCTTGAGGATCTTGTGGGAAAATACATTTGGCTGTAGCCTTACGGAAAGCTCTTCCATGTTAATTCAGAAAGCCCTGCCTCCATGCAGTGGCAGAGAGAGTCTGGAAGGGGTTCACAGTCAATTTACAGATACTTCTCATCTGACAGTGACATATAATGTTTACTTGGCTGTATATGCTGCTGCTCATGCACTTCATTCTTTGCTGGCGTGCACCCCGCTAAAAAACTCTGATCCTAAAATAAAACCAAAGTGCTCCTCTACAGACAACATCACTCCAGCACAGGTATATATATATAACCTTTATTTAAACAGGAAAAGTCCCATTGAGACCCAGTCTGTTTTACAAGGGAGTCCTATATAACACGTTAAATCATAGGTTGCAAGACAATAAATTACAATATAAAATACAAAGCAGATTTACACAAAATATACAAAATATTTGCATGTGAAGATGCAATGAGGTTATAATATATAAACAAACGAAATAAGGGCTAGAAGTCAATATCCACCCACCATTAATTAAAACAATTGCACATGTCCGTCCGCATATCAAATATTCTTTTTTTAATAGCAGCTAAGGAAATTAGCGCACCAATCTTAAGTCTAGACTGGAGTTCATTCCAGGACGAAGGACCATAGTAAGACAGACCCCTCTTTCCTGCTTCTGTCCTCATTCTTGGTACCTTAAAAAGTAGTACATCACTAGATCTTAATTGATATGTATTTTGAGTACGAACAAATTTTAAACAAATATAAGACGGCAAGATACCTAAAATCGCTTTATAAATAAAAATATGCCAATGTCGCATCCTGCGCGATTTAAGTGACGGCCAATTGACCATATTGTATAAGATACAGTGATGCGTCTGATAGCCAGCATTTGTAATGAACCTGAGAGCCGCATGATAAAGAGGGTCTAGTATTGACAGAGTAGATGGACAAGCAAATTGATAGATGATATCCCCATAATCTATCTGAGACAGGAATAGTCCTGCAACCAGTCTTTTTCTTATAGTCCTAAAAAAGCAAGATTTTAATCTATATAAGAATGCCAGAGTGAATTTAAGTTTCATAGCGAGAGCTTCGATGTGTTTTTTAAAGGTAAAACCTTTATCAAGCCAGATACCCAAATACTTGTAAGTATCAACAAGTTCAATAGCTTCATCTTGGAGTGTTTTAATAGCAAGAACTGGGACTTTAGTACCTATGGGGGCAAATATCATTGCCTTCGTCTTTTTTGCATTTAAAAGTAGCTTCAAATCAAACAAGGCGGATTGTAATAAGGCGAAATCTGACTGCAAATTCGCACGGGCAGTCTCAGGTGTAGAGGCACAAGAATACATAATTGTGTCATCGGCATACAAATGATACTGTGAGTAATTAAATTCACTACAAACATTATTTATATAGATGATAAAAAGTAAAGGACCTAAAACTGATCCTTGTGGGACACCCTTTTTTAGGACGACAGGGTCAGATGTTACATTCCCATGTCTTACAATTTGCATCCGTTCAGAAAGATAGCTGTGAAACCAATTTACAGCTCTATGACCAACACCAATATTCAACAGGGTTTTGATTAACATGAAGTGGTCCACTGTGTCAAATGCCTTTGTAAGGTCAATGAACACAGCCATACAGAATAACTTTTTATCAATTGCCGCTTTTATATCATCGATAACTTTTAGACAGGCAGAAACTGTGCTGTGGCCAGATCTAAAACCAGATTGCATGTTGTTAAGAATATTTTGTGAAACCAGAAAAGTTTTTAATTGATCAGACACTAAAATCTCCAAAACCTTAGCTAAAACTGAAAGATTTGAGATAGGTCTGTAATTATTTGCATCACATGGATCCCCAGATTTTAATAATGGTGTGACGTAAGCCTTACTTTGCTCCAGTATGCATCTCATGTGAAATTTAAAATATTTATTTATATAGTGGTCCAAACAAAATATCAATCTAGCTACCCAACTGTCATTCATTTTTTAAAGAAAGCACTTTTCAAACAAGACATTTCACAATAAGAAGTGTTTAATTTGTTATGTAGAATATTTTACACATTTAAATAAAATAAAATTAAATATTTTAATCAATTGAAAATTATACTCTTTCAATGCAATTTTATTTACATAATTTATTATCTCCTACTGTTTTAGCTTATTCAAATTTTGTTTAAAACAGCATGTTTAAGGTTAATATGTTTGTTAATAAATGACCTGTAACTCATAAAATTGCATATATTCATTCTAAAACTCAATTATGTAGCCTACTTCATCAAATGAACACAATTTGAATATGTCTGATTTATATTTCAAAGTAAGCTAACTTTTCAAGTAAGGCATCTTTAAACCTTTTTTAAACAATGCATATAATGTAAATATGAAGTATTTAATCATTTTAAGAATCTGCAATGAAATGTTTCATTTTAAGTATGGGTTAAATGTCACATCACCTTTGTGGTTGTTCCAAACATTTAAATTGTCTCTCTTTTCCTGACTTGTTCAGCTTTTACAGCACGTTAGACAAGTTAATTTCACCACTCTGTTAGGAGAGGAGTTTTATTTCCAGGACGGCAGCATTCCACCTGTTTATGACCTAGTGAACTGGCAGAGAGCTCCTGATGGTTCACTCCACTATGTTTCCATTGGGCGAGTAGAGGGAAACCAGCTCATTATTAATGAGTCAGCCATTATATGGCCTGGAGATTCTGGGAAGGTGAGAGGGGCTTCTAATATATATACTTTTTTTTTTTTTTAAATAGGCCTAGTGTTTGTATGCATTGCAAAACAAACACTAGGCCTATTTAAAATAATAATAATAATAATAATAATAATTAAAGCTGCAAGCAGCGATGAAAAGGGCCCTCGCACCCGTGCCACCGCCACCCGGCGCCTTTAGGAAAACAGAGCACGGTGAGCAAATATAGGAGGACTATGTCGAAGTAATTTGTGTTTGCTACACTTCCTTGGTAAAGTAACTTGTATTTGCCACACTTCCTGCTACCAGCAGGTGGCGCTATTGCTATAACCGAATATGAGCATAGTCATGTGTTCAGGACAGGACTCTTATCAAACATGTGAAGTTTGGGGCAGATTGGACATCATATGCCTGAGGTACTGCAGGCTGTCTGTGGTTGCCTAGCAACATCGGAACTGCAAGCAACATTAATATTGAACTTATCTGATCATACATATATCACCAAAAGGCCGAAATTGGGTGTACGTTTGTCAGGCCACTGAGGGCACACCCTTCAACGAAAACTCAAGATCTTCGCAATTTAACGTCGCAAAGGCCTTAAAGGCCTCACCAAATTTGAAGAGGAACAGATCAAAACTGTAGGAGGAGTTCGTTAAAGTACAACATCAGGAAATTATGAAAAATGCACAAAATCTAGGAGGAAGTTCAAAATAGCTGACTTCCTGTTGTGTTTAGGGCTATGCTCCAAGATACTTTTTTGTAGGTATTGGGTCATTACATGTATGTACCAAATTTCATACCTGTACGTGAAACGTAGAGCCGGGGCAAAATGTGGGGGCAATAATTTACCGAATTTGCCCCACCCAATTTTGAAAACCACATCACACGTACATTTTCACCACTTCTGAAGCGTGTGCAAAGTTTCATGAGTTTTCGTGCATGTTTAGGCCCTCTAAAAAGCGATTCACTTTGGAGAAGAAGAAGAAGAATAAACGGAGCAAAAACAATAGGGTCCTCTCACCATCGGTGCTCGGGCCCTAATAATAATAATAATAATTGATATAATAATTGATATAATAATAATATATATGAAGAGTTCAGATGCAAAAGCCTCTAAGTGCCATCTGAAATTTTCTTCTAGAATGATCATTTTTATCAAGCTCGTATATTTAAGTTCAGTAATTTCACTTAAATGGCAATGAAGTTTACCTATTAATTGTTATTTAAATGAAATGATGTTTTATTAACAAAGTTCGGGAGGAGCAGGTTCAGATAATTAACCAAATTATGCACAGCTGTTGATTAATCAGTAATCAACTCAATGACAGAGTATAAATTCACAGCAGACCTATCTCTGTTCATTGAAAGTTTGTCAGCATCCCTCCTCCACCCCATCTCCTCACTTCCAGTTCCATCTACACTTACCAACTGGGGGGGGGGTACTCTGGGTTCGGGCCTAACTTCGAGCTCGGAGCTCTCCCCCCGGACAGCACGCCAAATACGCATAAACTTATTGTACTAATTATATGTAGATGTGAACTCGTGAAATTATTGAACTTAAATATACAAGCTTGATAAAAATGATCATTCTAGAAGAAAATTTCAGATGGCACTTAGAGGCTTTTGCATGGTTATGGGTCTTGCTAAATGCCAGACATACAATGTATGCAAGTTGTATTAATAATCATTTTCTATTGCCCTTAAATGCCTTCCTTATGTCATGTTACCAGATGCCTGAATCCAAGTGCACTTCTGAGTGTCCCCCTGGGACACGTAAAGCTATTAAGAAGGGTCTTCCAGTGTGCTGTTTTGACTGCCTGCCCTGTACAGAGGGGGAAATCAGCAATAGTACAGGTCATTAATGTTCTCTAACACTATATTTTATACTAATTTAAAGTCACTAAACACCATAGAGCTTTAATGTTCCTCTTTTGATTTTTTTCCCCCTAGGCTCAATAAAATGTTATCGCTGTCCCCAAGAGTTCTGGTCAAATAGTTTCAGAAATGAATGTGTGCCCCGTGAGACTGAGTTTCTCTCTGTTAGAGAAACAATGGGCATTATGCTGATGGGTGTTGCTGTTTCGGGTGCTGTCATTACGGCTACAGTGGCTGTTATTTTCCTGTACCATAGAAACACTCCAATAGTTAAAGCTAACAACTCAGAGCTCAGCTTCCTACTCCTGCTGTCTCTCAAACTCTGCTTCTTGTGTTCGCTAGTATTTGTAGGCCAGCCATCACTCTGGTCATGTAAGATTCAACAGGCTGTGTTCGGGATCAGTTTTGTCATGTGCATCTCCTGTATTCTGGTCAAGACAATTGTGGTTCTAGCTGCATTCCACTCCGCTAGACCTGGATCCTCAGCTCTTATCAAATGGTTTGGACCGGGCCAGCAGAGAAGAAGCGTTCTGGTCTTTACCTGCATTCAGGTAGTTATCTGTGCCATTTGGCTCTCTGTCAGTCCGCCTTCACCTCGCCGTAACTTTGGAATCCAGGGTTCAAAGGTCATCCTTGAGTGCACAGTTGGGTCAGTTGTGGGATTTGCCTGTGTACTGGGCTACATTAGCTTTCTGGCTGCTGTCTGCATCCTGTTGGCCTTCTTTGCCCGCAAACTTCCAGATAATTTTAATGAGGCGAAATTCATTTCTTTCAGCATGTTGATCTTTTGTGCTGTGTGGATTACTTTTGTGCCAGCATATGTGAGCTCACCAGGGAAGTACAGCGTAGCTGTGGAAATTTTTGCCATCTTGGCTTCCAGTTTCGGACTCTTGTTTTGTATCTTTATCCCAAAATGTTACATTATTTTACTCAAGCCAGAAAACAACACTAAAAGTTTTCTTATGGGTAAAGCATAATTATATATTTGAAAAACTCTTTCTGTTTTGTGATTCTGTTTTTCCCTATAATAAAGTTGTTCTGAGTCACAGCCATGTTTGTTTCTGCCATTCATTCAGTGCTTCTCAAATCTGTCCAGGAGATTTTGTTTCACAAGTAAATTTTTGAAACGCACAGAAGTGATCATATATGTATAATAATAAAACAGCTTATTCAAAACTTGCGATGAATATATGTTGGGATGTTTCCTTTAGCACAACCTGAGAATTTGGTCTAATAAATTGTGATTCTGTTTTTATAGAAATTTAACATTATGGCAAACCAAAATATTTTTAAGGATGGCCTCAGTAGGCATCGCTTGGCACTGATTACATTTACACCATCAGCTGTCCAATGCTCTCTGTCTTTCAGAAGCAGACTGCGGTTGTGTTGCAGCATCTTCCATCTCTTGTAGTTCAATGTCTGTGTATTCTGGTTCAAATAAGTATGGTTGGTTAAAAAAAAAAAAAAATCTTCATCTACATCGAAATCTGCGGACATATTTACGAATACAGTTTTACATACAGCGCGCGTCTTCAGCTGCTTGTAAACAGACCGTTTTGCGCTCCCGGCAATGTCGGGACATCATCTTGTACAGTAGATGGCGATAATACTCCTAAGGAGTGAGCAGCCAGTAACAAGTAGTAGTAGAAGAAGAACGCCGTAATCTCAGTTCTCGCGCATGCGTCGTGGCGCTCCCGTGAACTCTCGTCAGAGGCCCACATTGAAGAACACTAATAGTTGAATAAAGTCGTTATTTTTGTTGTTTTTTCGCACAAAAAGTATTGTCGTCGCATGATAAACTTAATGTAGAGCCACTGTAGTCACTTGGACTATTTCAACATTTTCTTCACTGACTTTCTGGGCCGGCGAGTTTCGGTCCCTCTGGAAGCCTATGGAGGAGTGAGATAGCTCTCAGATTTAATCAAAAATATCTTAATTTGTGATCCGAAGATGAACGAAAGTCTTACATGGTTGGAACAACATGAGTGTGAGTAATTACTGACAGAATTTTCATTTTTGGGTGAACTAACCCTTTAAGTGTATTATAAAGAAATAATTAGTTAGTCAAATACTAAATCATTTTATTGAAAAAAACTTAAATATATCTGTACATTTTAGATAAAATTAACTGTTGGATTTTTACTCAATCATTTTGGTATGTTTAACTCAAACAATCAAGTAAACGATATTCAGAGATTTTATTAAGTTAATAAAGTAAAATATTTCTGAATATTTTAAAACACACACAGAAACACACACACAAAAACACACACACAAACACACTGCACACAGGTCAAATATACCTATATTCAGTCTGTCCAATGGTTGATACAACACACACACACACACACACACACACACACACACACACACACACACACACACACACACACACACACACACACACACACACACACACAAACACACTGCACAGGTCAAATAGACCTATATTCAGTCTGTCCAATGGTTGATACAACACACACACAAACACACAAACAAACACACACACACACACACACACACACACACACACAAACACACTGCACAGGTCAAATATACCTATAAAGGTCAGAAAGACCTTGAAAAATAGTCCTTGTAACTACAGTGGTTCAACCTCAATTTTATGAAGCGACGAGAATACTTTTTGTTGGCCAAAAAAACGAAATAACAACTTCATTCTCTTCCGTATCAGTCTCCGACACACGTTCACGAGAGAGCCATGACTCATGCGTGTGATACATGTGTCGTCTCATCGTCTGAATTATCCAAACTTTCAAGATGTGGCATGACAATATCATAATCGATGCAGCACACACTCTCCTGTTGAGTAGACATCGCTTGGCACTGATGACATCTACACAGCCTCTTCTATCTCCTTTAGTTAGTTCTCTGTATATTCTGGTTCGAATAAGTATGGTTGTGCAAAAAAATGACATCCTCTGTGTCAAAATCTGCAGGCATAGTTATGAACTGTTTTATGTTGAGCATGCATCAATGGTCAGCAGTGGCGGTTCTAGACCACAGTAACTGGGGGGGCCAGGCAGGGGCCACTTGTGCTTTTAGGGGGCACACCTTTAACATTCATCTTAACCTATTTTCAGTATTATTTCAAGTCATTTTTCACCATGTCATGTATGACTGCAATCTCTAGAAAAAGCTAATAAATTATATTAGCTAAGCTAATAAAACAATTTCAATTCAAATGCATGTTTCATTATGTTTAATTGTAGTGTGATATAATGATCAATAATAACACATTTTGAGCATCTAAGCACATCTAGGCACTTTTTTATGAAAATAAAACACAACAGACTTAAAGTTCTCAGTCAAGAGCAGTGAATGATTTCCTCTGTGTGTTTTGTTGTTTTATTAACATTAAAGGGATAGTTCTCCCCCCAAAAAGTCATAATTTACTCTAAGTTGTTTTAAACCTGAATAAGTGTCTTTCTTCTGTTGAAAATAAACGTTATTTGAAAGAATGTGAGTAACCAAACAGTTGATGTACCCCTGTGACTTCCATAGTATATTTTTTTCCTACTATGTATGGAAGTCAATGGGGACCAGCAACTGTTTGGTTTTGGGTGAACTATCTCTTTAAGGACAAGCGGCAGCATGTTTATTATTAGGGCTACTGTCTCTTTAAGAACTGCACGCGACGCGTCTAATATACACGCATATGACAAGCAGATTTTAATAAATTTTCTCTGTTTGCTTTCACTTTAGACATAACCAACTTTGTTTATGTAAACATTGTCTGTATTTGACAGTATTAGCGCAATATAAGACTCAAAAGATAATTTAGTCCAGTAACAGGCTTTTAGTGCATGTACGCGTCGAGTGTACGCGCTCAGTAAAGCGCATATTTGAACAGCGCATCAGCAGCGAATGACATGTTTAACCGGCAAGGCTTTAAAGCACATGCAAATAATGAACTTTTGTGAACTGCAGTGTCCCGTTCCTCTGCGTTAACATTTGATGTGAATATACGTCGTGCTGCAGTGTAGCCTATAGATGAAGGCGCCGCAACTGATAAAATGCGCAGTTGTTTGGTGTGATTTTACTATTCCAAATTTAGGGGGGCCAGAGGGGGGGCCAAGCTTGGTGACACGGGGGCACTGGCCCCCCCGGGCCCCCCACTAGAACCGCCACTGATGGTCAGTACAGGACAGAAGAGACGATGACTTGAGTGCGCTGGTGAGTGACGACAAGAAATCCACACGACGAAGTAATCCACAGGAAGACACTGAACAGGAACAAGGAATCACGAGACTGGAAAACTCCAAACAGGAACAGGGAACAGACATGCAGCACGGAGGATTAATATGAGAATGAAACACGGGCTTAATCTTTGATACATGGAAGGCGGGATGAATTCTCCTGTACGCAGGAGGAAGGTTGAGGCGGACTGTCACCGGACTAATGATCTTGGTGACAGTGAACGGGCCAATGAATTTGGGAGCAAGCTTATTAGAAACGGAGCGGAGAGGAATGTTCTTGGTAGAAAGACACACTTTTTGACCAACGACGTATATGGGAGGCTTACTGTGCGTTCACACCGGACGCGAATAGCGCGTCAAATTCGCGCCTGCCGCGTCTAGTTATACGCTAGACCACTTTGTGTTAATTCGCGCGTAGTTTGAAGCGAAATTTACGCGCGTCAGAGGCGAAAGTTTCAAAACCCGTTGGCGGCCATCTTTTTTAGATGTTTATCGAGCATTAGCGTTAGCATTAATCGAGAGAGTCACCGCTCGTATATGCTCTGGAGAGCAGAAACAGCTGCGTAGGGGACATCGTCGGGTCCACTCGGGTCCACCAGACCCTCCGGAGGGTGTCAGGAGTTTCACAATTTGGTCCAGGAGCTAGGTTTGGTGGACCTAACGGTGAGGACGCTGACGAGGACAGCGTAGGTCGTATAAGGCCTCGGCCTCGAGTGGTCGCTGCCTGACGAGCCCGCGCTGTACAGCCCGGCGCGAGGTTCACCCTCGCCCGCACCCACCTAATCTGTCATTTATTTTTGTTTTGATAATAAATGGAGCCAGCCTCCAAAAGTGAAACCTGTCCTGTGATTTTTTTTTTGTTTGTATACACTAAATTGTGTTTGTTGTCTTTACATTAGATTAATAATGTTTCATATAGATATGGAATAAATTGCATTCAATACAAAATGAGTATCTCTCATATATTGAAATCGAGTTTTTATGTGAAAGATTTGCTTTGTTGTGCATTTTAGTCATATTACAAAATAATTTATTGAGGCCAAACATAAAATAACATTATAAACTGTCACTTCACCATGTGACAGCAGCAAGCAGGCTCCTGATTGGTTAATGCGGCGCGAATTGACGCAGAAGTTCAGATTTTTCAACTCGGGCGGCAGACGCGAATGAGGCGTATTCGCGTCTACCGCACCGCGCTCTACGCCTCATTCGCGCCGCAGGAATTTTTTACGCACGTAACGCGTCTTTGCATTGACTTAACATTGAAATCACTCGCGCCTGACGCGATATTCGCGTCCGGTGTGAACGCACCATTAGACCGGTGGCGATCGGCTTTAGCCTTGGTGCGCGCCCCCACTTGGAGTAGAGTCTCACGGGCTCTAGTCCATGTGCGGTGACACCTCAGGACGAAGGCGTGAAAGGAGGGAACCGCGACTTCGGATTCCAGACTGGGAAAATTTGGTGGCTGGTACCCTACGCTACACTCAAACGGAGATAGGCCTGTCGATGACACTGGTAACGTATTGTGGGCGTACTCCACCATAGACAGTTGTTGACTCCAAGAGGAAGGATTCTTGGAGACCAAACATCGCAACATCCTTTCCAAATCTTGGTTGGCTCTCTCGGTTTGACCATTGCTCTGGGGATGAAACCCAGAGGACAGACTGACAGTCGCTCCCAACAATCTACAAAATTCTCGCCAAAATTTGGACACAAATTGGGGTCCCCTGTCGGAAACCACGTCTGTCGGGAGGCCATGTAAGCGAAAGACGTGATCTACGACGGTCAACGCTGTCTCCTTGGCTGAGGGTAATTTGGGCAAGGGAATAAAGTGAGCCGCCTTCGAGAACCGGTCCACCACGGTCAAAACTACCGTGTTACCCTGAGAGGGCGGTAATAAAATCTAGCGCAATATGGGACCAGGGTCTCGAAGGGACAGGCAGCGGTTGAAGTAACCCATCCGGGGGTCGATTGGAAGTCTTACCAGTGGCACAAACCGAGCAAGCCAAAACAAAACTGTGAATGTCTCGAGCCATAAGTGGCCACCAGAAGTTCTGGTTGCTTGACCAGAAACTTAGTACGATTAACTCCTGGATGACAAGCCACATTGGAACAATGCCCCCACTGAATGACGTTGGACCCTAATTCCTCCGGCACAAATAACCGATTCGGTGGGCAACCGGGCGGAGGCATTACCCCTTCTAAGGCCGTCTTGACCTTCGATTCAACCTCCCATGTGAGTGTAGAGACAAATAGGGTATACGGTAAAATGCACTCGGGAGTAGACGGGCGTTCGGAACGGTCAAAAATGCGCGATAAAGAATCGGGTTTGATGTTCTTGGAACCCGGACGGTACGAGAGAGTAAAATCAAAATGACCGGAAAAAAGTGCCCACCGAGCCTGCCTGGAGTTCAATCTTTTGGCGGTGATCAGTCCAGACGATAAAAGGTACCCCCGAGCCTTCTAACCAGTGGCGCCATTCCTCCAATGCTAACTTGACGGTCAACAACTCTCTGTTACCAATGTCATAATTACATTCAGCAGGAGATAACCGATGAGACAAAAACGCGCAAGGGTGCATCTTGTCATCTGAGGGAGAACATTGGGATAGAACTGCACCTACCCCCACCTCTGACGCATCGACCTCCACCATGAACTGACGTGATAGATCAGGGGCAATTAAGATGGGGGCTGAAACAAAGCAACCTTTCAGTTTGGCAAACACAGCCTCAGCTGTGTCTGACCACCTGAACATAGTTCTGGGGGAGGTCAAGGCGGTCAGAGGTGCGGCTAGTTGGCTGAAGTTGCGAATAAAACGGCAATAGAAGTTGGCGAACCCCAGAAACCTCTGTAGGGCCTTACCGGAATCTGGACTTGGCCAATCTACCACAGCCTTAACCTTCTCAGGATCCATACGCATTCCCTCAGTCGAAACGATGTACCACAGAAAAGGAACAGACTGTGCATGAAAAGCGCATTTCTCCACCTTGACAAAAAGCCCATTCTCTAGCAACCTCTGAAGCACTCGTCGGACGTGCAGCACGTGTTCCTGGAGAGAAGATGAAAAAATCAATATGTCATCCAGGTAAACATATGAATTGATCGACCATATCTCGCAGCACATCATTGACGAGTGCCTGGAAGACCGCTGGGGAGTTGGACAGCCCGAAGGGCATGACCAAATATTCAAAGTGCCCCCTGGGGGTGTTAAACACGGTCTTCCATTCATCCCCCTCCCTAATGCGAACCAAATGATAAGCATTACGTAAATCCAATTAGCAGAAAGCGAATATAACTTGCCCTTAGGCGGAGACTTACCTGGCAGTAAATCTATGGCACAATCATAGGGACGATGCGGAGGAAGAGAAGCAGCACGAGACTTACTGAAAACTTCCTTCAGGTCGAGGTACTCCGCGGGCACGTTAGACAAATCCACTGCTTCCTCCTGAAACACAGACACAGAAACAGACGGACAGACAGACACAAGACAAGACTCATGACATTTATTGCTCCAGGCCAAAACAGATCTCAGTTGCCAGTCCACTTTAGGATTGTGACGGATGAGCCAGGGGTGTCCAAGAACTATGGGTGCAAGAGGAGAGTCCAGTATATAGAAGGAGATGATCTCGGAGTGGTTGCCTGACGTGATGAGGATGATATCTTCAGTGGTGAGTGAAATGGTAGGAAGTTCTTGACCGTTGAGGGCGTGTACAGAAATCTTATGTGTGAGTGGTTTGAGGGGAATCTGAAGTTTGTGCGCTCGTGAATGGTCCATGAAATTACCCTCAGCCCCGGAGTCCAGAAGTGCCTGACAGTCGTGAGTGTGTACTGACCATCTCAGTCTTACCGGAAGGATAGTAGATGTGGATGAGGTCTTCTCGGCGGAGATCCCACCCGATAGTAGCCTCATACTTACTATCGGGCTTGGCCTTTTACCTGGACAGTTGTAAGCGTAGTGGCCTGCTCCACCGCAGTAGAGGCAAAGGCCCAGGGATCTCCCCCTTTCCTTCTCCTCCCGGGAAAGCCGAGCTCGCCCTACCTGCATGGGCTCGTGATCGTGGACGGGGCTGACCGCGTCCCCGCCGCTGGCTCGTGGAGGCGCTCCTCTAGGATTACGACTGGGCAGGGCCCGTCGCTCCACTCGGGACAGTCGTGCATCAACTCTCAGCGCCAACTCGATAAGTCCGTTAAGGGACGTCGGAAGATCCAGGGCATAGCTCTCTCGCTGGACGCGGCCAGCCAACCCATGCAGGAACATGTCCCACTGCACCTCCTCGTTCCATTGACACTCAGCCGCCAAAGTTCTGAATTCGATAGAAAAGTCAGAAACCGATCTCTCTCCTTGCCTCAGATGCGCAAGTATTCTGGCCGCCTCTCTCCCGGCGACGGCCCGGTCAAAGACCCGCTTCATCTCAGCGGCGAGTGTCTGGAACGAGGTGCAGCACGGATCTTGGTTCTCCCACACCGCCGTCCCCCATAGTGCCGCCCTCCCAGTCAACAGCGTCAAGACGAACGCGACCTTGGCTCGTTCGCTGTTGAAGGTCCAATTACAAGTAAAACTCTTTATTGAGGTGTACACAGTCAAATATAAAGCTCCGGCTGATGGCTGGTGGCGCAGGGACTTCGATGGTCAGGACAGAAGAGACGATGACTTGAGTGCGCTGGTGAGTGACAACAAGAAATCCACATGACGAAGTAATCCACAGGAAGACACTGAACATGAACAAGGAATCACGAGACTGGAAAACTCCAAACAGGAACAGGGAACAGACATGCATACCAGAGGACCTCATACAACGATCTGACAAAGGAGATGAGAATGGAGTGAGTATTTAAAGATGAGAGGATTAACTGCAGCTGGCGCCGTGAGTGATATCAGCTGTGCTCTGATCAACGATGATTGCCGGTCACGCCCACACACACACACCCACACACATGTAACAACATAAACACAAGACAAGCAGGAAACAATGTATTCATAAACCGTGACAATCACCACACGCATGGGTCGTAGTGCTCTCGTGAACGTGCGTCAGAGACTGATACGGAAGAGAAGAAATTGTTGAATAAAATCATTATTTTGTTTTTTTGGCACACAAAAAGCATTCTTGTCGCTTCATAAAATTAAGGTTGAACCACTGTAGTCACATGGACTATTTTAACAATGTCTTTCCTACCTTTCTGGGCTTTCAAAGAATTAATTAAATAGCTGTCAATGGAGCCCCCCCCTGAACCATCGGATTTCATCAAAAAATATCTGAAGATGAACGAAGGTCTTACGGAATTGGAACGACATGAGGGTGAGTAATTGATGACAGAATTTTCATTTTTGGGTGAACTATCCCTTTAACAGTTTGTAAGGCCTGCCCAATCGGTTCAAGGACAGTTCCCGATAAGCGGGGGGCGGTTTACTGCGTGTTACTGTCTTTTCAGCATGGCAAAGTAATTTAAAGGGGTGGTTGATTATGATTTCACTTTTCTAACTTTTGTTTCTGTGTAATGTTGCTGTTTGAGCATAAACAACATCTGCAAAGTTACAACGCTCAAAGTTCAAAGCAAAGGGAGATATTTTCTTTTAAAGAAATTGCTTTTTAAGGACTACAACAAACGGCTGGTAGGGACTACACGAGATTCCTCCCGGGTTAGTGACATCACTAACCCTAAAATGTACATAAACCCCACCCCCGGGAATGCGATTTATAGATTATCATGACAGAATATGCTAATCAATGACTAGAAGATAACTCTACATAAGCTACATACATTCATCAACTAATCATTCAGAAATGTCCTGTTGCATTCTACTTGTTGTCACTTCTTGAGTCTCTCCATCATTGTCTGACTCCGGTTTGAACATAAAAGGCTAAAAGTTTTTGACATTTTCAGTGCATGTCTGTGTGAGGTAAAAGGACACAAGCTGTTGAAGCTCCGCCCTTAATCACAAATTCAACAGTTTTTTCAACAGGGCAAAAATTTAACTTTTCTCTGACTCCATTTTATCACAACCTCGAATTTAGGTTTGAATGCCAGTTGGTTATTGGTACCTTGGCATCCAGGAAGCTGTTAGGTTGAGAGGCATTCATGAGGCCACATTAGGGACACCAGCTGTTACTTACAAAGGCACCAAATATCAGAAATCTATTATTGTAGTTATGGAGGACAGTGACATGGGATACACCTTTGGAAAAATTGCACAGATATTGAACAACTCATCAGATGTTTATTTTGTCAGTGAAAAATACCAATCAGTGCCTTTAATTGACCTAGGTGTGCACTTTCTCATTGACTCAGGTATTTCCTATGTCTGTGTCAGTGTGGAGGACCTGGCTGATTACTACCCAGTCTTTGTACAAAATATTTGATGTTAATCTTGTGCCTTTGCATCATTCTGTCTGTCTAAGGTAAATGAAAATATATGGAGTAGGGGACATCATCAGGAAGGTGCTACTCCCCAGCCGGCATTTCAACGTTGATTGAAACAACGTCAGGTACCATGGTTGAATCAACGGTGAATTACCTTTCAATTTTGCAAAACTGATCAACGTTGATATTGTGACGTCGTTTCACTGCGGAAGAAACAACATTGATTCACCGTTGAAATCGCGACGTCGTTTCACTCTTACCTTTCGGGTTATGGTCTTCTGTCGACGTTGAATCAACGTTGAATTACCTTTCGATTTTGCAAATTGAATCAACGTTGATATCGTGACGTTGTTTCACCAAGACGGTGAAGACCAAGAATTGTATTATCCCATGATGAAAGGTAAGACACCTTTCATCATGGGATAATACAATTGTACATTCAATTACAACCTAGTTTGCAGTTGGAACATGAGTCATGACAATGCTGACTGAATTTGTGATTAACTGTCCATACTGTATACTAAAAATTGTTAACTGTCAAATGACTGGCAGCAATGGCTTAATTAAACACATTAAATAATGAGTTAACACATGCTCAAGATTGTAAAACAGGTTTTATTCTGAAAAAACAAGTCTAAAAATACTTTCTAAAACAGATGAAAAACATCTCAAACTTTAAATTGCAGCGTTTTCGAAGTAATGTTAAAAACCTGTAGAAGTAAACATCTAAATGGAATATTTAAAGACAGTTTTTGTTCAATTACAGTAACCCTTAAATTAAACATTTAATATTTAAAATGTACAGTAAAAAAAAAAAGTTTTTAAATTCTCAATAAAATGTGACAGTCTTGTGCAGTGCTCCGACAGGGTCCCAGCTCGAGGTCCATTCCGATGCCATCACTTCCTCTTCACTTCTTGCCCGCTGTCTGCTACTATCCTATAAATAAAAGCAAAAACACTGAAAACTGAAAACACTGAATACAAAATAAATCATGTACAAGATTTTCACTTTACAGTTCAATTTGTCAGGTAGAAAACAAAGTATACAACACTATCCATTCTAAAACACATATTTTATGTATTCAGATGTACATTTACACAAGAAATTCTTCAGAGCCCCAAGGTGAAATTGTAAAAAATGTAATATTATTCCCATGTGTCAGTTACGGTTACTATAATCATAAGGTGATGATTTCATCCTTAAAACAGATGAAGAAATCAACAAATTGTGGTGTTGAGCTGAGAGGGTTGAGGTCTGTTGTAGTGATGGCCGGTTCGTGAACGAATCGTTCTTTTGAACCGGTTCTTTTTAGTGAACTGGTCGAACCAGTACACTAAATCGGACTGAATCGTTCGAAACAGTTCGCGTCTTGCGTCAGCACTGATCCACAAGAAGTTAGTAAAGTTACTCACTTTCGGACATGCCTGAGTCCTGACAGTCCCTTCGACTCAAAATAAACCAATATCCCGGAGTAGGCATATGTTACTCCAGTAAATCCAACAGTTCACTGAACTGAGGCATGTTGTGCTGACAGAAGTGATGAGCACGAGCAGTTTATACTGAGCATGCGCGCACTACCGAACGTACAGGTACAGCGGTTCTCGGACCACCAGTACAGAACCGAGAACTGTTTATTTCGAACACGTTCGATACGGAGAACCGATGAGCTGATGAGCTGAGCATGCGTGCAATTCTTTCAGAGGGACGAAATGCATGTTTCTTGTAGCCTATTTTATTGAACATCAATAAGTGTAACAAAATAAAACATGTTAGAAACATGTTTATCTCATAGGCTACTGCCTTTTCACTGTATTATTTTAAAGATTGGAAACACAATGAATGGACTGTAAAACTAAACATTTATTATTATACTAAAACATTATTTTCTGCAACAGATCATTTAATATCGAAGTAAGTTGATATACATTTTTGACGTAAACTCTTGCCTAGGTTTTAAAGGGTGCAAAGTAAATGTTTATAATGTGTTAATCAAAACATAACGTATTAAACATACGCATAAGCATAAGCATCAAGTTTTTAGTTTTGTCGACTGAATAAGCCTAGTAAGGTTTCAGTAGTTCTCAGCTCACACACAGGCATACGGTTCTCGAGTCAAGAACTGGTTGTTGCAGCAGTTCTCGGATCACCAGTACAGAACCGAGAACTGAGAAGTTCTCGGATCACCAGAACTGAACCGAGAGATCCAAGATGGCGCCGTTGTGTGTGGCTTGCCGTCGGACGCCTGGTCCAGTCCTTAGTCTGTTTGTTTTATGCTGTTTGATCTTTTATTTAACACAATGCGCTTCCTCAATATTGATATATGACAGACTAACTCTTTTAAGTTTGCAAACTAGTACAAACGATCTGATATATCAAGCGCGAAACGGCTCATCTCCGTTTCTGACGTCCATACCTGGTTACCTGCGCCGCTGGCCGTGGTCTCTACCGGTGAGGAGGCGTAGGAGAAAACGCGGAAGACGGGGTGGCTTTGCCGTAAAGTTGAAGCATTTCCTGGCTCAACAACAACAAGAGTCGCGTCGATCCTTTCTGGGTTTCCATGTGAAGGGTTTGGTCGGCGATTTCTCCATTCGCTGGCGCTCTCTGGACCCAGTGTATCAATGGAATAAGAACACTTCAATGACTATGGCTGAAGCTGCTCCGCTACCTGCCTACGGCTCACCTCGTTTTTACCGCGCTGGAGTTTGTGTGAGTAATCTTCAACGTTTTTCTCGGATTCGGAATTCGGAGTTGACTGAAAATCTACCTGGTCTAAGGATAGCGTTGCTAAATGCCAGATCAGTGGTAAATAAGACTGTTATTATTAATGACTTCTTCTCCTCGCGGGACCTTGATTTTTTATTTATTACTGAAAGCTGGCTTACAAATGGGGACTTAAGTCCGTTTTCTGATCTTTTGCCACAAAACTGTTTGTTTTTTAATTCACCACGTACAACAGGCCGTGGTGGAGGACTGATCTCTATTTTTAAAGACAGATTTTCTTGCAGCCAAACTATGTTTCATGCTTATCAGAGTTTTGAACTGCAGTTGTTTACATTTGAGCTGAATGGTCCACTACTGGTTGCTTTGATATACCGTCCTCCTAAGCACAATATACATTTTTTAAACGAGTTTGCAGACTTCTTGGGGGAATTTTTACCCAAATTTGATAAACTGTTAATCCTCGGTGATTTTAACATTCATGTGTGTTGCACAACGGACTCATTATCTAAAGAATTTTCTAATCTGATTAATGCCTTTGATTTCATTCAGTATGTGAATGTCCCGACTCATCAGTCGGGACATACTCTTGACCTTGTGCTTTCTTATGGCATTTCACTTTATGAGTTTGAAGTAACTGAAAACGGGTTTTCTGACCATAAAACTGTTATGTTTTCTGTTCCCTGGGTACCAACTTGTACTAAAGCTACTAAATGTGTTCGTAAATCTAGAATAATTACTCCATCTACTAGCATATCCTTTTCATTAGCTTTTTGTGATGCTGTTCAAACAGTTGACATAAGTCAGTGTGATCTGAGTCCAGATGAGCTCCTACTTAATTTTAACTCGACTTCTTTGATTATCTTGGATTCAATTGCTCCTGTAAAGACTTTAAAGCTCAAACCTAGATCTGAACCCTGGATTGACGATAACGTTCGTGCCTCGAGGCAGATCTGTAGACGGGCGGAGCGAAAGTGGAAAAAGGACCGGCTTCAGATTTCGCTGGAATTATTTAGAAATTCATTATTTAATTATCAGAAGGCAATGAAAGAATCGAAATCAAGGTATTTTGCAGACATTATCAATAATAATTTCCATAGGCCAAAAACTCTTTTTACTGTTTTTAACACTGTTGTCAACCCAACGGTTTCAAAGTACCCTGCTGTGTCAAAAACAATGTGTGAGGATTTTCTGAGATTCTTTGTTGACAAGATTAATTCTATCAGGCGGGGGATATCTCACCCTGATTCTGATCCGTCCATCTACTCTGTTTGCTGTGCAGAGTTTAGTCAATTCAAACCTATTTCTTTTGAATATCTTCAAGAAATAGTTTGCCGGCTTAAGCCGTCAGGCTCTACTGTTGACATCTTGCCTCCTTATTTCCTGAAGCAAGTTCTTGATGCAGTGGGTCCATATCTTGTGACTTTGATTAACCGATGCTTTGAAACTAGTTCTGTACCTGGGGCCTGTACCATGAAGGTAGCTGAACAAACTCGGGGTTACAGGATTAGTTTTGAGTTGACAAAACCAAACCGATGCAATCAGGCTTTATTGGTACCATGATGCAGCTCATCAACTTTCTTTGTCAACTCAGGCTTTGATCCTAAAGCTATGATTACTCCACGCGCGCGTTCACATAAAAGAGTGACGTCGACGCTGAACAACCAATCGCGGGTAGAGCGAGAGCGATATATTTTTCCGCGGAGGAGCAAGAGATAATCATTCATAATTACGATGAATTTAAATATGTATTCAAGCTCAAAACAATACGATCTCTGCTGCCAAAGCAAGAGAAGACTGTTGGAGAAAGATTGCTGATTGTTAATGTGTAAGTTAAACAAATACGTTCTATATTTATGTAAAATTATGTATGTATATATATATATATATATATATATATATATATATATATATATATATATGTAGCCTATATGTGTAATATAGCCTATAGCCTATTTTTATAATATATATAAAAAATTTTTAGATTTTTAGATGCAACCCCAAATCCAAATGTTCTTGGCAGCAGATAAAGACAAAATATAAAAATATAATTCAAAGTGGTGATATTTACAACAACCTTTTATTACTTTTGTGAACATTTTATCACAAACACTTGTTTGCAGCAAACAGAAATAAAGAGTTAAATTCAGTAAACCAGAATACACTGTGGCGGAGGAGTTGGCTCTGAGTAGGTAATAAGGAACGGCCGATTATGGATGTGATTACAGGTGCTGTACAATCTGACCCTGGTGCTGGCTCCTCTAAGCAAGTAAGTATGTGCAATACATTACTACTTTTTTAAAGTTTTAAATATGGCTGACTGTATGTTCTGCAGTAGAGGGAAATACAGTGTCCCTGTTGAAGCCAGCACACATACACACAGTCTATTATTTATTAGGGTGGAGGAAATGATGAAGACACTCTGTCTGTGTGTTCTCAGACAGTTGCTGATGTGAATGCACTGGGCTTTTTATTATGGCAAACATTTGAATGTGTGGCATAAAAAAGGGACTGGCCCTTACACATCTCTTTTATTGTAGGATTTTTCACAACCTGCCCTAGAAACTGAGGCCTCTACTTCAATGGGCTTCAGAAGAAATGTGTAAGGATTTAAAACCCTTGACATAAATTACAGTCAGTCCTGTGTTTGTAGGAAGTCAAGGAACTTTTTGTGATTTGATGAGCCTCCAGAAAACTTGTAATGATCATGTTTGTGGTGGAATTATGTTTCAGGTAGAAACAGACTCAGTCAGGGCCCTGTACTAAAGGAGTCTTGAACTAGACTGCACACTAAAGGAGACTTGAACTAGACTGCACACTAAAGGAGACTTGAACTAGACTGCACACTAAAGGAGACTTGAACTAGACTGTTCACTAAAGGAGCTGGACTGTGAGCTGAGGAGGCTCCAAAAAAAAAAAAAAAAAAAAAAATTGGAGATCAAACAGCTGGATAAAACTGATCTCAGTATGTGAACTTATTTAACCAAGTAACACTTTAGTATGACTATTTATTAATGCAACTTTGTCTTGCTCTCTTTCTCCCTCCCATCCCACAAAACCAATAAAACAGTTTGAGACCTATCTGCAGTTTCAATGTGCTTTTATTAAGTGTAATATTGTATGGTGACTGCATCTACATCTGCACCAGCTGGGTGGTCCACTCTGGTGACTCTGAAGCGCCGAACAGTTGAAATGTGTCTTTAGGATGTCAAAGGTCATCTCTATCTTCACTCTGGTTTTACTGAGGGCCACATTGAAGTGGTGCTGTGGCCCTGTCTGAGGGTCATGATAGGGGGTTATTGTGTAGGTTTTTCTATCTCAGTTCAAATTAAGTGTTTTGTACTGTACCAAATTTAACTTGCTTTCCTCAAAGCGCTGACACAACAAAGACTCACGGAAAATTGAGTCAAGCACTGGAGCCAGGCCATTTGGCATCCAAACTTGTGATCATACGTTCATGACCACCACAAGTCGTCTGCAGATGAAATGTTTAGTAGATCATTGTTAAATCTGTTATGTTACTATTAATTTAAAGATTCATATCACAGAAAATAATCATCTCACATATTCACATCATCTCTACCTGAACATTAAGGCTGTGATAGGACTTCCTATTAACATAATCTGCCTCATGTTCCCCTAGAGCAGTGGAGATTGGAGCAATAGACTGCATACATGTTGCAATGACTCTAGGGAATCCTATCATAAGATTAACAGAATAATAATAAAAAAATATTTAAAATAATTCTTAAAATACATATTACTTAATACATATATATTGTGTTGTATACAATACATGTATTGTCTAGTACATTTGTGAAATTTGCTTTTTGAAAAAAAAAAAAAATGGTGTTCATGTGATGTCACCCTATCAATATATCTTACCGGCAATTTTATAAAAGCCCTCTTTTATGGACATAGTCGATAAATGTCCGGGGAACACTATTAATGAAACTATTCATGTACTCCTGCAGAGCGACCTTGCGAATGGTTCGACAAACCGTGTTTTCCCCGAGCTTCTGTGCGTCACCCACCGTGCAAGAATGTACCACTTGCAAAAAAAAAAAAAAAACGCAATATTTGCGATACAGTAAGTGCATGAATTCGACGTGTTAAATTATTTATGTGCGGCTCAAGAAGTTCGCAAAGATAAGACATTGCTTCCGCGGAAAATCTGTATCTTTCATACAAATAACTATCAGGAAAGGCAAGGGGATTTTGTCATGCTAAAAACTCTTTCTCTACGAAGTGCTCGTCAAACAATTTGCTCTAAGATGTCACAGAATTTGGAAGAAAAGGTGAAGTCATTGCAACAGACACTGGGAATAAGTTACGTCACCTATATGTTTCTTTGCTCTCAGCTGATTGGTCAAACTTCAGTCTGAGATCTTGAATACAGAACATAACCTGCCCCGGAGCAGGTTAGCCGTGCAGCGTAAGATACCATGGCAACGAACACCGATTCAAGCCAAGCTACTTTCATAGTACCTAAAACCCAGGGTTGGCGGAAACTTAACTGAAACATAGCTGGCTAGCCACCTAAACCGGCTTCATGGTACAGGCCCCTGATGTGTTAAAACATGCTACAGTATATCCTTTGCTCAAGAGACATAACTTAGATCCTACTGTTTTAGAAAACTACAGACCAATTTCAAATTTGTCGTTTATTACAAAGATCCTCGAGAAAATAGTGCTTTTACAATTGCTGTTGTTTTTTAGATGAAAATAAGATATTTGAGGTCTTTCAATCAGGTTTTCGAAAATTCCATTCTACAGAGACTGCACTCCTGAAGGTTTTAAATGATATTCTACTTACTGGCGACTCTGGAAACCATTCTGTGCTTGTGCTCCTAGATTTGAGTGCTGCGTTTGACACTGTTGACCATGCAGTCCTTCTTACTCGCCTGGAGCACTGCGCAGGCATAACAGGAAGCGCTCTTGAATGGTTCAAATCATATCTTTTAAATAGATGTTTTAATGTTAATATGGGTGAACACTCATCTGAGTCAGCTCCTTTAGCATGTGGTGTACCTCAGGGTTCCATCTTAGCTCCGATTCTTTTTTCTTTGTATATGCTACCATTGGGTTCTATTTTTAGGAAGCATGGTCTGTCTTTTCACTGCTATGCAGATGACACTCAAATATATTTGCCCTTAAAAAAGAGTTCCAATGGCTTAGAAGCACTCATGACTTGTTTGGCTGATGTGAAAGCCTGGCTGTCTCTAAATTTTCTTAATTTTAATGAGAGCAAAACTGAGATAATAGTATTCGGTCCTTCAGACTCCGTTAGTACACCAAAAATAAATTTTGGTGAGTTATCTTCCTCTGTAAAACCTTGGGTTAAAAATTTAGGGGTTATTTTTGATGATAAGCTGAAATTTGATAAACACATCAATACTGTGGTCAGATCATGTTTCTTTCAGCTTAGACTACTAGCTAAAGTTAAACCCATTTTGTCGAGTAAAAATTTTGAACAATTGATCCATGCTTTCATTACGACGAGACTGGATTACTGTAACTCACTATATTTTGGGATTAGCCAGTCAGCTTTATCCCGGTTACAAATAGTTCAAAATGCAGCTGCTAGACTCTTAACCAGGACTAAAAAACGGGAGCACATTACACCAGTTTTACGTTCTTTGCACTGGTTGCCCGTGCGTTATCGAGTAAATTTTAAAATGATTCTTTTGGTGTTTAAATCATTAAATGGTCTGGCCCCTCCGTATCTTTCGGAATTACTTACTGAGTATCGTCCGGTTCTTTCTCTCCGGTCATCTAACCAGAAACTGCTATGTATCCCAAAGTCAAAGCTGAGGTGCAGAGGCGACCGGGCTTTTTCAGTAGCTGCCCCCAGATTATGGAATGCATTACCTCTGTGTATTCGCTCTGTATCATCCTTATCTGTTTTTAAAACTATGCTAAAAACGCATCTTTTTGAATTAGCATATACTTAGTGAGGAAGTGGTATTGAAATGTTTGTTTTATTATGATGTTTTTATTGCTTATTTGTTCTGTGCAATTGTCTATTATAAGATGTGCAGCACATTGGTCAACCTCGGTTGGGATAAATGGTGCTATATAAATAAATTTGACATTGACATTGACATTGACAACTGTTTCTTTCGGACACGTTCGATACGGAGAACCGACGAGCTGGAGAGACTGCGCATGCGTGATAACAACACCGTCTCTGAACCGAACTTTCTTTCTTTCTTTTTCTTTTGGCCAACTGATGCTGTGTTTATATCTATGTGCTGTGCTGATACATGAGCACGGGTGAACCAGGACTTGAATGAGGGGCTGAATTCAGCTAAATGTAAGTTTATTTACAAATAAAATAAAAATGATGAAGACCAGTTTATTCACTTTAAGACATGTAAAACATCCGCGTTTGCGCATCGCCTTAAGAAACCTATCAAAGATGATTATGACGATGAGTACTATTATTTAACTGAAGTTATGATTACAAATGCCTTTATTTGAATGTATATTTATCCGCCGGGATGATAGAATTGACGTCATTACGTGATGACGTTAAAGAACTGGTGAACCGGTTTTTGGAACCGGTTCATTGAAACGAACTGTCCGAAAGAACCGGTTCGCGGAAAAGAACCGGACTTCCCATCACTAGTCTGTTGTTCTTTATATTTTTCAATGCAGGTTTATATTGTTTCAACAATTATATATTTCTGATAATATTTGTGGAGAAACATTACACTGTTTTAATTCAGAATCCTAACCATACATTGTACTAATTAAAAGTAATTTATTAAATCAAGTAAAATAAAATAAAAAATAACACAAAATGCCAATGAATCCGTACCAGAAGTGATGCAATGTAGCAGCTAAAGAATAATCCTCCACCAAATTGCCAGTAATCAGCTGGATCTTTGGTGAATCTGAAGGGGGGAAAGAATAAATTATTCAATGAAAAGTCCTTAAAAAGCAGTTTTTGTTTTTGTTTTGTTTTTACCATTCCTTTAAACAATCTTAAAAATGATTTAAATTGTAAAAACGTTTGCCATTATAACATTCACACAACATGAACTGAGTAATGTCATCTTTGAGACTGTTAGGCTACGTTCACACTGCAGGCAGAAACGACCCAATTCCGAATTTTTTGCCCCTATGCGACCTGTATCTGATCTTTTCATGACAGTCTGAACGACACAGATCCGATCTTTTCAAATGCGACCCAGGCCACTTGGGTATGTGGTCCCAAATCCGATACATATCCGATCTTTTCAAATGCGACTTCAGTCTGAACGGCCAGGTCGCATTTATCCGACCCGCACGTCATTGATACGCGAAAAACGTCATAATCCTGCGTTGAAGTAGTCGTCGGTTTGAAAACGGACTGCATATTCGTCGAGCTGAGGTAAATCTGCCGAACGGGTCGACCTCGACGAGCCCGTTAATAAAAAAATAAAAATAAAAAAAAGCCCACGGCCATTATATATACGTTATGTTAACTTATTTGTGCTGGATCTGATATTAGATAGGTCAGCGGCTGCTGTCTGGCTCTTGTGTAACGGTCGCTGCGCGCGCTCGTGTGTGTGTGTGTGAGAGAGAATCACAGTTAAAGTTTAGCTACTTCCGCAAACAACAAGTGACGTCGTTGACCGTTGAGTACTCTTCTGCGCATGCGGGTCACTTCTGGGTCATTTCACGTTCACACAGGAGATCACAAAAGGTCGCATTTAATTGGAAATGTGAACGGCCTTGCAAAAAAATCGAATTTTTTCAAAAAATCGGAATTGAGCATTAAGCCCTGCAGTGTGAACGTAGCCAAAATGTAAACGTAAAGCATGGCAATCCCATCAGAAATGTGTATCATAGCAAGGGAAGCACACACAAAAAAGCCAAATGGTTCACCAAAATCAAACCATCAAATAATTTTACCTGCAGCTGCATTAATCCTATTATGTAGGGTGACCATACGTCCTGTTTAACCAGGACATATCTGGCCAGGATTTCGAGATCGCCCAAAATGCCCGGGATTCGGCTTTTGCTTTCTACAGTCACCATTCATTATGTTTACATTATTACGTTATTTGACACTGACACGTACGTGCCAGCTTTGCAGGTCATGCATTCTGATTCACACGGATCCCGATCGAGACGAAAACACAGGAATTTTCTTAGCAATGCTAGAACGCACATCAACCGATCACTTGTTTAGTGTTCATGTAAACACTACATTCAGATTAACCAATCGGAAGTAATTCAGTACTACTGAATCAAAAGGTGTACATGTAAACAAAATGAATGGCGACGAGAAAGCAAAAGCCGAATCGCGGATATTTTGGGCGATCTCGAAATCCCGGCCGGACATGACCTGGAATATGGTCACCCTATATTATGACATGTCTGAGGGTCTTTCCCTTAATGGTTTCCAGTGATTAAAGAAAGGACTGATGAAGGTGACATGAATCCACTTTCAGTGTGCCACTTCAGCAGAAGAAAGACAAAAGGACAAAAAGTTACTCAGACTTTCTATCAGTAACGTTAAATGTCTTACTTTAAAGATGAAAATCATACTTAATACTATATATTAATCCCCGTGTAGGTTTTCGAACAGTGGGTAAAATTGACTTACTAAAGTTGGTGAATGGGTCTTTCTTTTGGGTGTTCTCCCCCCATAAAAATCTTATTCCAATGCTTGATCTAAAAAAAATGTAAACAAATATCTTTTCAATATTGTATCAGTGTTTGAAGAGGTTATGTAAACTTCTAAATTATGGTTTTATCACTTAACTCATTCCCACGCTTTTTTTTTTTTTTTACCTCTCATGCGTTTTTAAACTAATGTTAGCTGACAACATTAAACACATAACGTTACCAACAGCAAAACACAGCAATGTCAGATGGTACTAACTTACATTGAAATACATGCTAATATCGCTCCGCTAATGGTGAAGCAGTACACAAACACACACAGAGATAACTTATTTATCTTATGAGGTTGCAGTAAGCCTATGACCGTTACCCGGGTCCCTAAACGTTAGACTGTTAAGGACTGAAAATTTTTTTCTTACCTGATATCGCCAGTATTTTTGGTCAGGGGATCTCTGGATAATCCGTAATTCGTTTGTAATTATAAAACGAAAATACCGTTTTTCTGTTTTTTGTTTCAAAACGAAAAACCAAATAACAGTTTTTGGTGTCAGAATCAAAAAACGAAAAACCAATTAAAAACGGCCCGTTTTTCGTTTTTGGCGATCATTTTATCGTTATTCCTTTTTGAACAAAGAATGAAGAGAGTCTTTGAACTTCAGTCAATTAGTTTTTCGTTTATAAACCAAAAACAGAAGTCACCCCTTTATTCGTTTTTTCAAAAAAAAAAAGAAAAAATTAGATTTTCGGCTTGATTTTTCGTTTTTTAGTTCACAGGCAAAAAACGAATAAATGACTTCAAAATTCGTTTTCCACTTGTGGGCGGCCTGACACGCCCCCTTCCGCCGATTGGTCAAGCAAGTCGGAGCATGTGACGTCATCAGTTGTCGCTCAGGTCTGTTCAACAAAATAATAGTCCTCTACTATGGCTACAGATTCTTAAACTGTACAGGGCAGGTCCTATTGGGCTTTCTTCTGTGCAACTTTACACGTTTCACATAAATCTTTACATCAGAAATATTATTAGTCTGCCACCAGCCTGTTTTATTTCGCTGTGCGGAGTTAAATCTGTGTGGTGAAGCTGCGCTTGACAGCGCCGAGCGGGAGAGGCTCACTGACCAGTGTTCAGTCAGCAGTCAGAACTTTTCTTTTAGACGCTCCGTTTTAACACGGGATGGTGATTGCAAATACTGTAATGCCTATCGGCTGAGGGTGGGTACCAATGATGGTGAAATACATTTTTACTGAAGCTGTAATCATAGCCGCGACCCGCGAGAATGAGACAGATGATTGACAGGACGATAGCGGAGGCAATTAAAGGCGCAAGATAACTTCTGTTAACAAAAACATAAATAAAAAAGTGTTTAATATAAGTGACTTTGTCTTTGTTTTATTGTTTTTGTTGTTTTTAATCAAATAATTGTGAACCATAAACTGAGCCTTCATTTTAAAGGGCAATTTCCAAATATATTTTATTTATTTGTTATAATATGGGTATTTTATAATACAGCATAAATAAAAACAAACACACGTAATATGTATGCCTATAGGCAAAACACCACAGTTTTTTGGTTTTGTTTGTGTGAACTTTTATCCCCAACCATATTTCTTCATGGGCTCCACGCCAGGGGTCACCCTCAGCACCCCTTCTTCCTATGGTACTAACTGTAATTAACAGTATGCTGACCCAGTTTATGTAAAATCTTTGGTATATGTAATCTATATGTAATATCTAAAAACACTTTACAGTGTGATGGAAATAAACTTTTCTTAAAGCGTGTTATATCACCACAGATTTATTGACACCCTTCTATCTGTGTTGTATACTGTAATAGACAATTGTCCTGCAGAATGATGAAGTTTTTTGTAAGAAAAACATTGCGAGCAAATGTCGAATTGTTGTTTGAAATATATATCATTGGTCAGTGAGCCTCGCTTCACCACACAGATTTAACTCCGCACAGCTAAATAAAACAGGCTGGTGGCAGACTAATAATTAATATTTCTGATGTAAAGATTTCTGTGAAACGTGTAAAGTTGCACAGAAGAAAGCCCAATAGGACCTGCCCTGTACAGTTTAAGAATCTGTAGCCATAGTAGAGGACTATTATTTTGTTGAACAGACCTGAGCGACAACTGATGACATCACATGCTCAGACTTGCTTGACCAATCGGCGGAAGGGGGCGTGTCAGGCCGCCCACATGTGGAAAACGAATTTTGAAGTCATTTATTCGTTTTTTGCCTGTGAACTAAAAAACGAAAAATCAAGCCGAAATCTGGTTTTTTTGAAAAAACGAATAAAGGGGTGACTTCCGTTTTTGGGTTATAAACGAAAAACGAATTGACTGAAGTTCAAAGACTCTCTCCATTCTTTGTTCAAAAAGGAATAACGATAAAATGATCGCCAAAAACGAAAAACGGGCCGTTTTTAATTGTTTTTTTCGTTTTTTGATTCTGACACCAAAAACGGTTATTTGGTTTTTCGCTTTGAAACCAAAAACAGAAAAACGGTATTTTCGTTTTATAATTACAAACGAATTACGGATTATCCAGAGATCCCCTGACCATTTTTACAGACCACGTACGACCCCTCTGTTCACATTCCAGATTTTGTTCTTCATTGACATATTAACTCAAATTCGCTCAAAATTTAAGAATTCAACAGGCAGATATAAAATAATCCAGGTCTGACCGAGTAATCAACGCAAGCAGCAGCTGCTCACCGACCGAGAGTAACGGACGTATTTTCAAACTTAAAATAGGCGCGCAGAGCCGCGCACACTCTCATTGGACAGTTTCCTGAAAGACAGACAGAGTAACCAATCATGCTCAAAGTAAAACGGCGAAACAACCAATAACAATAGTTTGCGCGAGTTAACATAGTGGTGTAGGCTATTGAGTTTTATTTGCAGTCTGTATTAATATTTAATTAATTGGTTAAATGACATGACAGTGTGGATACTAATGTAATAATGCAATGTAAACTGCAAGCAGACAAAATTGTAAATTCACACAAAATCACATAAGGCAAAAGGTTTTGCTGCACTGCTCTCTTGAGGGTGAAAATATTATTGTTAATAATGATAATAATTGTATTTTAACATATACACTGAAGAGCTGTTATGATAAAAAAATCATTAAATGCTAATTATCATAATAATACGTTAAAAGGCAGATATTTTTGTAGTATGTTGTCGAAAACATTACGTTGTTTCAACGTACAGATCTTGTAAAAATTTCAACGTTGATTTAGAAGTGTTTTTGTTAACCTTTTTCAACCATTTAGCATTAAACGTTATTTCAACGTTGATTTAGTAGTGTTTTTGTTAACCTTTTTCAACCATTTAGCATTAAACGTTATTTCAACGTTGTTTCAACATTGAAACAACAACTGACATTATTTCAACCATATTTCAACGTTGAAGGTCGGTCATGTGCCGGCTGGGTCATGCTTCAGGAGAATAACTTTAACAATCTCATGACACATTTGACTGGTATTGGTGTGCAGACAGGCAGTGATCTCTAATTTGTTACCTTAGAAGACATAAAATATATTGTTCCTCTCATTGCTGCCTGAAGACAAATACACCACATCAGTAACAGAGGTAAGAAATACTAGTGGTGCCCCTTGTTTACAATGCATAATTCCTGCATTTATAATATTGGACATTGAGCATTGTACTATTTAAATACTAGAAACAATAGATTTATTTTTTATTTTTACCTAATATTCATAATCATTAATGTTACCAATACATCAAGTCTGTCAGGAAGGTTATTTTTTCTCTCTTTTAAAGTCAATTTAACAAGTGCAGTATTAACTTTAGACTGACTCACATCCATTATTTATTTATTCATTACTTTTTTTGTGGTGAGGCCAGTGAAAATTTTGGCAGGGCACGTACAATTTTTAACCACTGGCCCAACCATAGAACAGTAGAAAAAATACTTAGCGTTGAGCCCTGTCATATTTTAATATTCAGACAAAGGCATTTTAGGAGTTTAGATAAAGTAGTAGGGGTGTTTCAATAATGACACAAAATGGTATCCCAATATTTTTGGGGTTTTGTTGATAACGGTAATTAGACAATATTTTGCTCAGTTCCTTTTTGTACCAGTACCTTGACTCCCAAAGCTTTTCATATTTTTTTATATTCTGTGCGGTGGTCAGTTAATTATGTGGCACCTGAATAAACTTTTTCATTGTGGGGTGATATTTGCCACCTTAAATCCATTTCCAGGGGCATTTTTACCTTTTATAAGGCAATTTTTCTGACCGTATTAGATTTATGCAACATCTTTAAACCAAATTTAAGTTTAATTGATACATTCAATTAGGCAAGGCAAGTTTATTTATATAGCACATTTCATTCACTATGGCAATTCAAAGTGCTTTACATAGAGAGGAATAAATATAATCACAAAATAAAAGCAAGGAAAATTCAAACAGTTATTACATAGCTTACATAGAAAGGAATTATAATCACACTAAAGCAAGCTTTGCATAGAAAATAGACACAAAATAAAATCAGGGGAAATTAAAACAGTTATAAAAGGAATTAAAAGAGATAAATGATACAGTTATTGTCACGAAACAGAAACTCAAGATCCAATTGTGAGTCAAATTAACAGTCTTTATTATACAACTCCAAACACACAGTCTCAGTAGAAGTGCAGAATAAATCCGGTCGTGCAAAGTCTTCAGCAAAGACAAGGAATAATTTCATCCAGTCCTCACCATCCAGAGAATGAGAGAACAGCAAGCAGTTGAATACAGACTTGAGTCACTAGAAGAGCTGACAGAGAGCAAGACAAGACATGAGCAACAACGATCCGATAACACACACACAGAACGCCAGCCAGATAAAGACAGTGCAGATGAGTTACACCTAACTCTGATTAACTCATCAGGTGCGCAGTGATTAATTAACCCTAACAAGCTCAACGAGTGGACCTACACACATACACACACACACACACACACACACACACACACACACACACACACACACACACACACAGAAATGAGCATACGGATCCATGAACCGTGACAGTACCCCTTCCCTCAGGAGCGCCACCTGGCGCTTCAAGAGGAACTTACCTGACGATTGTAATCATTGATAAGAGAATGATCCAATATGTCCCTTGCAGGCACCCAACTTCTCTCCTCCGGACCGTAACCCTCCCAGTCCACCAAGTACTGGAATCCTCGTCCCCTCCGTCTCGAATCTCGTCTCGTCTCGAAGTTGGTTCCCCATCTACGAGTCGTGGCGGTGGGGGAACCGGGGCAGGCGGATTAATATCTGAACGAAATACGGGTTTCAATTTGGACACATGAAAAACGGAATGAATCCTCCTGTACGCCGGAGGAAGTTTGAGGCGGACTGCCACCGGATTGATGGTAAATGGGCCGATAAATTTGGGAGCTAGTTTGTTAGAGACGGAGCGGAGAGGAATATTCTTGGTTGAAAGCCACACTTTTTGACCAACGACGTATACAGGAGGCTTCGACCGGTGGCGATCAGCCCTAGCCTTGTTGCGCGCCCCCACCTGGAGCAGAGTCTCACGGGCACTGGTCCACGTGCGGTGACACCTCTGGATGAAGGTGTGGGCGGAGGAGACCGCGACTTCGGATTCCAGACTGGGAAAAACTGGTGGCTGGTAACCTAAGCTACACTCAAACGGAGATAGGCCCATGGATGACACTGGTAACGAGTTGTGTGCGTACTCAACCATTGAGAGCTGCTGACTCCAGGAGGAAGGATTCTTGGACACCAAACATCGCAACACTCTTTCCAAATCCTGGTTGGCTCTCTCGGTTTGGCCATTGCTCTGGGGATGAAACCCAGAGGACAGACTGACAGTCGCTCCCAGTAATCTACAAAATTCTCGCCAAAATTTGGACACAAATTGGGGACCCCTGTTGGAGACCACGTCTATCGGGAGGCCATGTAAGCGAAAAACGTGGTCAACCACAGCCACCGCTGTCTCATTTAGGCAAGGGAATAAAATGAGCCGCCTTCGAGAACCGGTCCACTATGGTCAAAACGACCGTCATGCCCTGGGAGGGCGGGAGGGCGGTGATAAAATCTAGCGCAATGTGGGACCAAGGTCTCGAAGGGACAGACAGCGGTTGGAGTAACCCATCGGGGGGTTGATTGGAAGTCTTACCAGTGGCACAAACCGAGCAAGCCAAGACAAAACTGCGAATGTCACAAGCCATTAATGGCCACCAGAATCGTTGCCTGACCAAAAAATTGGTGCGATTAACTCCTGGATGACAAGCTACGTTAGAACAATGCCCCCACTGAATAACGTCAGACCGTAGTCCCTCCGGTACAAATAATCGGTTCGGTGGGCCACCGGGCGGAGGCATTACCCCTTCTAAGGCCGTCTTGACCTTCGGCTCGATCTCCCATGTGAGTGTAGAGACAAATAGGGTCTCTGGTAAAATGCACTCGGGAGTGGACGGGCGTTCGGAATGGTCAAAAATACGCGATAAAGAATGGGGTTTGATATTTTTGGAACCCGGGCAGTACGAGAGAGAAAAATCAAAACGACCGAAAAAAAGAGCCCACCGAGCCTGCCTGGAGTTGAGTCTTTTAGCGGTTCTGATATATTCCAAGTTCTTGTGATCGGTCCAGACGATAAAAGGTACCCCCGACTCTTCTAACCAATGACGCCATTCCTCTAACTCCAACTTGACCGCCAACAACTCTCTGTTACCAATGTCATAGTTGCGTTCGGCAGGAGATAAACGATGGGACAAAAATGTGCAAGGATGCATCTTGTCGTCTGTGAGAGAACATTGAGAAAGAACTGTGCCTACCCCCACCTCTGATGCGTCGACCTCCACCACAAACTGACGTGAGGGATCAGGGGCAATCAAGATGGGAGCCGAAACGAAGCGACTTTTCAGTTTGGCGAATACAGCCTCCGCTGTATCGGACCACCTGAACGTAGTTCTGGGGGAGGTCAAGGCAGTCAGAGGAGCGGCTAGTTGGTTGAAATTGCGAATAAAACGCAGATAGAAATTGGCGAACCCCAGAAACCTCTGTAGGGCCTTACGGGAATCTGGACTTGGCCACTCTACCACAGCCTTAACCTTATCAGGATCCATACGCACTCCCTCAGACGAGACGATGTACCCTAGAAAAGAAACAGACTGTGCATGAAAATCGCATTTCTCCGCCTTGACAAAAAGCCCATTCTCTAGCAACCTCTGAAGTACTCGTCGGACGTGCTGCACGTGTTCCTGGAGAGAAGACGAAAAAATCAATATGTCATCCAGGTAGACATATGAACTGATCTACCATATCTCGCAGCACGTCATTGATGAGTGCCTGGAAGACCGCTGGGGAGTTGGACAGCCCGAAGGGCATGACCAAGTATTCAAAGTGCCCACTGGGGGTGTTAAAAGCGGTCTTCCATTCATCCCCCTTCCTGATGCGAACCAAATGATAGGCATTCCGTAAATCCAATTTTGTGAAGATTGACGCTCCCTGCAACCTCTCGAAAGCTGAAGACATCAACGGCAAAGGATAAGTATTCTTTACCGTGATGTTGTTCAATCCCCGGTGATCAATACAAGGTCGCAGAGAGCCGTCCTTCTTACCCACAAAAAAGAACCCCACCCCTGCAGGTGAAGTTGAAGGCCGGATGAACCCTGTTGCTAGAGAATCAGAAATACATTTCTCCATGGCCTCCCTCTCCGGGACAGAAAGTGAATAAAGTTTGCCCTTAGGCGGAGACGTACCTGGTAATAAATCTATTGCACAGTCATAGGGACGATGCGGAGGTAGAGAAGCAGCTCAAGACTTACTGAACACTCTCTTCAGGTCGAGATACTCGCTGGGCACGTTTGACAGATCCATATGCTCATCCTGAAACACAGAACAAGACACAGAAGGACAGGCAGACAACAAACAAGCAGCATGGCAACTCTCACTCCAAGAGAGAATAGAATTCTGACTCCAATTAAAGTGAGGGTTATGAAGCACAAGCCAGGGATGCCCAAGGACTACTGGCGTAATGGGAGTGTCAGTTAAAAAAAAAAAAAAATGGTTTCAATGTGATTACCAGAAGTGATGAGTCTTACTGGACCTGTGGTGTGAGTGATGGAAGAAAGAGATAGACCATTAAGAGCATGAACAGCAATAGGCTGGGAGAGAGCAACCACAGGAAGTTCGAGTTTATGAGCCAGATCAGAGTCAACAAAATTACCCTCAGCACCAGAGTCAGTTAAAGCCTGACAGTCGTAAGTGGATGAGGGCCCTTGCAATTTAACAGGAAGAAGGGTAGCAGCAAGAGAGGATTTAGTCAATGTGACCCCACCCGTCAGTAACCTCTTACCTACTGACGGGTCCTGGCTTTTACGGGACACTGCGCTGCGATGTGTCCAGCAGCTCCACAATACAGGCAGAGACCCTCATTTCGCCGTCTACGCTTCTCCTCCAGGGACAGACGGGACCTGCCCACCTGCATGGGTTCCGGTTCAGAGAAAACGATATCAGCATCGCAGGAGGTGATGGGAAGATGGTTCAGTAGACTGGGTGTTGGGGCTCGGCGCGCACGTTGACCTCTCTGCTGCAATCTGTTATCCACCCGTATAGCTAGACTGACCAAATCATCCTGCGCTGTAGGTAGCTCTATTGAGTAAATCTCATCCTTGATATAATCAGCAAGTCCATGTAAAAACACATCCCACTGTGCTTCTGAGTTCCAACGGCACTCCGCCGCCAGGGTGCGGAATTCAATGGAGTAGTCTGCAACGCTCTTATCACCCTGATGTAACTCCGCCAGAAAACGAGCCGCCTCTCTGCCCGAAACCGCCTCCGAAAATGATTGGAACGTAGAGCAGCAAGGAAGCTTCTGCTCTCAAACTGTAGTACCCCAGAGAGCTGCCCGTCCCGCGAGTAGCGTTATGACAAAGGCTACCTTCGATTCCTCAGTAGGAAACGACGATGGTTGCAGAGAAATGTGTAGAGAACACTTGGCAAGGAAAGAGCGACATTGCTGGGGCTCACCAGAATAAAAGGCTGGCGGCGGAAGGCGGGGTTCGGTGAAATGAACAGTTCGATCTTGGTTAGCAGACACAGGTGGATTAGACACAATGAGTTGCTGGATAGACTCAGGCTGGAGACGCTGTACCTGGGTGGTCAGCTCCGAAACTTGAGAGACCAGGGCTTGAACAGCACAATTAGAAGCTGCCATCTGTTCCTCCTGGCGATCAATACGTGAGTTACTGTGCGACAAGAAGTCTCTAAAATCTGGTGCTGGATCGGATCGTTCTGTCACGAAACAGAAACTCAAGATCCAATTGCGAGTCAAATTAACAGTCTTTATTAGACAACTCCAAACACACAGTCTCAGTAGAAGTGCAGAATAAATCCAGTCGTGCAAAGTCTTCAGCAAAGACAAGGAATAACTAGGGATGGCTGACGCGAAACAGTCGTTCCGAAGCTTTGTGAGATCCCGATGCGCAGATGTTTCGAAACACTGATCCGAAGCGTGATTCAAAACACCCATGTCACATGACTATGGCCAAACGAAGCCTCGAAGTGTTTCACTAAGTGTTTCATCAGGTGTGGTCCGCCGAATCAGCGTTTGACACGGTCGGGAACAGACCACACAATCGCACATCTGTATAAAAGTGAAATCAACGCATATTGACCTCGTGGGTTTTTGTGAGAGGAGTTTGATTTTGAGATAGCGGATTTTTGGTGATATAGTGACATAGTGCGATTTGATTAGTTATAGGCTATTTAGGCTTACATTTAAATTTATACAACACATTGACTGATAGGCTAGAGACAGACAGAGTAGGCCTATACATATAGTGACACATTAATAGATACATAGATATAAATATATAGACAGCTAGATTAATAGATAGAAACATACACTCACCTAAAGGATTATTAGGAACACCATACTAATACTGTGTTTGACCCCCTTTCGCCTTCAGAACTGCCTTAATTCTACGTGGCATTGATTCAACAAGGTGCTGAAAGCATTCTTTAGAAATGTTGGCCCATATTGATAGGATAGCATCTTGCAGTTGATGGAGATTTGTGGGATGCACATCCAGGGCACGAAGCTCCCGTTCCACCACATCCCAAAGATGCTCTATTGGGTTGAGATCTGGTGACTGTGGGGGCCATTTTAGTACAGTGAACATGTCATGTTCAAGAAACCAATTTGAAATGATTCGAGCTTTGTGACATGGTGCATTATCCTGCTGGAAGTAGCCATCAGAGGATGGGTACATGGTGGTCATAAAGGGATGGACATGGTCAGAAACAATGCTCAGGTAGGCCATGGCATTTAAACGATGCCCAATTGGCACTAAGGGGCCTAAAGTGTGCCAAGAAAACATCCCCCACACCATTACTTTGGAGGCGCCGGTGAGGCGGCAGCCTGTTGCGTGCAGCTGCGTGTAGTCTGTTTGTGTTTTTAGTATTTTAATTAAGCTACAACTATATAGCGTGTCTATATTTTATCCTAACTAATTATTATCAAATATGCGCCTGATATCTACAAGTCAGACAGAGCAAATTGCCTTGACAAACAATCGCCAGGAATTGTTGAACCTGGTACATGGCTCAATATTCGGGATTCGACATGACATACCGAATGAACTTTTACGGAGGAGGCATCGGGGAACACGAGCCGGTGTGAAGAGAAACAAGAGAAAGGCGGCGAGAACATGGAGAGAGTCTTTTAAACCAGCCCTACCATCTATAACCATGGGAAATGTTCGCTGCTTAACAAACAAATTAGAGGAGCTGGAAACCCTTGTCAGGACTCAGAAGGTGTACTGGGAGAGTAGTATCGTATGCCTGACAGAGACGTGGTTAACAAACAACATGCCCGACCCTCTGATAAGTTTCACCGGCTTCAGGACGATACGAGCTGACAGGGACACCACAGTGAGCAGTAAGCAGAAAGGAGGGGGGCTTATACTGCTCGTCAACAACAAGTGGTGTAACCCTAAGCACGGTACTATAAAAGAACAGATATGCAACACAGACATTGAACTTTTAGCGGTTAGTTTAAGACCATATTACCTACCTAGGGAATTTACCGTGGTGGTAGCCATTGTTGTTTACATTCCTCCGTCTGCCAAGGCGGAAGCCGCTTGTGACGTGGTACACTCCACCATCGCGAGACTTCAAGACAAGTACCCAGACGCGTTCATTTTTATATCTGGAGATTTTAATCATGTCAGTCTCTCTAAGACTTTGCCCACTTTTAAACAGTTTGTTGAGTGCACAACCAGGGGTGATAAAACGCTGGATCTCCTTTATGCCAGTGTGAAAAATGCATACAAATGTACTTCACTGCCCCCTCTTGGGCGCTCAGACGATGACATGCTACACCTCTCTCCCTCCTATACCCCAGCTGTGAAGAGGCTGCCTGTCACCATCAGAACATCAAAATGCTGGTCTCCTGAAGCTGAGGAAGCACTGAAGTGTTGTTTTGAGACTACTGATTGGGATATGTTCTGTGAGGAGTATGGGGATGATATTGATGGACTTACAGAATGTATTACTCATTACATCAACTTCTGCTATGATGACATCATACCGTCCGTTGCAATTCATTGCTTCCCTAACAATAAGCCATGGATTACCGGCAGCCTGAAGGCTTTACTAAACGAGAAGAGAAAGGCCTTCAGGGAAGGAGACAGGAATAAAATCAAAGACCTTCAAAAGGTAGTGAAACAGGAGATTAAGGAGGGAAAAGAGGCGTATAGGTTGAAACTAGAACAACAGCTGCAGCAAGAAGGAGTGAAGCAGGTATGGGATGGGATGCGAAAGATCAAAGGCATGAAGCAGAAGGGTGATATGCTGCCTGATGGCGAACAGAGTCTGGCTGATGATCTGAATAGATTCTTCAACAGATTTGACGGCCCCACATCACTCCAGCCTCCCCCACCTGGTCTGCTGACTATCACTGCTTCCGCTCCAACCCCTCCTCCCCTTTTCTCCAACACACCAATGATATCACCCACTTGTAGTTCCTTATTTCCAGGATGCTGGGCGGACTGAAGCCAAGGAAAGCAGTGGGTCCAAGGCTATTGAAGAACTGCTCTGCAGAGCTATGTGGTATTTTAACCCTCTGAGGTCGGCAAACGCGCCCCGCGTTTTGCTGGATTTTCTTCACATTGTAGTACAATAAACTTAAATTACTCCGTCATTTATGGTTATACAGAAAAAAGAAATATAAAAAAATAATCTGTGATATTTCTACTTTTGTATGTGTCCACTTACAATCAAATCAAAACATTGTGCTTTTGTAAAATAAAGAAAATAAACAGGGTGTGCGTTCTGCCTCTCCGTCGCGGTGAACTTTTTTTTCTTGAGCACGTCTATAAACTGAAACAAAACTCAGCGAATACTTGTCACACATTTATGAGCCATACACCTTTATACACATTTAAGTGTGTACTTTTAAATGATCGGATTCAAACTGAAAACAAATATTCTCTGTTTAAGTAATTTGTATAAAACCAACAGGATGTCCAGTATCTCAAACGCTTGCTAATTACTTTTAATTCGACCACGCCCACTCGCGCAAAAGAGATTCACATGCAAATCGTCCACATGGGACGCGAACGCCCTCGTTACCTCAAACACAAAACACCAAAAAACTTCACAAGTCTCTGCTTTTCGTCGAGTTTGGAAGACACGTCTGAGCTTACATTGCATTTACATCAGAAGAAGAAGAACGTGATTTGAAGACAAGAAAGATGTAAGGTAAGAAATTCTTACTTATTAGTTTATGGTATTGTTGCATAAACTTCACATTGCAGTTGAACTGTTGCTAGATATATGGTGAATATTATACTATTTAGACCCTTGTTTACTGTTAAATACTGTTTGTGGATATCTGCTCAAACATAGATATGTATAACCATAATGTTTAATATTTTGGATCGCGATCGCGTTTGAATGTATCATATTTTGGAGCGCGATCGCATTTGAATGTATCATATTTTGGAGCACGCGCAATCGCATTTGAATGTATCATATTTTGGAGCGCGCTGTGGGTTTGAATGTATCATATTTTGGAGCGGGATCGCGTTTGAATGTATCATATTTTGGAGCGCGCTGTGGGTTTGAATGTATCATATTTTGGAGCGCGATCGCGCGTTTGAAAGGAAAAATGCACCAAACATTAGTTACTATTTACTATTATCTCATTTCATATCATCATAACGAATGGAAACATTTGAAGTAACATAAGATAATCAATATATTTTTCTCTAGCATTGTTACTGAAATCTTTTGGAAGATTTATAGGCTGCTATAGGTTATTGTTATAATTATTTTATGCAGTACTGCACATAGCTTATGCCTACAAGGCACAACAAACATGGTGTTCATTATATTATATATTGTTGGAAACATTTGTGTGTGTGTGTGTGTATTCTGTGAATTTTAAAAAGCAATTTTAACCAGAAAAATCTAAAATGTATTCCCAAACTCGTGCAGGCCTAGTTTCTCTTGATACCAGTATGTTCACTTTTTTTCTTTTCTTGAGTCCTGCTTCAACATTCACATGAGTCTCTCTGTACATGAACATGGTAAAGTGAAAATCAAACACCTTGGAAATGAAAGGTATGTACAATGTTTTTAGGAATGGCACAAAGGTCTCTGTCTTTGGATCATTGTTTTCAATGTGCTCTTTTGTCATTTGTTGTGTATTTTTGGATTATGTTGTGTTGTAAATAAATCCAAACAATCTAAAAGCCATTCTTTTTTAAATCTCCTCATTCTTTGTGCAAGGTTGCTCTGAATGACAGGGCCTGATAGCTCCTAATAGGGCAGTTAGGGGAGTGTCTTTGTCTTTCTCAGGTGTTGAAGGCTTACATATTCATGAGATGATCACGCCTCTTCGCATATGGCTTTCTCACACAAAACACGTCTTAGAAATTTTAAATCAATATATTGTCTTATCTGAATGAGCAGTCAGGGTGATTTTCACATAGTTTTGGAGCAAATATTCTAGGCTACGTGATACAATTTTCAAAAGTCTTGTGAAGAAATAATCAGTATGGGTTTCATGGCCTTATTTCAGTGACAATTTTTTTGGGTATTTTCACAAACCACGCATAAATGTCATTATCTCAAAACTACAAACTTTTACATACATGCTGCTGATATATTATTGTAGCAGAGTTTGTGCTAAATACAGTGTAATAAGACTTTAGCCATGACAATGTCACAAGTAACAGAAATAAGCACAAATGTCAGAGCATGTCAGAACACCTCCAGGGCCAGAAAACAGCTCAGACCTCAGAGGGTTAACACACCTGTTCAACATGAGTCTGCGTTTACGGAGACTTCCGGGTTAACATCGTCAAGATGGCAGCATAGAGCTGGTGCTCCCGAAAAGAATATTCTAAAAAACTCCCTATACTCTTTAAATCAAGATTTAAGTAATATATAACGTAAGAATTCAAAGGGAGCAAGATGGCAACTAGGTGCAAAATGAAGAAAGTTACAAAATCTACAGAGATAATCGACGACAACCCCGCGTCCTCGCCTCCCAGCGCACAGATAAGCAGCCACGAGGAAGACCCAGTGATTCCCGCCGGAGAAATCGTCGATCTGAGCCTCATTCTTAAGGAGTTAAGAGATTTTCGTCAAGATAATAAAACCCAGCTTGAGGATATTAAAGCAGAAATCTCGAATACCAACGTTAGATTAGATGAGGCGGAAGGTCGAATTGCGACAGCTGAAGAAAGGATTCAGAATGCGGAAGAGGTACTCACTGCCATGCTGAAGATGCACAGCAAAATGGAAGAGAAACTCGTGGACATAGAGGGTCGTTCAAGACGCAATAACGTTAGAATATATGGCGTGCCGGAAGGTGCCAAAAAGGATTCTCCGACGATGGCTTTGTTTCTGGAAAAACTCCTGAGAGAAAATTTAAATCTACCGGAGGACGCACCGCTTCAGATTGAACGTGCCCACAGATCACTCGGAAAGCAGCCGCCAGCTGACGCTCAACCGCGATCAATCGTGGTTAAATTCCTAAGTTTTACAACGAAAGAACAGATCATTCGTCAGGCATGGCAAAAGAGAGGATTTTCCTGGAAGGGAAAACAGATCAACATTGACAACGATTACGCTCCTCGAGTTCTGCAGATGCGAAGAGAGTACGCAGAGATACGCAAAGTCTTAAAGGACAGTGGAGTGAAATTTAAAACTCTGTTTCCCGCTCGTTTGATGGTGATGTATGAGGATGGAGCAAAGACATATAACACAGTAGAGGAAGCAACGCAAGATATGACAAAGCGGGGACTTCCAGTGCAGCCTATCAGTCACCCGGGCACCCTAATGGAGCAGATCCAACGGATGACTTGGCAGAGAGGCGGCCGAAGTAAGGATACTCGCGATCCCCAACAGAGGAGAGGGCCAACATTCAGGGAGAAGCTACAGACTTTCCGAAGAAAAGATGCGAGTTCCTAATCTTGATAATTGCTGCTCGATCGTGATTCCATTTCTAGCTTATCAAGAGGAAGGAGAGACGGGGAGCCGTCAGTTTGAGAGAGACCTACAACCTAGTTAATTCAGCGCAGTTTTAAATAATCGGGACATGCAGTACAGCTAGCTCAAATGACTTTGATCATACCTGCTATCCACAAGGGCCCCTTCTACAACCCTATGGAGAGGGGTTTTCCCTTGCAGCCTACTAGTGATGGCTCGTCAGAAGTCGAGGTAACGACTTCGATTATGGAAGTTCACTTTGTATCTTTTCTATGTTTAATAAGGAATTTAGACTTGTTTTTTGTAAATTTGTTTCAGTTAACGTTAGTTCTGTCAAAGGGGATGCTGTATGTTAAGACACTTTTGCCACTATTATTCCATGAAAATTGTTTAATTTAATGTCAACGGCGTACTTAATCCAGTTAAAAGAGGAAAGATCTTCTCTAAGCTAAAGAAGGCAAGAGCGGAGGTAGTGTTTTTACAAGAAACTCATTTAAATGATGCTGAACATCTTAAGTTAATCAAAATGGGCTTCAAAGAGGTATATTTTGCATCCTATAAACCAGCACGAAAAAGAGGAGTGGCCATACTTATATCCAAAAAACTTAACTATGAACATATTTCAGAAAAGAAAGATAAGGAAGGAAGATTTGTACTTATAACTGGTAAAATAGAGGGAAGGTTAGTACGTTTTTTTAATGTCTATGCCCCCCCAAATTCAGAGTGGAATTTCTATCGTGAAGTGTTTGATTTAATAGTTACTAAAGTTCAAGGAATTTTAATTTGTGGAGGTGACTTTAACATACGCCTAAATCCGAGTCTGGATTGCTCTAGAAATACAATGAAATTAAAACCACTGATTAAAAAGGTGAACGGCCTGTTAAAAGAGATGGGTATAATAGATGTGTGGAGAGAACTGAATCCAAAAACTCGTGACTATTCTCACTATTCTCATCCTCATTCAACTTACTCAAGAATAGATTACTTCCTTACTTTTAAAAAGGATCTTCATTTGGTCCAACACTGTGAATTGGGTACGATGGATATTTCTGATCATAGTGCCATTTACATATCGATGTGTTTAGAAAGGAAATCTAGATCCACAGTCTGGAGAATGAATTCCGATATCTTAAATGACCCCCAAACCAAATTAAATTTAGAAAACGAGATTAGATCATACTTGGAAATAAACGACAATGGGGAGGTGACACCATCAATGCTTTGGGACGCACTAAAGGCGGTAATAAGGGGCAAGATAATAGCCATCACATCTCATTTAAAGAAACTTAGAAGGCAGAAAATGCAGGAACTTGAAATTAAATTGAAAAGATTGCAGATTGAACATAGGGCTACAATGAATCATAAGGTGAAGCAAGATATTAAGAAAACAGTTAAAGAAATAGATGATATATATTCTAAAGAATTACAGAATAAACTTATATTCCTAAAACAAAGATACTATGAAACGGGGGGGAAGTCATTAAATTTTTTATCTTACAGACTAAGAAAGCAACAAGCAGACAGAACAATCAATAAAATAAAGAATACTCAAACAGGGGAAATATATTGTAAATTAGAACAAATACAGCAGAGTTTTGAAATTTTTTATAAAGCTCTCTACTCGCAGCCTAAAATTAATAATGATTTGCAGATAGATGCATTTTTAACCTCAATGGATTTACCTAAAGTGTCAGAAGAGCAAAATAGATTTTTGTTAGTAGAAATTACTATGGAAGAGTTAAAAGTAGCCGTGACTAGATTAAAGACAGGCAAATCCCCAGGGGCGGATGGCTACACTGCTGAATGGTACAAAACCATGTTTGAGCAACTGGCCCCGTCTCTACTAAAGGCTTTCAATTGGGTAGTACAAAAAAAGGAAATTTTACCCTTATGGAGAGAAGCAATCATTTCTGTCATTCATAAAGACGGAAAAGATAAATCGGAGTGTGGAAATTATCGCCCTATTAGTGTTCTAAATGTTGACTATAAACTATTTACCTCAATTTTAGCACAAAGATTAGAAAATATTCTCCCGGATCTCATAAATCTCGACCAAACAGGCTTCATCTGTCAAAGGCAAGCAGCTGATAATATTAGAAGGACCCTGCATGTTCTAGGGCCCTATGAAATCCGTTTTATTTTTTCTCAAATTCCGTTTTATTTTTTTCCGAATTCCGTTTTTTTTGGATTTATTTTCATTCCTTTCGGATTTTTCGGATTTGCTTGTTTTCTTTTCACTTCTAAGCAGTATTGACCTTTAAAAATTCAGTTACACAAACTCACAATTCAGCTTTTTATTTAAACTGTTAATATATTCAGCAAGGCACATTCAAAATTTTCCAAAATTCAGCCAAACCTTCAACAAATCTCTGGCCAAAAATAACAGTAACATGAAGGTTACAGTTACAAGGTAGGATTGATGAATATTAAATTAAAGATTAAATGCAGCCATGCTGCAGGGAGACAGAAACACTGAAACAACGATATGTGCCTGACAGAAAGCCAACACCATGACATATTACAGCCTAAAAGTACAGTGTTAACCCATCATCATCAGTGACCCCTCCATGTAAGCAAAAAAAGATAAATTACTGACATTTACAAAAACAATGCACATTAGCTTATCTTTTATTATTAATAGTAAAATTCGGTCCGATTTTCCCATGGCGTCTGTCGTTGGTATGCAACCACAACGACAAAGAAGTTTTAGTAGCTAATAGATTTCCACCACCGAGAAACGCTTGCTGTAGCTCTGCAACAAGATTTATTTACGGAGAAGAGAAAAACACCCGTAGTGTTTGTGGTGCACCCCCATCCTTTATGTTGACTGAGCTTTCAATGTTGTTACGGAAAGAGTGAAGTTGATATGCTGGTTCTTGTCACATGAACTGCGGTGCGCTTGCGGCATTCTGAAAAGTTGCGGTGTTTTCATCTCGCCGCGCCTGGAAAAAATGAGCGCGTCGCTTCAATTATGAGTGCGCTTACCGCGCGCCTACATTTGAAATGACGAACTTGAGCGCGCGAAAGACACGACATGTGAACGGCCCCTTGACGAGCTCGCTTCGACATTTTTTTCCTTACGCGGGAACCAGAGCCATATAGAGAGATATATGGCTCTCTCTCTATATGGCTCTGGCGGGAACGTAAGGACATATGGTTACTAGGCAACATGTTTAACAATGCCATTTGGCCACGGTTTAGGTAATGTTAGAGACCTTTCTACGTTTGTTGTTTTAAACTGAAAAAATGAGAAAGAAGTAAAAAAAAAAATCATTTATTTAATATGTCAACAAAATATAAGCAAATTCTGTGCGTATAAGAGAATTCCGTTTTCATGTGTAAATTCCGTGATTCCGTCCGCATTTTCCGCATCACGGAAATCATAGGGCCCTAATGTTCTTAGCCACGTTTCAAATCACAAAGTGGAAGCGGCTCTAGTGAGTTTAGATGCTGAGAAAGCCTTTGACTCAGTAAGATGGAACTTTTTATACAAGGTATTAACAAAATTTAGATTTCACAAGAACTTCACTGAAATAATTAAGACATTGTATGACAAACCCTGTGCAAGGATTAAAATCAATGGGGATTTATCGGATTCATTTCAATTAGAGCGAGGCACGAGACAAGGATGCCCCATCTCTCCACTTCTATTTGCCCTATTTATTGAACCACTGAGCCAATGGATTAGGCAGAACCATTCAATTAAAGGGGTAGAAATGGATTCGGGAGAGCATAAATTGGCTCTCTTCGCGGACGATATATTGTTATATATGAGCCAACCTACAAAGTCCCTCCCTACACTATTTAACTTTCTTGAGGGGTATGAGGCCATATCGGGTTATAAACTCAATGTTTCCAAAACCCAGGTACTAACACTAAATTATGATCCACCTAGACAAATTAAAGAGAAATATAATTTAAAATTAGCCTGACGTCGTCATACTCAGATTCTAGTCAGAATGTGAGTCTGATACTGCTCCATTGAGCTTTGATTATGGGGCGTGTTTCAACCGAACCAGGAAGGAAAATGCCTCTGCACTCAATTGGATAGACCTATAACCAATCAGAGCAACGGAGTAAGTGACGTATGTTTTTCATTCATGTTTCCGATCGACAAATGCCTTGATCGTGGTTCTCTGTTCCTCTTTTAAAATGAATGCGCTGTCGATATCTTCTATAACAGACGTGATGGCGGAATCTACACATAATGTTTTATAAACAAAGTTCGAAAGGACCACGTTCAAATAATCAATCCAATCAACTTGTCATCAAACAATGACCGTCTGGTCTACACTATCAGCATGAGAGGAAGCATATATTTATTCACTTTGTCAACTCACCTAACATTCCATGACAGTTTTCAGCATCCCTCCACTCACTCTCGGCCTGTTCTTCCACAGCCTGGAATACGGGGGGAGCACTTTGGGTTCGGGCCGAATACCGAGCCCGCCCTCTCCTCGGACAGCACGCCAAATATGCATTTATTCTATCTGACTTATTTGTAAGTGTGAACTCGTGAAATAACAATTCTCCAGCGGCAGTCATCTGTGTTGTAAACGAATTCAACCCAAGCGCTCGTTGGTGACGTGGATGATTACGTTACGTTGCTCATCTGTCCATCATCGTATAAAGCCCGCCCTGACAATTTGATTGGTCCGAACAATTTTTGTTCGGGCATAATAGCTCCTCAACGGAACGAGTCCAGACCGAACTTCCCGACCAAAAAATGTTGTGGGCGGGGCTAAGTTCGGCTGGCATCCAGGCTAATTTAAAATGGGATAGTAAATCAATTAATTACTTAGGAGTTAACATATCGGGAGACTATTCAGATTTATTTGATTTAAACTATGGCCCTTTGATTAAGAAAATAAAATCTGACCTAACACGTTGGAACCTTATCCCCATATTTAGCCTAAGTTCTAGAGTCGACTCCGTGCGAATGATTATTATACCAAAATTATTGGATCTCTATCAGTCACTTCCGGTGGAAATTCCGAACCAACAATTTCTTGAGTGGAATAAATTATTTTCTAGGTTCTTATGGCAGGGTAAAAAACCCAGAATAAGATTTAAAACGTTACAGTTAAGTAAAGAAAATGGTGGGCTAAGTCTCCCATGCCTACAATATTATTACTATGCGGCCCAATTAAGGCCATTAGTCTGTTGGAGTAGTCCAGGTTATCTAGCAAAATGGATTGAAATAGAGCGAGGGATGATGGAAGAAACTCCGTTATCTGCCCTCATCGCAGACAAGAAGTTAAAAGATAGAGTGATTAAGGAAACAAACCCATTGATAAATGTATCATTTAAAATTTGGCATCGGACAATAAAAATGGGGGGTTTGAAGGACGCATCGAGAATATTAAGATGGTGTGCCTTTGATACTGATTTCATACCAAACAGAATAGACAATCGATTTCGTATTTGGGCTAAATTAGGAATCTCAAGTTATTACACTTTTTTTGACAAGGGTCAAATCCAAAGATTTGATTCACTAAAGGAGAAATTTGGGCTTAACCAAAGTGACTTTTACAGATATCTTCAAGTTAGGGATTATTTAGAAGGTAAAATTAAACCAGTATTGGCAAGGGCTGAGTCAGGAATAATAAAGGTTTTCCTAGCGGTATCCAAGGCTCAGCCAAAGTTGTATAAGGGTTTTTTTTCAAAATCTACCCGAAAATACTCTTTATATAAGGGACAAGTGGATAAGGGAAGGAGACTTAAATATTTCAAATGAGGACTGGGGGAGAATTTGTAGAGCACAGTGGCAATCCACAAGTTCAGCCACATGGAGAGAATTCTGTTGGAAAAATGTTATTAGGTTTTTTATTTCACCATCACAGAATAAACATCAAGGGAAGGGTACTAGCTGCTGGAGATCATGCGGGGATATGGAAGCGAACCATTATCACATTTTTTGGGGGTGTCAGAAATTGAATCAGTACTGGCTAGAGATTAAAGAAGCTATGAATGCTGTCTTTGGGGTAGAGATTGACTTTACTTGTGAATTTTTATACTTGGGTAATATCCCCTCAGAGAGGTGGAACAGAAAGGATAAGAAGTTATTGTTAATCCTCCTAGCAGCTAGTAAAAAAGTAATTACCAGAAAATTGTTAAAACCAGAGTCACCCACGGTGAAGGAGTGGATTGATATAACACATAATATATATGTGATGGAAAAATTATCTTTCTCCCTAAGAGCATTAAGGGAAGACTTCCTCCAAATATGGAGTAAATGGATTGATTATATTAAACCAGTACGCCCAGATTTTTTTTAAAAGGTGTTTATTTTATTTCATCTTTATTTTGGAATATGGCAACTTTCTGTAAAAAATAGCTCCCCATGTTTTGTTGTATATAGTTTCTGTAAATAGGAGGAAACAAAGCAATGGTAACATTTGTGAAACTTGACTCCAGGCCTGAGAGAATACACTCTGTATTGATAACTGTGTTATTTATATTTGTATGTATACATATATATATATATATATATATATATATATATATATATATTTGCAGATTTTTTTTTTTTATTATGATCAGTATTAATACTGTTTTGAAGGCTTGCATATTGTATTTCTCCTTAAAAAAAAAAAAAAAAGAGTCTGCGTTTACAGAAGGTCCCAAGGTTGTGGAAGACATCTTGCCTGGTCCCTGTTCCAAAGAAAAATCATCCAACCTGCCATGATGACTACAGACCGGTAGCGCTCACTTCACATGTCATGAAGACGTTTGAGAGACTAGTCCTTCGCTACATCAGGACTAGTGTGTCAACTCAAATGGACCCCTTACAGTTCGCATATCAGCCCAACATCAGTGTTGATGATGCCCTCATTTATATTCTGCAGAGGGCTTATACGCATCTGGACACACCAGATGCATCTGTGAGGATTACATTTTTTGACTTTTCAAGCGCCTTTAATACCATTCAGTAGAGATGCACCGATTACAATTTTCTGGGCTGATTCCGATTTCCGATTTTTCATTAAGTTTGACCTGCCGATACCGATTTTAGCCGATTCCGATTTCATTTTTTCTAACCACTTTACAGCACACACAAATATTTATTTTATATCTTTTCTGTAATAGAACATTTTACAATTTGCATAGTAGGCTACATATTTTTTTGAACAGATAAACGCTATAAAATAGAACTATATAAATTACTCCAGGTGTGGGTAATTCACACACATCTAAAGTGCAGTGTTATGGAAGAACCATTTCCTTTTCACATTCAATATCCAATAATTTTTTTATACATGTATTTAGCAAACTAAACGTCTTTATGAAAACAGGGAATGGCGATAAAATAATATATAAATAAAAAAATTAATAAATATAGCCTTGCAGTATAAAGATATTTCTCAAAGCACACACACACAGGCCTATTGCAATCACTTGTACAAACTGAATAATAAAACAAGTTTAAATGGGTACATTTTCTATAAATATTAGTCTTCGTTTTCTTTTCTGACATTGCCTACTCCAGTTCTTGTTAAAACACGCAAATTCTGTGCATTTTGGGCACTTTTTTGTGAAACCCTATTTAGGCTATTTTGTCCATCAAAAGTGTGCTTTCCCTTTAATTGAGCGTGAGCAGTGCAGCAAATAGACTCGGCGCCAAAAAACGCGCTTCACTGCTCGCGACGCTCCTGCTTGACGCTCACGCGCTGCTCCTGCTCCCGTTGTGAATGCGCTCATTGATTAACATGCACGCCGGAAAAAAATACGCGCTTGCGGTCTGAACGGACGTAATTCACGAGGTTTCCTACATGTGTGTTCCGTGTGCATGTGTGATGCTGATGTTGAGCGATGTTAATCATGCGGCGCCCGAGTGCATTTGACCGGCATAAAATCGGTATTTGTCAGACTGACCGGCAGGTCGCCGGTCACGGCCGATCATGTGAAAATCGGCCAATTCCGGTCACCAGCCGATCAATCGGTGCATCTCTACCATTCAGCCTGGACTGCTAGGGGAGTAGATGGTGTTGTGGTTTAATTATTTTCAGGGAATGACTTCAGAGATCTTTGATACCAGAAATATTAGACTTTATTAACAAACAAAGCCTGAACGCCCCTCTGCAGAAAGACGCTGCAGAGAGACCCTGCAGAGAGACCCCTCCTGTAAGATTGTCCAGCAAACGTATATACCTACATCCTTCTCCCAAATATGGTAATACATTCTATAGGTATTTTGAGAAATAGTTTTGTACCATGTGACATTACTGAAATAGAATTCTCTGCTGTAACCACACAGCTCTCAGGTTCCAAAGTCACCCAAAGACATACACAGACAGAAAGGAAATAATAGTGTACAACGTGTAGTTAAATTACTTATTTTCTAAATAATAAAATCTTCAACATTCCCTCCTCTGGGGCTTATTTAAGCCCCACATTTGCTATCGTTTTCCAGAGTGTAGTTTCAAAATCCAGTCCCCTCCGTTATACTACCTTAGTGACTAAATTAAGTCACTCATTCGTATTTTCAATGACTGAAATTATGCCACCACACTCCTGGAGGAGCAATCGAGCCAAACATCTTTCTCCATACATTTTCTTTCTTTCAGTTGTTTCTCTTTCAATGGAGAAAGTAAAAGACTCGAGTCCTCCCTAATCAAACATCAAACATTGTTACAAGCGTGTTGATGAAATTGGTTCAGCATTGTCTGTTATTGTCACAGTTATGTATAATATGTCAAACATAAAAATCCCTTATGCAATTAAAAGTTCTTGCAATGTAGATATCCTCTTCGACCCAGACACCCAGGATCTGGCTTATTCATTATCTTCTTCATTCTCAATCGAGGTACTTCCATCAACATCCAATGACTGTAAATCTCAATTTGGTTTATAAGCCCAATCTTAATAATATATGATTTATTTGCCCTCTAAAATTAGTTTTCATTATCTTCTTGATATGGGAAGTACACAACAGAATAATAACCCCCTTTCAATATTACAACTCCAAAAAACATTCCTAATTCTTTAAATCAAGTTTTCCTTAACTTTTTGACTCAATCGTATTTACTATTTTTTCTCCAAACACAAGTCATTCTACTTTTTTCATGTAATGTTTTCATTATAATAAAGACAAATCATTATAATAAATCTCTGCTGATTATAGTAGAATAATTGGTTTAGTTTGCTTTTTAATTTTGCATAATCCATATCAACTTTGATTTAAAATAGGGCTGGGGAAAAATTACTTCCTCTCATTTTTAGTCGCTTCTTATTTATGAAGGAATATCAATTCTTAAATTTGAAGAATCAATCTTTTAGTCAGTCATTTTTAGTTGATTAAACAAACATAACATTGTAGTGCACCTTCTATCCATTAAATCGCAATATGCTTCATTATAACGTTTTACATTTCAAATTCTGTCTACTTTATTACCAAATTTAAACAATAAATACCATTTTTAAAGTGTTTAATCTCACGTGTTGCAGCTTCTTCTCATTTTAACTCCTCAGTTCAAGCATACCTTTACTGAATACCTTTTCTTCCTTTCTACTAATTTCTAAATGAACTATCATGAATAAACTTAATTATGTCACATGTAATCACTCAAACTAAGAAAGCTTTAAGAGCAATGTTACATTTACTTCATACAAGTCAATAAACTCATTAGACAATTAGAAAAAATAACTCTCAAAAATAACTTTTTATACTATCTTACATATTCATTGTACGTACATTTCTTTTTCTGTATATCTAATTTTAATCTTAATCATTTCAAACATAAAGCATTATAACTTAAAACTTCCTTTCTATAATTTAAGTTTCTGCACACAAATCATTTTAATCTTCAATTTTTCTGGAATGACTGCTGTCCCATTATCTAAACTTATTTCTGATAGAATTTAAAATCTAAGGAATACTTCTCTGGGAATATTTAATGACTTCTCCTGACCCTCCTCTGCTGATTTCATTGCCTTTACCTTTCTCTATCTTGCTCATATAATCCATTACCAGGTGTTTTATTAGTCCTTCTGGTACTGATATATGGCCTATTTGTGTCACTGTTCCTTTTTTACCTTTATTTTTGGCACAAATGTCATATGTGTACAGTCAAAAATTGCCAGAAATGCCTTTTATTTTTCTTATTCTTTAGCCTTTTAATTTCCTTTAATTTATTTTCCCTAATTCTTATTTTCTTATTTTCTCTTTACTCCCCCCTAGCGCACTGGTCAAAACCATGCGCATCTGGATTGAGAATATTCAAAAGTATGTTTTTGTGCAATAACCTGTCATTCTTACTCCCCTCTGGTACCATATAAATTGTTCATAATGCCTGTTTGTTATTGAATTCGAATAATTTACAACTGAGGTGGTCATTCTATTAGCACCATTTAAAATACATTTAATTAGTCAATAGCATATTGAATCAAATCATAGTCTTATAATTTAAATTGAAATCAAATATTTGTTAATAGCCAGTGTTAATCTTTTCTTTAATTTTCAACTGTAGCTTTAAATTAATTACTTATACTCCTGTATTGACAAATTACATTCGAGTAGGCCTACCATTTATGATCTTCTTTTTAAATGTCTTTTAGTTCTAGTTGTATTTTCCTTCATGACTTGTCTTAATTCTCACTATGCCATGACAATTACTTGAATTAGTCGCTTATTCATTATTTTGTTTCTTTTTAAATCATTTATAATTTATTTTCTACGTTGTTTTTGATACATTCTTTAATTCAATATTTTTCCTTCTGGTGGGGTTATTATTAAGTTGCTACTAGTATATTCAAGGGCTTTAACATTACCTTTAAATAAAGTTTGGTTGATGTTGACTTTGAACTTGTACTCATCTCTGTTGATTCTCTCTTCTTTGCACAACTTTTTGTGAGCTTTCCACATTCTGCAAATTTTCATTTAAAGTTCTTCTTGTCGTTTGTCTTCTTTTTGCATTCATGTTGATCATTCGGTTTCACCAGGGTGACTCTTTACGAGCCATTGCAATGCTTTCCCTCGACGGCGAGGGAGGCTGTTACTAGCACGAGCCCTTGATCCCTCACTTCCTGTTGTGCAGGGTTGAGGCTTGTTGGTGTATTTTAAGTGGAGAGGTATGGACTCAAATGTCAGTTTGCTGATCAATGCACAAGCCTTTTCTGAGATGACAAAGCAGTCACTGGTTCTTTTTGTTTGAATCGTCTTAGTAACCTTCCTGGAACTGAACTGTTCTCATCTGTGAATGAAACCTTCATTATTTCTGTTAGTTCAGTTAGTGACAACAACATATTAAATCATCTGCTCATCTGGCCCATTGTCCTTCTTGCTGTCACCTGTAAAATGATCATGTGGGCTGAGTGGTGTTCTGTCCCCTTTTGGGGGTCTTAACCCCTATATTACTTTTTACAATTAGTCAATTCAGCTCAGTTATCTCATTGTTTTGAGTCCCACTGTTAGCACACTATTTATCAGGCATCTTGGACAACACTCAACCCACTTTGCAACAAGAAAAAAGTTACACAACAATATTTCATACTTTTGACAAAACGTCAGCTCCTTCATGATATGATGAAAAGAAAATCAGATGTGTTATTCTCCATCATGATATTCTGAAAGGAAAGTCAGATGTGTTAGGCGCTGCGCAATTGTGGTACTGTTTTTTCTTTTCTTTTCTATTGTCACTACAGTTTCGACCAGGAAATTAACCAAATCCATCCATGGTCATTATTTTATTGGGCAGAATATGCCCTGTGGGCCCACATATTAAATTTAGATACAGCTGTAGGCAAAATAATGGATTTGCCTTGGTGTACACCATCTCTCACTCATTCATACTCAGTCACTCATTGGCCATCACACATTCTTCTTCCGCAGGTTGTGCTCTATATGCGGAACTTGTAAATTTAGCTGTGGAATTCCAAAGGTCTGACGGACAACATCACAACACAGCTGCACAAACACTATTCAGAAGTGTCAGTGATCTTAATGTTTAGTTTAACACTGTTGTTATAAACCCTTTTTTCTTTTTCTTTTTTCAAACTCTAATAGATTAAATATTTCAGAATAATAGGCCTTAGTATGGTGCAGTTGAGAGTAAGACAGCCAATTGTAATTTCTCAAATGCATTTTGTCATTTGTTTGGTCTACTTTTTCATATTCTTTTTGTTTCTGCTCATGAGCTGCTTTAAGAAAATTGGAAATCTCTACCTAATCTTGGAAAATTGGCGATCTCTACCTAATCTTGGATCCATGGCCAACAACATTTCCATCTCATTATCCCAGTTTCGACATCATTTTTGATTTCATAATTTTTTTGGGGACTTTTGGAGTTATTTTTCCTTCTCCAATCTATCTCTAGAAAATTATTAAAACAAGATGGAGTGACCAGTATCTTTGTTTTGCAAACAAAAATAATAATCATTCTTTGACATTTTGTGTCTATCTTTTTCTTTGCCCTATATGTCTAATATAATAGCCCTCACTATACCAAATCCAGCCTCAGTTTTAACTATTTGGTGAGTTGAGCACCCACTTCTCTGTATTTTCTTTTTCTTATAGAGCTGGACTTGTACCTACTGAAAAAGCAGAGAGGGTTAGTTTAGCAGAGAATATAAAGAATTGCTATGAGACCAGTGAATAATCAGAATGAATAATGTTAATATAATAATTAACCAAATTTGAAGCAGTCTCTAGAGTGATCATAGGTTTTGTCACACCTGTCGTGCCGTAAGGGTCTGTTCTTCTGTTTTTAGCTTGGCTGTCGCTCTGCATGTTTTGCCAGCCTAGCTGTCACTCAAAGGCCATTGCAGAGTGGAGAATAGGCTCTGTTGTTTCTCTGCCTCTTCTTAGTTTGGGCTTTTTATCGATCCTGCCAGTTTTGCATCTCAGTATTTCTCTTTGTCCTCAGGAAAAGTCTCAAGTGAAAGTTTCACCTTTTCCAGTCTTTGCATTAATTCAGTCTTTCTGAGTCTTTTTGATTGGTCAACTTCAGGAGGGGAGCTGAGAACCCCTCACCCACTCTCTGTTCTTCTCTCTGCATTTGCGTCTTTGCCCTTTGCCCTCTTGTTGCTTCCACAGGACACTGAAGCCATCTGCAATTTGAACACTCAGAGATCTGCATGAATCAAATTGAACTTTTACATATAAGCTATTAGCTTTTTATGTACATCCCACTTTTTTAACCTGCATTCTTCGCTATTCCTTTTATATAAAAATCTCACTGGTTGACCATAGCATTTCCCTCATTCTATTAGTAAGCAGTTCTTCATTGCAAGAAAAAAGCAAGCTAGTTCTGTTTTTCTATATCAGCAATAACTCTGATGATCTGAGAATAATACAATTGAATAATTTTCCCTATCATAAAATCAATCTTTCTTCTATATTTGCATGCAGTGTTCACAATAATCTAGTATGTTTCTCAACGAACATCAATGAATTCCTCTTATTATTTACTCTCATCAACAAATCCCATTTTACTCCAATTGTAAGATTTCTGTAAAGTATTTTTGACTTTTGAAACTTGGTCACTCAATCTTGTTAACCTTCAGCACTGCACCAGTTATTTTTCTCTTAACACAAACTTATTAATCTGCAATGGAATACTTTTTCCACTCTGTCTTCAGGGATAATGAGATACAAATTTTAGACGTCTTCAGATATAATATATAATATATTAAGCACGTGCAATCTTATTTGTATTTATCTATTAATATTTATCATTACATTTATTGTTTAAACATATATCTTATTATTTTAACTTATTTTATACTAAAACATTCTATATAGTTAATATCTTGAAACAATTGTTTTCCTTTAGTTTTCTTTCTTAATACACACCATTTAATATCCCTTCATTCACACATTCTCTGTCCCTTCAAGCAACCAGGGTCAGAGGTCACTTATTTTCAACCACAGGCACAGTCACACAGGATCCTACAGGCACACCAACATGATTTCACACACTCTTTTTTTCTATATTCAGTCAGATCTGAACAATACATTACAAATGTCTGCAGATCAACCATCTATATAATCTAAACTACACCTGTATCAATCAATGCCCACTTACAGGTATAAAACATCAATAACTGATATCCTTATATCAGTACGCTTGTCATCCATCAAGGCCCACTTGACAAGTATATATAACTATCCTATTCCATAAACCTCTGTGATTCACTTCCTCAACACAACAGAGTGAAATAAGACCTAGCTTCTTCTGTGTTCATGCTATTCTTGTATCCATCAAGGCCCACTTACAAGAAAACACAGTCCAATAATTGATATCCTTATCAATAAATTCAAACCCTCTGTGTGCATGCTTTTTGCTCATCATCCTTCAAGGCCCTCTTGATGAACATACACAGAACTTTACGTACGTACGTCAAAACTCTTAGCGCTAAATCAGCATCCCCAGTAGTTATAGAATCCACTCAGGATTAAACAAGTACTAGCAAACACTATCGGGAGCTCCCCCACGCTATTACCAACTACTTGACATTTACAAAGACAATGCATGCAATTATTTCTGGTATCAAACATCTCAGTTTTTAAGTTCTTTAAATTTGGAGAAGCTTTTTCTTACCACATCCGGGCCACTGGTGACTAACACATACCTTATTCAAAAGCAAAACTGCTCACCTCAAAGTACAGCGGCCACTGTTGTCTGTGTCAGTCACCAGCGAGCCCTTCGTGGCTTCTTCAGCTCCTAAGCCAAGTCCCTTCGTGGTCGCCATTTGTTGTGGTTTAATTATTTTCAGGGAATGACTTCAGAGATCTTTGATACCAGAAATATTAGACTTTATTAACAAACAAAGCCTGAACGCCCCTCTGCAGAAAGACGCTGCAGAGAGACCCTGCAGAGAGACCCCTCCTGTAAGATTGTCCAGCAAATGTATATACCTACATCCTTCTCCCAAATATGGTAATACATTCTATAGGTATTTTGAGAAATAGTTTTGTACCATGTGACATTACTGAAATAGAATTCTCTGCTGTAACCACACAGCTCTCAGGTTCCAAAGTCACCCAAAGACATACACAGACAGAAAGGAAATAATAGTGTACAACGTGTAGTTAAATTACTTATTTTCTAAATAATAAAATCTTCAACAATGGGAAGGATGAAGGTGGATCCATCACTGGTCCTGTGGTGTTTGGACCACCTATCCCTCAGACCACAGTATGTACACATGCAGAACAGTGTCTCAAGCACTGTTCTTAGCAGCACAGGGGTGCCGCAGGGAACTGTGCTGGCTCCGTTCCTGTTTACCATCTACACAGCGGATTTTCAATATAACACCGACAGATGCTTTTTGCAGAAATTTTCAGATGACTCCACAGTTGTCGGCCTTATAAGAGGAGGTGATGAGGAGGAGTACAGAGGAACACTCAACAACTTTGTGCAATGGAGTGTGGACAATCATCTCCATCTGAATACCACAAAAACCGAGGAGATTTGAGATTTGAGATTTGAGATTCAATTTCATAATTGAAGCGACGCGCTCATTTTTTCCAGGCGCGGCGAGATGAAAACACCGCAACTTTTCAGAATGCCGCAAGCGCACGGCATACTTTTTAAGGAGGCTAAGGTTGTTTAATATCTGTCAACCCTTGCTCTGCAGTGTCTATAAAACAGTGGTGGCCAGTGCTCTGTTTTTTGCTGTGGCCTGTTGGGGAGACGGTGTCCGCACAACAGACAGGAACAGAGTGGACAAGCTCATTAAGAAGGCCGTCTCGGTGGTCGGGGCTGAACTCGAGACGGTTCAGCAAGTGGCAGGGGCCAGAACATTGAATAAACTAAGATCAATACTGGCCAACCCTGGACACCCAATTGGGGTTATGCGGAACATACTTCCGGGTTCTACAAAACGGGTATAACTACTTCCGGTCGTCAGCTACTGAGGTAGACACAGCGTAGGAATGGCGACCTTTTATAGCCGGTGTTTACAGGAGCTGCCCCTTATATCCATTTCAGATGTACATCGTATTGCCAAACGGACGTCCAGAGCCCCGAGTAGTTTTACGCCTCCTCATTTTTTCATGATTTTGAAGGTATGTAAGTTAGTATATGTAGCTTTTGCTAATGGCACCCGATGTAGAGTTAGCAAGCTATCAGTTAGTTTAGACTTGTATGCTATCAGTAGTTTAACCTTTTATATTTGCTCGCAGACGATTAAAACAATCAAATGAAGACTGCATTTTAGCGACGGGGTTATTGTAACTTACCAACAGTATAATTACTACGATGTCCTGTGTGTTTATGCTAGTCAACCTTCAGTTATGTTAGGTAATCCATCTGATAGGGTGGCCATACATCCGGATTTTGGCCGGACAGTCCGGATTTTTAGTCCCCTGTCCGGCGCAGCCTCATGCCGGTCACTCATTCCTTTTTGGAGTTGCGCTGAATCCACCCAAAAAAAATCTGATATATATATATTTATATATATATATATATATATATATATATATTTATATATATATATATATATATATATATCATTGGTTAAAAACGTAAACAAGCCTCCAAGTGCTGGTTACGTCATATCTGAAACGTCAGACCTCATTTAATCCGGAATGGACAAGAGAGCACACATTTATATCAAGTGCTGTTGTCGAGGGTGAACTTCTTTGTTAATTCACTCAACTCAAATGTGTATTTATTTTTCACATTATTTATTTATTTATGTATTTTCAGAAGTCCAGAAATTGTCAATGTCTTGAATAAATACAAATAATGTGAACAAACACTTTTTTGCCTCTTCTGTTACACGTCTAGACTCTACAGTTGAAACTCGAAAAATTTTAATATTGTGCACAAGTTAATTTATTTCAGTAATTCAAAATAAAAGGTGAAACTAATTTATTATATAGACTCATTACATGCAAAGTGAGATATTTCAAGCTTTTATTTGTTATAATTTTGATGGCTTACAAATGAACCTTTGCACAATTTTCAAATTTGTCAAATGATCAAATTTCAATGCAAATTTTTCGAGTTTCACCTGTACATCAAGATACTGTATAAAGTAGATCAAATTGTCTGGCAATGAAAACAGTAGGCTATTTCAGAATCACTTTATTATGATACCATCGATATGATGGAGTTGTGAGTACACCAGAGTACTATCTATGCAATTATTCTTTTTTTTCTTTATTCAACGGATTATTTATTCTTTTTTGCAATTATGCCCCCATGGAAGAAAATTTAGGCTATAAAGGCAATCATGATCATTTTGCCAACAATGAACCATGGATTTGTTTAGTTTATAATACGTTTTATTTTTTACTTAAACAAATACAACATATAGCCTAACATTCAAAACTCATCGGCTTAGACTGCATTTGAAGAAAAATAAACACAACAGTTTTCTGTAGCCTTGTGCGAACTTATTCAATAGAATTAGACTTCTAGAATGTTCTTTCCAGTGCACAAAATTATATTTTTTATTTAATTAGACAACATTTTAAAGAAGTGTAGTGCAAATATATTTATATAATTATACTTCCATTATAGTTAACTTTCTTTCCAGTGCAAAACAATAATACATAAAAAAACCAGCTAATAAAGAAAATCTAAAATATTGCACTCAAATACTGCATTCAAGCAATACAACACCTGTATGTATGCACATGGAAAATCTCACAGAAATAAATAAACCTTCAGACTAAGCACATTGTGCAGCTATTTTTTCCATGTGTACTTTTTTGATTTCTTTACAATGTCAGGCTAAACCTGTACTATCTCTTTTAATATAATCACTCTCTTCACAACTATATTTGAGTTTAAAAAATCCACATGATTAACGTTAAATAGCCTACCATATCAGCCTCTGGAGACGTCTGACGGACAAGGAACCTTGACATTGCTCCCTCTGTGCCCGGACAATCGGCCTTGTATTCATTGTCCCTCACGCATTCCAGCCACGGGTAGTCATTTTCCCATTCAATTCTATATGTTTGTGCTCTTTTCTTTTTCGCCGGCTGCTCGGATGCGCTCGGAGGTAGTCATTTTTACATTTCCCGCTGTTGTCACTTGTCGTCATCGTTGCTACGATACGTGACTCACAATGACTGAAACGACCAATTAAAAGGGCATTCTCTGATGATGTTCCAAGATGTTAAATTAGAAATTAGTATCTACCGCACCGTCGGTTTTTTTCTTATCATAGCCTACTAATGTCTTCGTTCATAGTCTGACATATATTAGAAGCTATGTGTCTGTCATGGATTTGCACTGAATTGATTCTCAAAAATACGGAACAAAGTGCGTTCCGTATCAGTTCAATACGGAACAAGACTTTTACTGTATGTGTCAAATACGGAACGATTCCGTATTATACGGAACGGTTGGCAACCCTACATGGGACGGGTAAGTCCACGGAGGCTTCCATGTCGTTCCGCCATCTTGAAAAGCTATAATAGCAGAGAGGGACAAAAAGCACTAGGCTACCTCAACACGTTTCCACAACACATGTTCGTTCAGAGACAGCGTAACGTGACTGAAACCAGCAGAAGCGGACAAGGAGATCAGCGAGAGGCGCTTGTCACTGCCCTGGCAAATTTGAAAGGCTGCACTGCACGGTACATTATAATGCAGGATCATACTTATGCCGGGCCACAGGAGAAGGAATCCTCGTCGCCAAAGTTGAAGGAAACGTGACTGTCGAATTAAAAAAACGAGGGCAATATCGGAATAGTTTTGTCCAGGTGGAAAGAGCTAGTGAAGGAGAAATACTTTTAAAGGGACACAGAACCTGCTTGCTTCTCGACAGGTAAGTCAATGTTACGGTCTAAAGTACATAGTAAAGTAAAGTAGTTTTCATTGCTTGGTTGTGTAATTCATAGGCAGCATAACAGTACAACATGTATACCGGTAGTTAAACTTGATGAAGTGCAATAGGAAGATATGTTGTCAGAGCTTCTTGGTACATAACGGCTTCTGTAGTTGCAACACGCATTTGAAAAAGAGAGGCGCTAGAGAGCACAATTCGTTTTAATCTAAAATACAATTTCACCGCTAGATGAGAGAAATTCCTACACAATGTCCTTTTAATGGAGAAGTATGGTAATTGGGGCTAAGTTGATTGACAGTACCCCTTTCGATAACATTTTACTTACACTTTCTAAGTGACCTAACTGTTTACTAATGCTTGACTAATGCTTAATAGTGTGCAGTTATTATATTATTGTTATTATAAAGTGTTACCAATCTGTCTATTGCAACATATTTATACCTCATCTTGTATTGTAGTAGACTTGTAGGAAACCCCTTCTCAACAAACTTACCCCAGCAACCATACTAAACCATTTATTAATTCTGTTCTGATGACTGTTTAAGTAGTAAAATTCACTTCAAAAACATTTGAAAGGATACATCAGTGTCAATGTTTGTCCAATTGTCTCTTTGTGTATTCTACAGATAGTGTTTCGTGATTCAGAACCTCCAGTCATGACCTCCAGTCAGTGTTCGTGTAAAGCTGGCACAGCAGTGTGTAATCACACTGCTGCACTGCTCTTTCAGACAGCTCATTACTCCGAGCTCAACATCCAAGTTGTCCCCCCTGTTCATGCCTGCACAGAAACTGAACAACAATGGCACAAGCCCAGAACTGCAGTAAGGGTTGAGGCAAATGTACTGTATATTGTATGTAAGAGTTAGGCTATGTATGCAGCAATAAAAATAGTAAATTGAAAGTATAGTGATCTAAGGACAGAAGCATTAGAGGTGCAGCCAAGGCCGCATTAATGCACGGGCTTACCTGGGCTGAAGCCCAGGGGCCTCCCAAGTTCAGGGGCCTCCCATGTTCAGGTTCATGATGAGCTGAAATGGTCATATTGTTTTAACCATTGGACGTTGGTAGTGCTGTCGCTATAATGTTATTGTTATGGTGCGTTCACACCAAACGCGAATAGCGCGTCAGGCGCGAGTGATTTCAATGTTAAGTCAATGCAAAGACGCGTTCACGCACGTCTAGAGGTCCCGCGGCGCGAATGAGGCGTTACGGTGCGTGTCCACTGTTCAACACTGCTCTACACTGAATAGTGTTACCACAGTTTAACACTGGGGGAAATTAACTCTGTTTGGTGTTACCACAGTTTAACACTAGGGGGAAATTAACTCTTATTGGTGTTAATATTTCACTAATGTAGAGTTTATTTACATTTTTTATAGTGAAAAATTCTCACTCAAAGAGTAAAATTCTTAAAACCCATTTGTGGTGCAACCAGTTAATAAGTGTCAGTATTTCTCTTTGTGTGCAAGTATAGTAAAACAATTACTTATCTACAATGTCAAATTAACTCTTAAAACAAGTTTGCCTTGGCAGTCTCATGGCTATCAGTGGTGTCAAAATTCTGCTCACTGTCAATTTGCTCAGCATGTTTTGCGTGCAGATGTTTCCTAAAACCTGAAAAAGTACCAAACACAGAACCACAACCTGCTTCTATGCATTTAAGGCGAAGATTCTTTCCAGGAACAAAACCATGAACTAATCTGAAGTGCCTAAGAAGCATTTTAGAACCATTTAAATCAGCTTGACAAACAAAACACTTCATGGGGGCAGAAAAACGTAAGGGACCTAACTAAGCAGCCTTGCTCTGACCTCAGCAACACGAGGACTCTCTTTCACTTTGCCAACATCTATGTTGTACACAGTGGTCTGAATGAAAGTGTACATGTTGTGTAGCATGTTGTAAGAGGTACCAAAAACAAAGTGTGCCTTAAACAGTTCGTCAAAGGCACCAAGAGAAGAGGTTGACTTGCATGGAATGGCATGCTGATCGAGAATGATGAAGTACTGGTGAACTGATTTCTTCTGAGGTCCCACAGCCAGGAGATAGGGCTGAGCACTAGCAGTGATGTTTCGAAGATGCTCCTCAATGTTTGTTCCACTCTGAGAACACCAAGCAAATTGAAGAGAACCATCACTCTTCTATGTTAAATAAAAGAAAACTATGATTGAAGAAGAAAAAAAAACCAACCTTCTTGAAGACAACAAGATGTTTCTCTGCTTGAGAAGCAGACACCTTTCCTGGTCTCTTCCGGCCTTGGGCAGAAGGTGGGATCAGATGCAACAGCAGTAGTATAGAAGAGAGGTCAGTGTCCCAAACTGTTTAGACAATATTAATTATGTTAGCAAAACTTCATCAATAATGAAAACTGATACTAAAGAATAAATATTAAAAACATTTATAGGGACCAAATACATCACCCTTATTTCCTTAAAATACACTGCATGGCCAAAAAATAAATAAAAAATGGTTGATGATAAAAAAAAAATTAAAAAAAATGGTTGATTTAAATAGGCAAATGCTTAAAAGAGTTTATGATTGGATCATCATTGCAGTGATTATTGTTTCTATCATGTTATATGTTTGGGAACAGTTCTTTTAATCCTATTTGATGGAGTGTGAAGCTTTTCATTTCTTAATAAACAACTATGTAGGAAGACACAGCATGGTCATATTCCAGGATTGACAATGTGAAGATTCATCAGGCTCAAACTGTGAAAGAATAGTTGGGAGGCGCATAATTTCCACATATGAATTGGCATCTCTGAATCCAGACCTTAAATGAATTGAAAGTTATGGGATGTGTTGGAGGAGACTTTACAGAGTGTTTAACTCTTGCATTGTCAATACAAGATCTTGACCATAAATGTCTGCACCTCTCAGAAAAGGCAAGGCAAGGCAAGGCAAGGCAAGTTTATTTATATAGCACATTTCATACACAATGGCAATTCAAAGTGCTTTACATAGAAGAAATTAAAATAATAAAAAGAAATAAGAATAATTAAAACAGTTTAGAAAAATTAAATAAAATACAGTACTTTTAAAAATAAAAAATAATATTATTATAGATCTTTCCTTCAAAGGATTCCCTTAAGACTTAAATCTTTCCTTCTTTTAACCTTCAATCTTCTTACGACTTCCATCTATCAACTTTCCTTTAACTTTCTTTTCTCCCTCATTTACTCACACGTTCTTTTCACTTTCTTTAGCACTGCGTTCACATTCTTTCTCGACTTCCATCTATCAACTTTCCTTTAACTTTCTTTTCTCCCTCATTTACTCACACATTCTTTTCACTTTCTTTAGCACTGCGTTCACATTCTTTCTCAGACGAAAACTTTAATATCGTCATTTAAATACTGTTCTACTTTCAAACCCACATTAATACACGTCACTTTCACATTATCACTTTCTTTTACCTTCTGAGTGGGCATTTACAGTTTCGGGCTAAATGCCCTGCTGACATAGGAGAAATTAAAATAATTAAAAGAAATAAGGATAATTAAAACAGTTTAGAAAAATAAAATAAAATACAGTACAGTACAAACAGTCGGACGAACAGCGGCACAGTGCTCATTCAGTAAATGCACAGCTAAACAGAAGTGTTTTGAGTCTGGATTTGAATGTGACCACTGTAGGAGCACATCTGATCTCTTCTGGAAGCTGGTTCCAGCTGCGGCTGGCATAATAGCTAAAAGCAGACTCACCATGTTTAGAGTGAACCCTTGGTATTTCTAGCTGATATGATCCTAATGATCTGAGTGATCTGTTGGGTTTATATTCAGTGAGCATATCTGCAATGTATTGAGGTCCTAGGCCATTGAATGATTTATATACCAGTAATAGTACTTTAAAATCAATCCTAAATTTAACTGGGAGCCAGTGTAAAGACCTGAGGACTGGTGTGATATGTTCATATTTTCTGGTTCTGCTCAGAATCCTAGCGGCACCGTTCTGTATGAGCTGCAACTGTCTTATGGTCTTTTTGGGAAGGCCAGTGAGGAGTCCATTACAATAATCCACCCTGCTGGTGATGAAAGCATGCACAAGTTTCTCTAAGTCTTGCCTGGAAACAAAGCATCTAATTCTTGCAATATTTTTCAGATGATAGTATGCTGATTTAGTTATTGCTTTGACATGACTACTGAAACTAAGGTCTGACTCTAGTGTCACACCAAGATTCCTGACTTGATGTTTAGTTGTTTGACCCCTAGAGTGAAGGTATGCGTTCACCTTGAGAACTTCATCTTTGTTTCCAAACGCAATAACTTCAGTTTTGTCTTTGTTTAATTGAAGAAAGTTTTGACACATCCAACTGTTGACTTCGTCAATGCATCGGCACAAGGAGTCAATGGGGCTGTAATCGTTAGGCGATAGGGCTAAGTACAGCTGTGTGTCGTCTGCATAGCTGTGGTAAGAAATTTGGTTATTTCTCATTATTTGGCTCATTGGGAGCATATACAGGTTGAACAGGAGTGGCGCAAGAATTGAGCCTTGAGGGACTCCGCATGTCATGGATGTCCACTCAGACTTATGGTCTCCTATACTAACATAATAACCTCTCCCATCTAAGTATGACCTGAACCATTTTAGGACTATCCCAGATAGCCCCACCCAGTTTTCCAGCCTGTCAAGAAGTATGTTATGATCGACAGTGTCAAATGCAGCACTGAGGTCGAGTAGTACCAGCACTGATAATTTTCCTGAATCAGTATTTAAGCGAATATCGTTTATTATCTTTATGAGCGCTGTCTCTGTGCTGTGATGCGGTCGGAAACCAGATTGAAAATTGTCAAAGTATCCATTTGAGCTTAAGAATTTGTTCAGCTGATTGAAGATAACTTTTTCAATGAGCTTGCCTATGAAAGGAAGATTTGAGATCGGTCTATAGTTGCTTAATATGGTCTTATCCAGATTGCTCTTTTTCAGGAGGGGCTTGACAACTGCAGTTTTCAGGGAGTTTGGAAAACTCCCAGAGAGAAGTGAGGCATTTACCACTTCTAGAAGATCTGCTTCTAAACTGTTTAGCACACTTTTGAAAAAAGATGTGGGAAGTGTGTCAAGAGCGCAGGTTGATGTTTTAAGGTGTTGTACGGTTTCTTCCAAAATTTTGCCATCAATTTCTTTGAAGTCAGACATAGTAACTACTTTCTCAGGTGGTCTGATCTGTCTGACCTCAGTGCAACTCAAGGATGTGCTGATCACCTTTCTGATATTATTGATTTTCTCAGAGAAGAAAGAAGCAAACTCACTGCACTTGCTGTTTGAGAGCATTTCACTAGGAATCTGGCTTGGGGGGTTTGTCAGTCTCTCTACAGTAGCAAAAAGAGTGCGTGTGTTGTTTAAATTGCTGTTTATAATATTTGAGAAGAAAGTCTGTCTAGCTTTGCCTAGTTCCATATTGAAAGCATGCAGGCTGTCTTTGTAGATGTTATAATGGACTACAAGTTTTGTCTTCCGCCACATGCGCTCTGCTTTTCTGCATTGTCTTTTCATATGTTGCACTGCTGTTGAGTTTCTCCAAGGTGCTTTTTGTCTGCCACTCTTCTTCCTGACTTTAACAGGAGCAATATCATCAATTATATTTTTAACTTTTGAGTTAAAAGAATCAAGGAGAAAATCAACAGAGTCAGCAGATATGCTTGGTGTTAAAGATATAGCCTTCATAAATAGTACACTAGTGTTCTCATTTAAGCATCTCTTCTTGACAGACACAGATCTAGCTTCAATGGCAGGAGAGATCAATATATCAAAGAAAATACAGAAATGATCAGACAGTGCTACATCCTTAATAACAATCGATGAAATGTTTAGACCCTTACTGATAAGTAAATCTAGAGTGTGTCCATGATTGTGTGTGGGTCCATGTACATGCTGAGTCAGATCAAAAGTTTTTAAAACAGTTTTGATTTCTTTTGCCATATTGTTTTCTGCATTATCTATGTGGATGTTAAAATCTCCAGCAATGGCAAAACAGTCAAACTCTGAGGTAATTGTTGATAACAGTTCTGTAAAGTCCTCAGCAAAGGCTGGAGAATATTTTGGAGGCCTGTAAATAATGATAAGTAAAATGCGAGGAGCACCTTTTAACACAGTACCCAGATATTCGAAAGACGGGTAATTCCCAAATGATATTTGCTTACATTGATAGATATCTTTAAAAAGAGCAGCTAGACCCCCACCTCTCTTAACAGCTCTGCAGACACTCATAAAAGTAAAGTTAGGAGGGGCTGTTTCATTGAGGACTGTTGCACTGCAGCTGTCTTCTAGCCAGGTTTCATTTAGAAACATAAAGTCCAGGTTGTTTGTGGTAATTAAGTCGTTGACTAGAAGTGATTTATTTTTAAGTGAGCGAATGTTCAAAAGTGCTAACTTAACAGTCTTACTTTTTGTCCCCACAGCAATCTTAGTTTGACATGTAATAGGCACCAGATTAGTTGGGTTTGCTGTACGGCTATTGAAGGCCTTAGACTTTCTATCTTGTAATAGAACAGCAATAGAGAAAGATACAGGCACACTGGGTTCCCGCTTGTTCTGTAAACATTTGAGAAGGTTACTGTTATCATAACAGGAACCCAAAACACATCACTGAGAGCTGGTATCAGTTGTTTTTGGTTCACCTCGAGCAGATGGAGGAGGGTGTGGGCCCTGGCGTTTTGGCCGAAGAGGCCGAAGAGCTCTCACAGGAGGGGGCGGGCGAGCTCGGCGCGCAGTCTTCGGTGTTTGAGGTGCCTGACGTTTTTTGGTTGGTATCTGGGGGCTTGCAGCAAAAGAGTGGGATAGTCTGGTTCCAGCATGCACCAGTTCTTCCATTTTCTGTGAGAAGCACAAAAGTGGAGTTGCTGGCGAGAGTGAGAAAGTATCTGGTGAAAGGGGCTGTTGCTCAGGTGTTATCGGAGGCTGGGATATGCTGTCCTGGCTTCCCTGGCTGTTTTCCAGGAAGTCGTCCTTGGGTGCTGAATCTTGGAGCAGTTCTGATGTGTCTGTCTGTGGTGAGCTCTGTGGGCAGGGCTCAGCTGAGATGGTGTCCATGAGCAGAGGTTGTTGTGGCTCAGTGGTGTTATCATTGTCCTTGTGTGATATGTCAACCGCATGTCCATTTTGCTGCTGAAGTGAAGTCCCGTGTTCATTCATACTGTTTCCAGGTGTGTGTGTGTCGTTCAGATTGACACACACTGCAGAAGGATGATTGAGGGAGAAGTCGATATTGTCCTTTAACACTCTTGAACCAAGTTTGTTTGGGTGATGGCCATCCCGATGAAATAGTTGTCTCTGACTCCAGAAGAGATTGAAGTTGTCAATGAAGTTTACTCCTTTTATATTGCAGGTTTTTTGCAGCCATGTATTAATCCCAAGCAGCCGTGAAAACCTGTTTGTTCCTCTTACTGGGAGTGGTCCACTGATGAATGTTTGAACTTTCAGTCTTTTAAGTGTTTCAAAAAGTTCATTGAAATCCTTCTTAAGGAGTTCTGACTGCTCTTTATGAATATCATTCTTCCCCACATGAATTATGAGTCGATTTGCAGTCTTATGTTTCATCAGAATGTTTTGAAGTTCCCTGTTTATATCAGAAGTTGTTGCTTGTGGAAGGCAGCATGTAGTTGTATCCCTGCAGCTAATGTTTCTGATTATGGAGTCCCCCACTATCAGAGTCCTGGGCTCGGCTGTGCTCTGAGCTGAGTGCCGCTGTCTGCTCGACCTTGAGCGCCAGTTAGCATCAGTGTTAGCTACTGGCTGATACAGTCTGTGTTCGATCATATTCATCATGTTTGGGGATTCCTCATTTACATTCATTAGTACTTCAAATCTGTTCTCAAGATGTATAGGTGTTGGTAGGAGACCAGTGTTTGCAGTCCTTGTCAGAGCTGTATCTGGGGTAGAGGATGCTACTGCGGTAATATGTGAGGCTCGTGACAATCTGATGTCTCGAGTGCCTTTGGGTCTCGCTCCCTGTTTGTGCCATCGGTTTGTAAGTCGATCGGCTTGTTTCTGTACCTGTCGAGGAGTACTAGTTTCATGGGTCTCACCGGCTATATGCTGAGGGTGTCCATGACGAAGCTCTGTTGTGTGTTCCGTCTGGTTTGGTGGTCCCGTAAATAACTTTGTTTCAAGAACTGCAATCCTTTGTAAAAGTCTGTGGCAGTTAGTGCAGCAAGTAGATTCCAGAAGAGGCATTTTCTCTCTTATCCTTGTAGGCAGTTGTGTTTTCCTTTCCCCGGAATGTAAGCTGGTCGGGTAGAAGAATTCTGCGTTTTTGTGGTAATCCAAACTTTGTCGTTTGAGCACTGTGCTGATTTGCTGAAGTTAAAATTAGGTGATAAAAGGAGCTAAAATATAAAAATATAGAAGATAAAATATAAAAGCGATAGAGCAAAGCGCGGAGCAGTAAGCAAGAGCGTCCGAACGGTAGCTGAGCTGAGCAGGAAGGCTCAGCTCTCCATCAAAAAGCTTCACTCTCCATCAATTAGGATTAAAAGAACTGTTCCCAAACATATAACATGATAGAAACATAATAATCACTGCAATGATGATCCAATCATATACTCTTTAAGCATTTGCCTATTTAAATCCAAACAGTGACTTTTTTTTTGGCGAGGCAGTGTGTTAAACAAATATTACTAAAATTACTTAAGTATTAAATTAATCTTAAACGTCTTACCAAAATGAACACCCTCTTCGGAGTCATCAGAAGGAGATTCAGCTGCTAGCAGGAGTTCTCCAACATCACTGGTGGTTGGAAGCTTTTTGCACTGCTGAATCACCTTTTTCTTGAACGCAGTCGTCCACTTCTCCAGTAGCTTGCCTGACACTCCTTCTCCAAACATCAGAACAAAGTCTTGCTCAATCTAAGAAAGGGAATCATTATTAGATATAAACCCTGAAGAAACTTATTTTTAGACAACAGCAATGCATTTTTAAAAATCCTTAAATATTTGATTAGACTTTACTTACCAAACCTTTAACGTCTTTGAAACGTGGAAAGACTGTCAATATATCGCTTGACTGCATAGGGTCAAGAACCATGTTGCGGCGATAGTCAAATGTCAGTTTCATCTTCTTCTTGACTGCGTCCTCATCAGCAGAATGGTTCATGAATGCAATTGCTTCCTTGCATTCATCCTCACTCAAGACAGTCTCCGGAGTAAACTCCCGTCTTACAGTTGGTCCACCAGACATCACCTCAGCAGACAATCCTTGTCCTGATGAATAAAGCATTTTAAGAGCAATGCTCAACACTGCATAAAGAATACTATATACAGTTCATACTATAAAAAAAAAAAAAAAGTCTCATCTTTGTACAAATTGAAATGTCACAGTTAAGGCAACTCATTAGCAACAAAACTGCAAAACCGTGATAGATGGCACAATGAGCTATGAACAGGGTTCCCACACCTTGGTTGACTTCAAATTCAAGGACCTTTCAAGGACTTTCCAGGTCCAATATCCTCAAATTCAAGGACTTAATGTGGGGACACATTTGTTGTGTCCAACAACAAACAATGAGGTACCATCGTAGTTTCATGCGCACGTGAACTTCATGGCAACTTACAACACAAAGTACCTCATGCGGGAAACACTTAACATAACTCAAAACGAGGCGGATGTGGTGAAATCCTAATAATGTACAGTACCAGTGAAAAGTTTGGAAACGTTACTATTTTTAATGTTTTTGAAAGAAGTCTCTTATGCTCATCAAGCCTGCAGTAAAACAAACAAAAAACACTAATATTATGAAATATTATTACAATTTAAAATAATGGTTCTCTTTTTTTAATATACTTTAAAATGTAATTTATTTTTGTGATGCAAAGCTGAATTTTCATCAGCAAGTACTCCAGTCTTTGGTGTCTTATGATCCTTCAGAAATCATTCTAATATGATGATTTATGATCAATGTTGGAAACAGTTGTGCTGCTTAATATTTTTTTTATAACCTGAGATACTTTTTTCGGGATTATTTGATGAATAAAAAGTTAAAAAGAACTGTATTTATTTAGAATAGAAATCTTTTGTAACAATATACACTACCGTTCAAAAGTTTGGGAACAATAACTTTTTTTTTTTTTTAAGAAATTAGTACTTTAATTCAACAAGGATGCGTTAAATTGATAAAAGGTGATGGTAACGATTTATATTGTTAGAAATGTTTTTATTTTGAATAAATGCTGTTTTTATGAATAAATGCTGTTAACGTTTTACTCATCAATGAATCCTGAAAAAAGTATTCCAAAAAAATATATTAAACAGCACAACTGTTTCCATCATTGATAATAACTGAGTATCAAATCATCATATTAGAATGATTTCTGAAGGATCATAAGACACCAAAGACTGGAGTACTTGCTGATGAAAATTCAGCTTTGCATCACAAAAATAAATTACATTTTAAAATATATTAAAAAAGAGAACCATTATTTTAAATTGTAATAATATTTCATAATATTACTGTTTTTTTTTTTGTTTTTTTGTTTTTAACTGCAGGCTTGATGAGCATAAGAGACTTCTTTCAAAAACATTAAAAATAGTAATGTTTCCAAACTTTTGACTGGTAGTGTATTTTAATAATACTTTTAATTAACTAATTAAATTAACTTAATCATATAGCCTAATGTGTTTCCCACATTGTTTTTGTGGGTAGAGCTTGGTACCTCTAGGGGGGTCCGGGGGCATGCCCCCCCGTAAGAATTTTTTTTACATTTTAAAGATAAATTCATTAATCTGGTGCACTTTGAGTCACCCGAATCCACTGTTAAAACTAAATAATCCACCCGCAAACCGCCCATATTGTTTGATTTAGATATCTGCATCTGATCATCACATTACAATTATTCAAATTCTCAGTGTTAAGCATGATAATATGGTAACATATAACACTGAAGTTGGCTAATTAAAAATTAACATTTATTTAAAAAGTTCTTTTTGGCAAAATTACACAATTCCTTAATAGCCTAAACAGAGGCTTTACTCCCTTCAAACTTATATTGTTTAATTTCATTGTTGTTTCAGCTTTCATTACATTACTGTTTGAATACACTAATTTTTTGTACCTTTTATAAAGGGCATTTTTCCCCCTAATTTTATTAAATGTATGCTCCATCATTTCAAATTCTTAAATTTGATCAATATATTCAATTAAAGTAATAAGACACTAGGCTGTTAACAATCAAATTAAATAATTTACATTGAAAAATTATAAATGTATTAAATTAGATTATTTTAAATATTTTTGAATATACAAATAAGGAATGTTGAAAAGAATGATACTTTATGAAACTAAACCGCCAGTAGGAGGCGACAGGCGACCGTCTTAATGAGCGAGTCATTGAGTCATTCATTCAAACGATTCGTTCAAACGGCTGATTTATTCAGAATGAGGCAGTTTATGAATGGCTGGTAATTGAATCTTTGACTCAACCGATTCGTTCAAAACGCTAAATTATTAATTAATGCAACAAGTGTTGCATGCCATGCGCGATGGTTCTGCGGTGATGTTTGGAACTATTTTCGCTGCAGAAACAGAACAAAAACAGTCATTGCATCTAAAATGTAAGTGACTTAATTTTAACTATTTGTTTATTGAACTTATGAAATCAGTCTCAGTTTCAATCTTTATGGCATTCAGGCAAACAGCTCTCTGGTCGCCCTAGGCTATATATTGTTTCTTAACTATAATATGTTATAAATAACTGCGCGAGCCTCAACAGCGCAACATTGTTACCGTCAGTACATTAGGTAGGCCTATATTATTATCAACTATAGGCTATCAATCACCACTTACTTTAAATGAAATAAAAAAGAATCATCCTCACGTTTTCGGTGATTCCCTAGTTATTTTTTATTGTCGAGAGCGGCCGCCTCATAATTCTCTATGCAGGAAAAACCCTAACGTAACGCGTAAATGCGCGTAAATACTAGCAAGCTAGTATGCAAAGGCCATGAAGTGTTGGCGAAATAACACATTAGGGGACTGGAGTGAATATGGAATTATTTCCAGAAAACTTATTGCACAAAATAAATTCAAGCACTTTCAAGCACCTGTCTCTATGTATGTTTATTTTCAAAAACTTTCCAGGGCCTTGAAAACATTTTTTCAGATTCACAAACTTTCAAGGATTTCAAGGACCCGTGGGAACCCTGTATGAAAAAAAGCAATAAAGGTGATTTCTGAATTTCATTCTGTACCTTCAAATGATGCTCTTCGTTCTTTAGCCAGGCCTCTCTGTATAGTTTTGATTCTCCATGCCAAGTACCCAGTGCCACTCTCACCATCATAGTAATGCTCCTTAGAAAGACAAAAATACAAAGACAAAAAAAAGTCTTAATTCAAGAGCAAAATACACCACCTGTATTGTGTGTGATCATCAGCATTTAAGACATGTCAACACAGAATTAAAATTTAAAAAAGGTGTGATACTTACGTATCCATTTTTGGACATGGGGTCACTGAGGTAAGGGAACAAGGACACAATTCCTCTGGCGTATTTTTCTTTAACCTGCCTTGGTGGTGATGTACTGTATAATAAAAAAAAAAAAACTATCTTTAGCACAGGTTCAAAAAACAAGAAATGATAGAACTACAGTGAGAGATCATATACACCAGTTAAAGATATGCAGATTACCCATTCTTTTCTGTAATGTCAGCTGCCAGGATGTTCACCATTTTCCTCCTTGTTTCATCTCCCAAAGTCTTAAATCGGTTGTATTCATTTATTATATGCTCCCCACCAGGTTTATGGACAAGAACGGATTCCACCAACTTAATAATAATAAATAAAAATAAAATAAAATAAAAAAGCAGAAGTATGGCATGTTAAGTACAAAACATTACCTCAAACAAGAAGTGCAATAAAAAAAAATAAAAAAATAGGCTATTATTTCAGATTGATGAATTTTAACTCCCCCCCCCCCCCCCCAACAACATTTATAAATAATAACAACTTTGATGCTCACCTTTTTAGCTTCATCATTTAGTCTCATTCTTTTACTTGAAGAGCTTTCTTCAATAATTACTGTATCCTGTGAGTCAGTAGAGTCAATTGATGAAGACAGGGACAGATTCAACTGCACAGGAGAGGCTTGTGGAGAGGCAGATTCCAAGTCTAGTTGCATATAGGGTGGTCAAAGTCTTCATGATACTAATAAATAAGCATTGAGAAATGATCTAGAAAGTAATAAAATAAACCCGAACCTGCACCATGTTTTATGGTGAGAACACCAACTGAGGGATCCTTAACAACATCCTCAAAAACATCATCATCCACCTCAGTCCCCGATTCATCAATAACCTTCACATTCTCGGGTACAGTTGGGACACCGAACTTTAAAAAAGCTAGAAAAAAATGTATGCAAATTAATGAGAAAGGGTATACATTACAAGGTTGATCAATTACTTGCTGGTAACTCTTAACATCAGAGCAAATATAACATGTGACAGTATATATTCTTAAATAAAATGACCAAATACCAAATTATATATATATAATAAATATATATATATTTTTTTTTATTATTATTATTTACAAATTCATTAAAATACTAAAATTAATGGAGAATCATGATTTTTTGTTTCAAACTGAGATCATGGTTCTCCCATGATTCTGAATAGACAACAAAATAACATGTAATGTACTAAAGACTCCAACAAAATGTTAATTGCTGCAGTCCAACAATTTTTTTTAACTCGAATGAATTATTTAATTAAATTAAATGTTTCTTTGCCGAATGAATCAGCCTTTTGAACTAATCTTTTGAATGAATGATTCAAGGACAAATACATTTTTTACAGTCTCTTGGCGCCATCTTGAGGCGTAACGATGTAATTGGTACAATCTTGATTTGAAGTGTAAAAAAGGTGATTTGCTCGATTTTTTATCTCTACCATGGACATCAGTGTTTACATCCAGACATTAAACGTTTATCCCAGTACTTCAGTTATTAATTTTTATATTTGCAACACAGAAACAAGGATTGGAAGGATGCGTGTTTGAAAAGACTGAAAAGCAGAACACACATATTTGAATCGACAACGCGATAATTAAACGATTCATCGCTGTAAAAGTAAATATTTTTCTTACCAGCAGACAAAAATTCCTTCAGGCTCAGTTCGGTTATTTTAACAAATTTTTGACCATCCCCAAGTTTCACCTTAACCAGCATGCTCTGTAATAGGAGACCAGAGTTTTACACAGATGGCAGTGGAAAAGGGTTATTTATAACAAATAAATAAGTAACGAACTTCTGTTGCAACATGTTGCATACAGTATTTTTAACTAACGTTAACGTTAGCCTAACGATTGGTCTTTGAATTTGAACATTGCCATTTCGAACGTCCCATAAAATCGGGCGGCTAATGCATTGCAGAAAACTCAACGTTCAAAAATAACAATGTACAAATTATCTAGATATAACAATACCAACTTCAACCAACAGCAATACAAATTAAATAAGATTTTTGACATCATTCTAGATTAAATTATTACCACATTGTGACGAAAAAAATATTTCTCCACCACATGAACTCACCGCTAAGTTGTTCCATTCGGAGTTTGAACCTATCAAATTACACAAAGTTCATCAAACTACAACATATACAGTAATATTAACACATGTATTCACATAAAATGTTAAAATTATGTTTTAAAGTGTTACTTAAAAGAGCTTACCATTCGGTGCGATGTATAAGAAAATGGCGACAACCACGAGGAAATTCAAGTCAGATCTGGTTAGGTTGAGGGGCGGAGCTTAACAGTGTAAAGTTAACGAGACATCATTTAACTCTGATAATTTTCACCAACACTAGGGGGTATCTTTCACTATTTGTTGTTAAATCAACTCCTTAAGAGTAAATGTAGAGTAACACTGCTTGTTTAACACTGTTAGTTTTACTGTGTAGGGTTGCCAACCGTTCCGTATAATACGGAATCGTTCCGTATTTGACACATACAGTAAAAGTCTTGTTCCGTATTGAACTGATACGGAACGCACTTTGTTCCGTATTTTTGAGAATCAATTCAGTGCAAATCCATGACAGACACATAGCTTCTAATTATGTCAGACTATGAACGAAGACATTAGTAGGCTATGATAAGAAAAAAACCGACGGTGCGGTAGATACTAATTTCTAATTTAACATCTTGGAACATCATCAGAGAATGCCCTTTTAATTGGTCGTTTCAGTCATTGTGAGTCACGTATCGTAGCAACGATGACGACAAGTGACAACAGCGGGAAATGTAAAAATGACTACCTCCGAGCGCCTCCGAGCAGCCGGCGAAAAAGAAAAGAGCACAAACATATAGAATTGAATGGGAAAATGACTACCCGTGGCTGGAATGCGTGAGGGACAATGAATACAAGGCCGATTGTCCGGGCACAGAGGGAGCAATGTCAAGGTTCCTTGTCCGTCAGACGTCTCCAGAGGCTGATATGGTAGGCTATGTAACGTTAATCATGTGGATTTTTTAAACTCAAATATAGTTGTGAAGAGAGTGATTATATTAAAAGAGATAGTACAGGTTTAGCCTGACATTGTAAAGAAATCAAAAAAGTACACATGGAAAAAATAGCTGCACAATGTGCTTAGTCTGAAGGTTTATTTATTTCTGTGAGATTTTCCATGTGCATACATACAGGTGTTGTATTGCTTGAATGCAGTATTTGAGTGCAATATTTTAGATTTTCTTTATTAGCTGTTTTTTTTTATGTATTATTGTTTTGCACTGGAAAGAAAGTTAACTATAATGGAAGTATAATTATATAAATATATTTGCACTACACTTCTTTAAAATGTTGTCTAATTAAATAAAAAATATAATTTTGTGCACTGTAAAGAACATTCTAGAAGTCTAATTCTATTGAATAAGTTCGCACAAGGCTACAGAAAACTGTTGTGTTTATTTTTCTTCAAATGCAGTCTAAGCCGATGAGTTTTGAATGTTAGGCTATATGTTGTATTTGTTTAAGTAAAAAATAAAACGTATTATAAACTAAACAAATCCATGGTTCATTGTTGGCAAAATGATCATGATTGCCTTTATTGATGAATATCAGTCACGTGACCTCTTACGTCATCCGCTCTTTTTCCTGTTGACTGCCGCCATTTTGAGTACCTACGAGCACTGTCCATAGCTAGCTAGCTTGCTACGATTTACAGCTTCGTACACTTCTTACACTTCGTTCATGCTTACGGATAAAGGAAATGGCTACAAAAGACAACATTGCACACCTCGACTGCCATGAAAAGAAACGCTATTTACAAAAAATATCATCGTTAGGGTGTGATCCCTACGCGATACCTGATGTGTACTTCCAGCCTCTGTCCGCTGCTACCGAACTACCAATCCTGTCATTCAATGATATATATATATACCTTATACATAATCCGTCGCCATACACCGGTGAAAGCCTCAAAGCGTACAAGAGTACCGAGGCATATCGATACTTTGTTGCAGGGTGGGTCCTTGATTCGAAAATATGGCACCTTCACAAGAAGAAGATGTTTCTCGTGAAAGGAAAGGTAAGTGTTCTTTTAATCCAACTTTGTAAACAGCAGCTAGCCTGACAACTCAAGGCTAGGATAGACTAACTTTTAGCTGTTCTCTAGCATAGTATGTCAGCACAAGGGGTAGCTAAATCATCTGGTCATGGTTTCAAAACAAACTACAAGAACGTTGCACACTTTGCAACAACAACAACAACAACAAAAAATACCTTAGAAATGCTCTTTTTCTAAATGAAAAGTGTCGTGTTTTCATGTTTTGGGGAGGAAATAACAGGTATGGTCTGTTTTAAAGGAATAGTTCACTTTAAAATGAAAATTCTGTCATCATATACTCACCCTCATGTTGTTTCAAAGCTGTATGAATTTCTTTCTTCTGCTGAACAGAAAGGAAGATATTTAGAAGAATATCAGTAACCAGACAGTTTTTGGGTCCCATTGACTTCCATATACTATGCAGTGGTATATGGAACCCAAAAACTGTCTGGTTACTGATATTCTTCTAAATATCTTCCTTTCTGTTCAGCAGAAGAAAGAAATTCATACAGCTTTGAAACAACATGAGGGTGAGTATATGATGACAGAATTTTCATTTTAAAGTGAACTACTCCTTTAAGAGCACTGTCTCTCTCTTTTCTACTGTGTCAGCGAAGTCTTTACATAGATTATTTTGGACCTTTGTTGAAATTCAACTAGCACATAATATGTAGGTCTGGTATAATTTATTTAATAACCTAACAAATATACCTTTCAAAACTAACAGTCAATGACCATGATGGTTTTAATGAATCTGTTGGCTTTTTCAACATTCATTTAGTAGTATCTCATGATCTGGTGTCTCCACTCCCGTAGAAAAAAAAAATCAGTTGTAACATGGTTTAAATACATTGATTGACAAATGAGTTGATTTTACTAGACTAATTGGTCTGCTGTCTTCTCTTAAGGTGAACCACTCTCAGGCCGTCAACATGACCCCCACACAACCATGGATCGTGGTCCATGATGATGGGACAATTTTAGTGGCCCACTGCACCTGCAAAGCAGGACTGGGCGAAGCATGCTCGCATGCTGCTGCTCTCATGTATGCTGTCTTAGCAGCGGTAAATCTAAAAGATGGACTGTCCAGTACAGAGATGCCCTGTGCATGGGTTCTTCCGAGCAAAACCGGCAAGGTGCAGTACGAGGAAATCAGCAACATCTCATTCATGAAGAAGACTGTAACATACTCGCCACTACCCAGCATTCCTGTCCCTACAGAAGAGGAGTATATGGAGTTCTACCAAAAGCTTTATGAATGTGATGTTCAGGAAGAAAGTACTAAGGGAACTGCTATCTTGTCTGTGATCGAGGGCCACTCTCACAGATACAAACCAAAGACCCTCCAACTGAATTTGCCAGAACCACTTTCTAAATTATATTCAAAGGCAAAGTTGCATGCTGATTTCGCGTCCTTACTAGTAGAGAGTGAAAGCATCTTTGACAATCTTCAGATAACAGAGCAAGAGGTATGTACTGACAAATTGTAAGTCTTGTACTGTAATTAATATTTTGTGAGTTTTATCGATCATTAACCAATATTTGTATTCAGTTTTAATGTTTACATTAATAGCTTTATTTTGTTGAAATAGCATTACATTTGTCAACTTTCAGTCATTAGCAGTAGAAGAGGCAACCAGAGCGCAGTCTGCCAGTAAGGTTTGGTTTGAGCAAAGAGCAGGCAGAGTAACAGCGTCAGTCTTCCACGAAGCAGGCAGGTCAGACAGTGCTGTATCCTTGTTAAAGAGGATTTGCTATCCCCGGTCCTGTCAGGTATCTACAGAGGCAATGAGGTAACGATAGAAATGTACTAGAAAGACTACATATCAAAGTATGCTGCCCAGGGCTGGTTTTCATTTCATTTGTCATA